>CM033469.1:50509261-50721761 GCA_019447015.1 Hymenochirus boettgeri | reverse complement strand
CAGAATAAGTCTGAGCTGAGAGATGAAAAATGGAGGCCCCCAACTTTTAACTTCAAATACTTCAGATGGATAAATTGACACTATGAAACTACAGATACATCTTATAGGTCAGTAAATTCTGTGTAATGTGTTAAATGCAGCATTTCTAGCCTTCAAGCCTAAATGTTATTTTTCCACTGTAGTTCTCCTTTAATTAAAAAAATAACTCACAATATGAAAGGTTTGTTTTCACCTATAGAGTACTTGTCTTCTCCATTAAAATTCCACCATCATTACCAGGAATGTTTAACAAAAGGGAACTAATTTCCAAAAAGAATATTTGTTTTCATTGGTGGCACTTGATCCCTTGTGTGTTGTCACTTATTTACTAACAAAGGAATGTCCTTGGCCATCATACTGTTCTTTGTTCAAACGAAAAGGCTATGGTTATTGTTAAATGTTTTTCACCAGTCTAATGAATACAGAAACCACAAAAGAAAACATCTCTAAGAAATATACCATAGTCCTTATCCTTATTTTGATTTTAGAAGTTTGATATAAATAATCTCGGCACATTATACAGTGTTGATAAATCGCGATACTTCCCTTTATTGATGTTTTGGTTTGACCCAAATTTCAAATTGTTTTAAGCTGTCCAGTAACTTACAGCAGCCAATCAGAATTTAACTTTGTAAAATGTAGTTCAACTTGGTTCTGCTTTTATTAACTGAAATTCTCCACTCTGACCTATGTTATCAAAGACACATGTATAGAATTAGAATTTATTGTTAAAGTATGCAGATTGATAAAAAGTTTCTTTATCAAATGGGGACCAAAATTACTATGTTTTAATAATTTTAAGTACTAGCCTTAAAATCAGTTTATTAGTGTAAGCTAACACCCCCCCCCCCCCCCTCTTTCCCATTTTTTTTTTTGTACACATTAAGGAATATTTTCTGGACTGGACAATTTTTTTTATTTTCCATGAGCCCAATACACTTAAATGGGGTTGCATAACCTTCCACAGTGAACAATAGAAAATAAGGCTCTCGATCTGGATTGATTCACAGGGGCATTTGCCAAAGCTTGATTGTGCCTTTATGTCTCCTTTAGTGTTCTTCAGTAATTACATAGTGAATACATAAAAAAAAATCCCCCCCATTACATGTTCACAGTTCCAGCAGCTGAAATGGCTTACTCACATTTACAACCTGCCCTCCCATAGATATCACACAGCTATGATGAGTGCTAAAAGCTTGCCTCCTACCCAGACCAGGGCCAAGGTTAACACAGCACTTTTCATAGGCTGGTGGGAATGTCTGTTACAACCTCCTCCTCTGCCAGTCAAATAAACTTGAAGTGGCCTGATGCTTGGATACAGTCTACATAATCAAGCTGACAGGGTGGGAGGAGGAGTGTTTTATTGCATGCTAGCTTTGAGTGACAGTTAGAGGCAGACAGAAAAGTTATGCCCCCTTCACAGCATGGCTAATTGAAGGCAGAGAATGGCTCGAAATTGGGACAAAAAAGAATGGGGAGGGCTGCGTTACTTTACTCTTTTTAAAGCAATTTTTAAAAATGCATTGCGGCAATACAATTATCCTTTAATTTTCTATTTTTGTTCAGCATTTCGTGCAATTCTTGGGAAGAAAGATGTCTCACAGGAGATTAAAGAGGCCTTGGAAGAAACTAGAAAACAAAGGAATATGCGCTTAGTGACTGTACTTGAATTACTGAATACTCGATCTGTAAAATGGCAGATTATAACTGTTATAGTAACAATGGCTTCCTACCAACTATGTGGCATTAATGCTGTAAGTTTTTTGGTTCTATTCCTGTGATTAATTCTCAATGAATTGCCCTTAAAGGGCAACTGTAGTCTCTGAACAAGTAAGGGCTAAATGAAAGCCTTATAAAGCTAAAGTCTTAGCTTTATAATAAGCCCTGGTTGCAGCCTGTAAGAAATTATATTGCGGTTTGTATAATTTCCTGCTTCCAGTTGGTTGACCACTTGACTCTCTTCTTCCTCTCTCTGCCTGAGTGTTCTCTGGGCGTTCCTATAACACCTCTTAGCCACTATCCAATCACGCCCTTAACACCTGGCTGTGATATGCTAATTGGGATTTTCCAGGGTCCATAATTGCCAAAGGTTCTTGTACAAGTCATTCTGAATTGAGAAAGCCAGTCGGATGACTAGCGAAACATCTTCAAGAACTAAACTTCAAGTCCAGTTGATCTAATTGAATACAACAGATATTTAAGGGGTATGTTTTGTTAAATGTAAAAGAGAAATATATTTTTTCTCTACAGAACTCTGAGGATGCCTCATCTATATTATGTACTGTGAAATCCATTAGATAGAAAGACAATAAGTGACATTTTGGGTTACTAAATTGATAACAAGTTTAGCAATAAAGATAAGCAGCTAACCAGGCTATGTTCATTTTGAAGTAGAGGGGATACCTGTCCACCAATAGATCTTTCCAGGTAACACACGGGCAAGAGAAAAAGATTTAAAGAACAAGTTTATTGCCCAAACACTGCCCTGTCTCAGTCTGGGATCAGTATCTAAAGTGCATCTTGCAGAGCATGTCTTCCCATTTGTTAGGTCCTGGGCCAAAAGGTGGAACAACAACTCTACAGCTGTCCTTTAATCTTCAGACGTTTAAAAAAAATGTTAATACATGTGGTAATAACATTGAAACTGTGTGGAAGAAAATGTCTTTAGAAAACATTGTTAATGAACAATAATCTAACAGAAAGAATTGGATGCCTGGAAAATTCAGTCAAATAATTTATAAATAATTTATTTTTTGTTTGATCCTTGGCTGTTTCCAATGGTTATATCATAATATGGATTGTCCCCCTTTTAGGTAATTTGGATATTGCTGCAGGTTTTTTATTCCACCTCTTGATCACCTAAAAATTGTGGATGGGATTATAGGGTTGAAAACCTGATGAATCTGTATTTCTTTCAGCCATTGCAAATATTGGACAGATTAAAATGCAAGATGGGGTTTCTTTTCACTCAAGAAGAGAATACAAGATTTTAATCTGTTATCTAGTCTTAAGGTGTTGATATAAGGGAAGAGTTTTTGGCCAGGTTCGTACACACGAGCGAATGCACGATGTGTACGAACGTCCATTTCGGGCGATAATCTGCCCATGTATGGACCCTTTATTGGCCGAAATGGGCGGTCGTTCGAGATCCGCCCGGTCAGTCGAGTAACGATCCCCAACCGAACGGCCATACACGGGCCGATTATCGGCCGAAACGGACGTTCGTTCACATTGTGCATTCGCACATGTGTACGAACATTTAGATGCACCAAACACCAGGACCGATTCAGGCTCCCTGCACTCCCAATCCAGCCAGGCCAAAACTCTGCCCTTATATCAACACCTGCGAGAGTTCCCCTCTTCTGGGGGTAGTAGTCACAGAAGTGCACAAACTGTGCGGGGCTCATGTACAACCCTGAAACATACAAGGCTATAAGAATTAAATGAAAAAGTTCCTCCGATCTAAATACAGTCTTTTATTTAGGCATATTTAAAAGAGCAGATCAGGCTACCACTGCCTAGTCTCAGATGGCTTATTTGTATAAAAAATATTTCATTTAATCGGCGTAAAAATAATGGTTTTGCCATGGGCAAACCCATCACAGGGTATTTGTGAAGTGTTTAATACACTAGATTTCAGACTACATATCTAAGTAATATAAGTAGACCATATGTCAGTTTTTAGTGCTAACCCAGTTCTTTATATACCATGTAACATATTCTACCAGCTCATTTCAGGATTCCTCTTCCTTGAGGACTCTCCCATTTCAAACCATTTTGAATTTATGGTTTATGGAAGAGAGAAGTTAGGGTGTGTACATTACATTTGTGGAGGTTCTCATTCATCCAGGTCATGGTATATCTGTTGTATTCAGTTAGATCAACCGGACTTGAAGTTTAGTTCTTGAAGATGTTTCGCTAGTCATCCGATTGGCTTTCTCAATCAGATGAGAAATGGCTTTCTCAATATTCTGAAATGAGAGACCCAGTTGGATGACTAGCAAAACGTCTTCAAGAACTAAACTTCAAGTCCAGTTGATAGAACTGAATAAAACAGATGGACATTACATTATTACTTCCCCCAAAAAATAAATCTGCAGGAAATAGCTTTGTTAATCATGGAATCAGGTTTACTATACAAATAACAGATCTTTTTTCTATGTTTCAGATATGGTTTTACACAAAAAATATATTCACTGAAGCAGGAATCCCACCTGAAAATATTCCATACATCACCCTGTCCACTGGTTCCATTGAAATTGTGGCCTCTATTATAGCTGTAAGTTTGTTCTTTAAACCTTTTTTAAATACAATTATTACGTACCTTCTGTATACATGCAGAACTTTCTGCAATAATTAAATATTGAGCTTTATTCCATTTTCCCATTTCACCTTTTATTAATTTGCCATTTTGGAGAGAAGAAAAAAACAATCCAGACTGGCTGTCTGCCATCACGTTTGACCTCATTAGTAAACAAGCACCTTGGGTCTGGCCCAGTCAGGACATGTCTAGGCCCTTTAATGACCCTGGCAGTTTGCAGTAACTGGTGCTGGTAGACTCTCTTAAGCCTGGTACACACAATGCAATATTTCAGTCGGATCAGTTCAGTGTATTAGTCGATAGGGCCGAAATGATCGTATGGATTTTCGGCCATGTCTGACCAACTGTTCGTCCGAATCAGACGAAAGGGCAATCGGACATGGTGGAAAAGTATGAACCGCACGGCCGGTCATGGTAAACTGTCGGCCGTGGCCACTTGCCGCTACTGACAGTCCCTCCTCCTGGCCGACCAGTCAGAAGAGCCGACCAGTCTATGCAGTATGGTTCCTCAAATGTATTAACCTTGGTTATTTGGATTTTTATACTTTACTGTAATTTGTTATTCCTTCAATTTAGCTTTCTTTTGATACGCTCATGAATATATTGTATTGTTTAAAGGGCATGTCCACATTTCCAACAAAAAAAACTGAACTTATCTGCCCGCAATCCCAACTTCTATTTTTACTTGTTTTTTTTAAATATGATACCAGATATTTAATAAGAAGTTCTCTTCTATTCTTCCCTCTGCTCAATTAGCTTTTTATAAGATTAAGCATGTGCAGAGGAGACAGCAGGGGAAACAGCAGTCACAGCCCTGTGTGAAGGCAAAGAGGGAGGTGCCAACTTATAGTGGCCATAGATACATTAAAGGGACAGTTCAGTGGAAATTATCAATATTTGTTAAATAGTTAGCTTGTGTAATGCCTTCTTAGTTAGTCTACATATTATCTCCCATTTTGAAAAATCTGTTTATTTTTTATCCTTTGCTGTTCCCTGCTGTTGACATTAGTGAGATGACATTTCAGGTTCTACCTGTCCTTCTTCTTCCCAGGATGCACCACACCCTTGGAATGTTCCTAACAGTAATTTCTACTGATTGGCTGTTGGATGGGTCAAACATGCTCAGATCTCTACTGAGCAACTTAATCAACCCAGGTGCTGGGTCAAGGGCAAGACCATAACGGTCTCTATTAGGGGTCCTGCAAACAGGAAGTCAGTATTTCGGTTGCATTTATTTATACACAGACAAAATGCTGAATTGGCAGATTAAGGTCATTGGGATGAAAAAATACTGCTCTTTTTCTGAAAAGTACATGTATTTGCACTGAATTTCCCCTTTAATATATTGGCTTATAATGGGTATTGGATGATTATTGCTCTGTGTATGAAAATGACTAAATTATCGTTATACTATTTATTATATACAGTATTTTCTCCTTGTTATATTGTTCGTGATTAAAGATGAACAAAGCTGGTGAGTTTTGTTCTGACAGTGGTTCTGCGGAATTCTCAAAAATTCAATTGGAACACAATTGAAACAGAATTTTTCGATCATGGGTTTTGGACTTTTTGATCTCAACTTTTGACTGTATATTTTCGCTATTTGATTTTCAAAAAGTTCTGACAGAATATTTGAAACAGGGATTCATCTCTGTTTATGATCACATTTTAACACTTGTAATCAGATTATTACAAATATTTTTATAAGCTCTTGATCTGATAAACATTGTCCATATCAACATTTGGTTCTTACTTGATTTCCACTAAATATCTTACATATAGTTATTATAGGTTGAAAAGAGACAGCTGTCCATCATGTTTAACCCTTCAATGCAAGTACTAACATCACCAATCTTACAGTCAGGGGAAAAAAAGGCTCAACTTCACCCATATAGACTGTGCTACTCTACGCTGCTCCCAGATCCACAACATCTGTGTCAAAGAACACCAGTTCTGCTTATTAATAACACATATATTTATTTTAATACATATATAACTCTGCCTGTCAAAGAAGACACTCAAGCCTCTTTTGAACATTAGCCAACAAAGATTTTACAACCTTACTGCCCTTACAGTGAAGAACTATTTTTCCATAAATATAGTATTTGAATTTTTTTGGAGAATTTTCTCATATCCTTCTCATATTTTCCAAACTGCTTCTAACTAAGCTACTTAATAGTCCAACTCCTACATTATAGCAAAGCCTTTAGTTTTGCTTATCTCTGCAAAAAGAACGATACACAAACCATCAATAAATTAAATAATTCAAAGGCTGGGGAGAAAGTAGCTTTGATGTACCGGATGTATAGAAACGTCTAGGGATTGTGGACATATTACAGTGAGTCTGTATTGCTAAAATAGGTTCAACCCTGTGCTGTGGAGATAGTTAAACTGGATAAAGCAAACTGTATTAAATTCAGTTATTCTATTTTGCAATGCAGTATCAAGCATCCCTGCTATAAATATATGGGTTTAGGGGGTATGGGTGGTGGGTTGACACTGTTGGTGCTTTATATAGAGAGGAAACCGGGCAAAAGTGTTTCATACTGAGGTGTGCCGGTTGATAGGTCTTACCTTTAGTCTAGCCATTGCCATATCCCAAATTTTAATAGCTTGGTACATTATGAGCACATTAGCCAGTGAAATTATTAAACATAAATACATTTTACAATACTGTAAAACATGCATCACATACTTGCATTGATAGTATTAACAGCTCTCAGAAAAAATCTTTTTAACAACCTGTTGGTTGTAGATTTCTATAACGTCTCTGAGACGGAAGCAGCTCAAAGGTTTGATGACCTTGATGGAACCTGTCTTTAATGATATTCCTTGTTCTGGGATGCAGGGATAGTGGGTGAGTGGGGATACCATCTGAGCCCCTGGTAAGTAGGTATAAAGGGTCTGGAAATTTGTAAGCGTCTGGATTTGGGAAAGCCTCAAGGTGTGTTCCATTTATGAGTGTCCCCAATGAAATAGATGTCAGCTGAGATGCTGTGTAGTAAAAAGAGAAGTACTAGGCCTTGAAGGTCCTTGAGGAAAGACCACTCCAATTTACGGTGCCCATTGCCCCAAACATATGGTTTAAACAGTGTGTGTATAATCTTGTAGAATCTTTTTGGTATTCAGGTGCATTCCAGAGGATATAAACGAGCTGACGTAGAAAGGAAAAATGTACATCTTACCTGACCTTGATCCCGAGAAGCTGTAAACCCATTTGCGAGACTTGCTGCATGTAGGATCCTGGTCAGGTAAGATGTGCCATATGTGCCTCCATGGAAAAGGCGTTGGGTTTCAAGTAAAACCTTAAACTTTTCTACCTAGGCTAAGCAGCGCTATTTCTAAAAACTTTTGGAAATGGCGCTGCCACTGCAAATTAGTGTTAAACTTGCGCAAACCTGCTAATAGATCAGGTGAAGGGCATTGGCAGATCAAGGAGAGACCTTGATCTGCCAATTATAGCAGATAGCAGGATTTCATCTGATTTATCTCAACTAGATTGTAAGCTCTTTGGGGCAGGGCCCTCTTTCCTATTGTGGCAAAGCTTTAGCACTTCTATTTATATAATTTACTAGCGGATGTACCCGGCACTGCCCATGTACACATGAGGGCATAGTTACACAAAAGTGTGTGTTTAGCATAGATGAAAGACAGGAGAAGATAAGGAGTTTGCCCATTTAGCGGGCGTGACCGTGCCGTTTGACACTGTCCAGGGGGCGTGGCAATGGCAATTACCTGTTCAGGGGCGTGGTGGCTAGGGTTACCTGTCCAGGTGGTGTGGCCGATGCGTATGTCTGTCCAGGGGACGTGGCCAAAACATTTGACCCATCCAGGGGGCTTGTCTGTGGCATTTACCTGTTCATGGAGTGTGGCATTCTGGTTACGTGAATGCATTCTGGGATGTGGCAGTTGTGAGCACATACATACATACATACATACATACATACATACATACATGATTTCTACTTTATATAGTAGATATATTTATGTACTGAACTATCTATGTATTTATCCCCCTTGTATGACTTTATTGTATTTTGTTACTGTACGTGTGCGTTGCCAAGTGGCGCTATATTAATAAACATATACATACATCTGCTAAGAGACTGATATCTGGGTATCGGCATCTTCCTCGACTGGATGACCAGGGGTTCTGTTTCCATGGCATAAAGCAGGGAAGAGATTGGGCATCCCTGTCATCCCACGCAAGATTGTTCTCTGGGAGGATATATGTCAATTGGCTTGTATACGGGCCACTGGGGTGTAGTATAGTATTTGAGCTATGGTGATCTAGTAATCTTACTGGTGTATAGTTGCTGGCAAAATGTTTTTTTTAAGGGTTTGTACAAAGGATGTTTAGAAACTAAGTTTAATTTAATTGTTGACACTGGCATTATGGGATTTTGTTGCAGCTCATTTAAAGGAAAATATGCAAATTATACAGCAAAAATATATTTTTTTTTGTAAATTTCCACACTATTAAGATAAATGAGTTGTGATTTTTCAGATAAATTAGAAGAAATCTGTGGTTTTCTGTAACTACCATTTGTAATCAGATTGCCTTTTGTACTTGAATTTGTGTACATTTCCTGGGTTTGTGCAAGCATGCAATTCTGTGAAAACTCAGACTACACAAGTGAGAGTTATATAAGGGATCATACGCTACCTACAGTGTAATATAAGGAGATTACGCCACCGAGGAGTTCCCTAACCATATAAAAGCACAAGGTCATTAGGCCAAGTGTTATTCCATAAAATACAAATGGGAAAAAAATCCAGCACAGGCACTTTGTCTCCCCCCTCCCTGTCTCTCCTTTCCTGTATTAGTAATGTACATAACAAGCCCATTTTTGTAAAAACAAATAGTTAACTGCTACATTGGCTCGGCAATCACGCAGTGCTGTTCTGAATTATTGTGCTGGTAAGGAGGAGCACATCCTGCTTATCAACATAGTAATTCAGTAAGTCAGTGTACAAAAATGGGCTTGTTATCTACATTACTAATACAGGCAGGGAGAGAAAAATGGGGAGAGGCAGTGGAATATAGGAAGTCAATATAGATTCTCACCACTGCACCTCCCCATTGAAATTCCAGAGCCTTATGTATTATATTATTATAATGTCCTCTGAAAAAAGTCACTCATACTGTACAGCTCTGATCTCTGCTGTTCACTAAAAGCTGAAAATAATATACTGTTTTTATATAATATATATATATATAATATATATATATAATTATATTATTATTATATATTATTATATATATTATATATATATATATATATATATATATATATTTCGGTCGTTGGTACAGGGCACTCCGTCACAGACATCCGCCTGGGATGTCTGTGACGGTATATATACTTTATTCTATACATAGCCAATTATACTGAAGGTTTAATATATAAACATATATTGCTTTCATTCATCTATTGGAATAGTAATATATTCTATAGATTTTTGGTATTAAAGCCAGCAACCAAGCTTTACCCATATACATTACCTCAACTGACCTAAAGACTATAGTATATCTGTTGTATTCAATTAGATCAACTGGACTTGAAGTTTAGTTCTTGAAGACGTTTCGCTAGTCATCTGACTGGCTTTCTCAATTCAGAATGACTTGTACAAGAATCTTCGGCAGTTATGTACCCTGGAAAATCCCAATTAGCATATCACAGCCAAGTGTTAAGGGCGTGATTGGATAGTGGCTAAGAGGTGTTATAGGAACGCCCAGAGTAAGGTGTCAAAACAGCATTGTACATGGCAGACAGTTGGCGTCGAACCCCACCTCTATTTAGGCTTGGTTTCTTTATTTTCACATAAATGGCCTCCTTAACACCTCTCTTGAACCAGTGACGTTCCTTTGCCAATATGTTAACTTACAATCTTCAAAGGTATGTCCTTTATCCTTAAGATGCAGGTACAAGGCTGAGTCCTGACCCGAGGAATTGGCTCTTCTGTGCTGGGCCATACGTTGATGCAGTTGCTGTTTGGTCTCCCCCACATACAAATCAGAGCATTCTTCACTGCACTGCACTGCGTATATGATGTCGCTTTTCTTGTGTTTCGGTATTGGGTCTTTTGGATGTACCAATTGCTGCCTCAGTGTGTTGTTTGGTTTAAAGCAGACAGGGATACGGTGTTTTTTGAAAATTCTTCTTAATTTCTCGGAGACCCCTGCTACATATGGGATGACCATGTTCTTTTTTCCTGTCTTGCTTTTCTCCTTCACTGTTGGTATTTGTACCAAAACACAAGAAAAGCGACATCATATACGCAGTGCAGTGAAGAGTGCTCTGATTTGTATGTGGGGGAGACCAAACAGCAACTGCACAGCACAGAAGAGCCAATTCCTCAGGTCAGGACTCATCCATGTACCTGCATCTTAAGGATAAAGGACATACCTTTGAAATTGTAATGTTAACATATTGGCAAAGGAACGTCACTGGTTCAAGAGAGGTGTTAAGGAGGCCATTTATGTGAAAATAAAGAAACCAAGCCTAAATAGAGGTGGGGGGGGGGGTTCGACGCCAACTGTCTGCCATGTACAATGCTGTTTTGACACCTTACTCTGGGCTATAACACCTCTTAGCCACTATTCAATCACGCCCTTAACACTTGGCTGTGAAATGCTAATTGGGATTTTCCAGGGTGCATAATTGCCACAGATTCTTGTACAAGTCATTCTGAATTGAGAAAGCCAGTCGGATGACTAGCGAAACGTCTTCAAGAACTAAGTCCAGTTGATCTAATTGAATACAACAGATATACCATGACCTGGATGAATGCGAACCTTCACAAGCATAAAGACTATAGTCTTCTTTATATATTAACAGGGAGATTCAATATAAGTTTTTATTGTTTAAAATGGTGCTAATTTTGCCCCAACCAATCAGATCTTATTTAACATTTGAAAGCTAACATCTGATTGGTTGGGGTAAAATTAGCACCAATTTAAATAAGAACTTTTATTGAATAACCCTGTAAGTGTAAAGGTAGCTTTACAATAGACTGATGAACTATTATATGCTATTCTTAAATAATAATCATATTCAAGATTCAAAGGGAAAAACCTCTCATTTAGATTTATATGAAAAATCTATTTGTTTTTATAAAATTTTGTGGAAGATTATTAACTCTTTGAAGCAGGTCCATAGAGTAACTGCTGTGCAGTTTATAAATAGAGAGAGAGACTTTTATTATCTAGCGCACTGCAAACAGCTGTGTCAGGAAACCGGTCCAATATGTTTCCTTTACATTTGATTGCATTTATTGTACTTAAAAGGCAAGTCCAGCCCTAAAATGAAAACTTACATACAGGTAAATCACCCCCCCTAAACCTAAATGGTAATAGTTTGAAATCTGAAATATATAAGTCTAGCCTGAAATCCTGCACAATGTCCTGTTTCCCCTGTTTCTGCTTCCTGGATCTTCCAGTTAGTAACTGTCAGTTATGGATTTGACAGTTGACATCATAGCCAATGACTGAATGTTAATCCCCTGTCTGCTTCTTCTGAGCATGCCCAGGTTGAGTACAGGCAAGTAAATTGTACAAGTAAATTGTTCAAAATAGAAGAGTTTGGTTTGACTGTTACTTGATTCAGTGAGCTGGAAGAGAAAGATTTTATTTCCTGACATCCTCTGCAGCAATGGAAAATTATTAAAAATTAATATAGCG
This sequence comes from Hymenochirus boettgeri, assembly GCA_019447015.1. NCBI lineage: Eukaryota > Metazoa > Chordata > Amphibia > Anura > Pipidae > Hymenochirus > Hymenochirus boettgeri. Next base: position 50,709,720 of record CM033469.1, on the reverse strand, counting down.
TGTCAGTTGTGATAGTGAACTAATAAAACAAGACAGCTCACATGTAACTGCTTTTTCCTATTCCTCCAAAACAGAAGATTAAGAAAATCACCGGATTTAAGTTTTTTAAAGGATAAATTTAGATTATCTGTACACACAAGCTATTGGAAGCAGGAAGTTTGAACATTATCCACAATATAATTTCTCACATGTGGCTTATTTGAAATGAAAGACTGCAGGTCTGCTTGTTTAGAGAAAACAGTTGCCCTTTAAAGGGAAAGTTCAGTGGGAAATATCATTTTTAAAATTCTTAGTTTATATTATGTATACCTACAGTACTTATTCTACATATTCTCTACTGAGCAACTGAATCAAACCAGGCGCTGGGTTAAGGGCAAGACCATAATAGTCTCTATTAGGGGTCCTGCAAGTATTTCTGTAGACAAAATGCTGAATGGGTAGGTTAAGATCCTTAAAATTGAAAAATACTGCTTTTTTTTCCTTTAATGTATTTCCCCTTTAAATTTGAAATCGCTCATTTAAAGAACACAAAGATCCAGTAGTAGAGAAAATGCCTAGCGTTCCTTACTATTATATAATAGTGCATCAGAGTGAGAGCTGCAAAAAAAGCAGGAAACTTTGGGTCTAAAATTCTTAAACCCATACAAAGAATAAGAACGAAATTAGAAAGTACATACAATAGAAGGATTGTGGAAGCCCTCCTTTTATTCTAAATTACAACTACATTTTGTGGAAGTGCTACTGATCTGGTCAAAAGTTTGCTAATCGTAATTGAAGTAAAAGAAATGTAAAAAGGTTAGAAGTTAGGACCTTCCAGACTGGGGTTACCTTGACGTGGTTGGAAGGCTTTTCATTCATGTGATCACAGTAATGTATACTAAAATCCCTTTGTTTATAAAGTATGCCAGTGTGCAGATAATATGATATTGTATGGGGCCTAGGAATGTGCATTGATTATCCTTTTGTGGAAATTAGAAATGACACAATGAACTTTGTTGCAATGTGAGGCTGAGGCCACACTGCGACGCACAGGAATCGCGCACAAAATCGTGAGCGTTATCGTGTGCATTATCGTGTGCATTTGCACGTGCGTTTTGCGCATGTGATTTTGCCATTTTCCGTTATGGAAACGCATGCGTTAACGTACCAAAAACGAGAACAGATGCGCATGCACATCAAAAAGCGCAGAAATTTTCGTGTTCCCGCGATTTCCATTTTAGCGGAAATCACGACGCAAAACGCACTGGTGTGGCCCTAAAGAGCAATAGCAGCAAATGGTATAACTCTCTAAATTAATTATTATTTAAAAAAACACCCATTGTCATAGATAATATATTATAATGTGGTTACTTTTAAAGGTGCTGAGTCACTTTTTATAAGTTTGCCTATAGGAAATAATTTGATAGAGAAATGACAAAAAGGACTTATGAAGTAGCTCTACATTACTCTGAAAATGTCCATTAATGGTGCGAGATTTTATAACTATCTAATTAAAATGGTCCTAAAGTGCCTAATCTGGAAACCTAGATCCTTCTTTAAACCTGCTCAGTAGTTAGATTAATTTTTTTGCATTTTATCTTGGTTTTCTTTTTTTTCCCCCTGAGGCTTGAGAGCAGAAAGTCAGATAATGTACAAAGAATCGGTCTTATTTTAACTAATTCCTTCATGGGCCTTCTTTGTAATAAATAAATTAGCTGTTTAATATACATGAACCACAAAGGCAGGGACGTATAAATTCAGCTTATACTGCTGCACTTGCAAATGAATATAGAATTAGCTCCTGCTGGGGCATTTCTAAAAATATCTGGTGCTCAGACTTTGAATTACAGGTTTGCCAAATAATAAGAACAGAGATCTTTCTTTCTTTCCCTTTCCGTTCTGTCTAACTAGCTAAAATTCTCTATGTTCAGATATGAAATATGCAACCAACACTTGGTTTGTTCACATCGATTTATATTGGAATCCCAGCCATTAACTAGGCATTTTTGGCTCAGCCCTGAACAGACCAAACTCCTACAACAATATGGACAGACTCTATCCACAGCCACACAAACTTGGCAGTTGTGAGAAGGGGGGCATGATTTTCACAGGTCAAGCCACATAAGGACAGAGGGTTGGGCACCAATGCCTTAATATTATATAGTGCCAAATGTAAACCTTTCGTAAAATTAAGGCATATTAAAAGTCAACAAGGAGTCCCATGACTATACAAAAGTACCAGACCACAGACTGAGTGGGTTTTATACCAGTTATGAAACTCTAACTGTTACTGGGGGCTTCTTTATATTTGAAAGTAGTACACCTTCTGTTGTAAGAAAAAATGGCTGAACCTATACAGGGATTTGTATTCTTTTTCACAGCAGAACAAAAAGTTCTTTAATTATTCACCAATGAAAAATAATAGTGCAAAACAAATCTCTATCTGTCAAGTATGTAAATAAATAATTTTAATTAGCATTCTTATTTTTGTCTGTAATTATTTTTTTTATTACAATAACAAGTTAGTTACAAGAAGAACTTTAGTACAGTACAATTAGCATTTTGTGTGCAAATACAGTACTTACAAATATACAATGCATTTTAAAAATATTGATATACAGTACTAAAATACTAAAGTACTAAAACTAAGTACTAAAAACTCTCTATTTCATAGAGCTTGTTTATTGAAAAACTTGGGAGGAGAATTCTTTTGATTGGAGGATTTGGTTTGATGGCGCTGTTCTTTGGAATATTGACCATATCTCTGACATTCCAGGTAAGTATGCTATTAATTTAAAGGAGAACTAAACTAATATTGTTTTTATCCTGATGTGAAAATGTTTCTCCCCAGACCACTTATGCATTGTTAGATTCTTCTCTAGTAATTTGCATTTAGTACATATACGTAATAGATTCTGTAACCAAGAAGATCTTTCATGTTGTTGCCAGTACAACTACTAGACCCTGTTGGCCCAATTGTAAACGCGTGGTATCGCAATTTAATGAACGTTCGGTCGTAGAATACCATGCGGTTGTAAACTACCATTTTAAGAGTACTGATTTTTACAGTTGTTATTGTGCTGTTTAATGCAATCCACTTTCTTTTTCTTTAGCACTATGCATACTGGGTACCCTACGTAAGCATTTTATGTATTCTCGCCATCATTGCATCATTTTGCATTGGGCCAGGTATGACCTTTTTTGGTTTCCTATTATTTATTTTTTTTACAAGCTTATTACATGCATTTGTATTTAGGATAATTAATGCCTTCATTTTGGCATAGTAAGCTGTCTCCTCCCTCCATTCAATCAAACTGCTGACATCACAGCCAATGATTGACTACTGCTTCCCTTGCTGCCCCCTCTATACATGCCTTTGTAAATTAAAATCTCATTGAGCAGAGGAAAGAGGCACATACCTTTTGTCAGAATGGAAAAGATCTTTTTGGCTTTAGATCTAGACATACACAGGCCAATGCTATATTGACCCGATGTACTATCAGGTTAGCATGGGTTTTGCAGTAATTTCACAATGACTGTGCCGATTCCCCAAAAAAGTTGCAAATAGTGCGCTGTAGCTATATGGAGCCAATGCAGAAACCAAAAATGTATGTCTTACCTGACTGGGACCCTGTGATGCAGTAAGTATCGCAAAGTTAAAAACTTTTCAGGGTTATTCAATAAAAGTTCTTATGGTTTAATATGGTGCTAATTTTGCCCCAACCAATCAGATCTTATTTAACATTTGAAAGCTAACATCTGATTGATTCTTAAACGATAAGAACTTTTATTGAGTAACCCTGTTTGTAGTTTAAAGCATTGTGGGATCGTGCTCAGGTAAGACAGAAGTTTTTTTGGTTCTGTATTGGCCTGACAGTGTGCAGTGGTATGTGATTCAGACTGACTCATGAACAGTGAGAAATATAGGTTAAAATCTAAACAAAATGGGGGGAAACCTTTGGACGAAGTAGATACAAACAAAGATTTCCATGTTGAATGAAAGCCACATTAACTGTTACAGTGTTCCAGTTATTGATAACCTTACACTGTATATTACAAGCAAAGAAAATAATCAATGCACATTACTAGATCCCATACAATATCCTATTCCCTGCACACTGGCATACATTATAAACAAAGGAGTTTTAGTATAGATTACTGAGATCACATGAATGAAAAGCCTTACGCTGTATATTAGGTTATTTCTTCTCTGAATACCAAAAGCTGTAATAGGTTATTTCTTCTCTGAATACCAAAAGCTGTAATGAGTCTGGGGGAGGTTTTGGACCCCCTGCTCCCTAATTACAGCCCTCCCAGAAGTCATTAGAATTTGTTCATTCATTCTGTAAAATGCTAATGTTAAAAAGGAAACATTAGATGGAAACTAAAAGTTTGGCAACAAAAGTATATAACTTTCTTAAATAAGCGTTAATTTATTAGGATTTATAAGCTTGCCATGGGTCCCATAGGGGAAAAGCGCTTTATAAATTTTATGGTGGTTGTTGAGCTTATAACTGTAGTTATAAGTAAATTTGTAGTTGGCAGGCATTCGTAAACCACAAAAAAGCCCCAAACTTTTTTTTAATTAAATGGGTTATATTTTATGGATGTAGAGGTAGCAAGAGACTTTTCTTTTATTGTAGACCCTCTGGGTGGATTTTTTTTATGAAAGCATTCTGGGGAATTGAAATCACAGAATGACCTTTTAATATTGCGGAGCACAAGTTCCAATCCCTACTGTGGGGAGTTTGTACCAAATCTAATCTAATAGCTACTGGTGACTACTGTACAACTAAGTATGGGTGAATAAGCATGTGTCTAGGTATAATACCTCCAGCTAATAAGCACAATCAAATAGATTATGCTTGTTTGGAAAATGTCCCCAAAACAATGTATTTCACATAATTTATTCAATATTATTTTCATAGAAGATATTAAAAATGTCTTGCTGTGGTTTTGACACCAATTCATTTTAGAGGAATAATAAGAAAGATAAGCCCCCCTCCCCCACTCACTAAGAAAGATGCTGCTGTTTTTATACGTGTTTACAATAAATGCAAAGCTAGAAAAGCAAAATATTTCAAATGAAAGTTTTACAGCTAAACCCAACGATTGAGCTAATTAAGTTCATGGAGAGTTGTAGATCTACTCACCTGCAGGGATTCCTAAAAAACTGTCACCAGGTGGCAATTGGTTTGCAGCTATACAGTGAAATACACAGAGAATCATTTGCTTACTATTGATTTTATCTTATTTCACAATTAGTGGAGAGGCGCACACACCCTTTAATTTTTTTTATTAATATTCTACATAAACTCTTTATGATTGTCACGAGAGCTAGCATTAGTTTTTTTTAAAAGCGTCTGAAGAACTGTATTTTGGTCATTATTGGTTTATTATTTCTAATACCTCATCATAAAAGACTAGGATCCCCATACAGGATCCCTTATCAGCACTCACATACTTTCAACACCCTAATTTATAAAAATAAACCTTTATTGACTTGTCATTATAAATATACACTGCTTTAAAGGGTACTTGTCATTATAAATATACACTGCTTTAAAGGGTATGTCCACCCTTATAACTAATTTTTGATATAGTACTCCCCCTGGTCCCCCAGCCCCAACCGCTTCATTTTTATTTTTAGAAAGTGCCCCAAACTTTTACTCACCTCCCCTCTTTCCTCCGCCGCGCTGTCGGCCCTCTGCTTGCGTGAAAATGCAAGCAGAGGGACGGGACCGGCAGTCGCGTCTGGGATTGGCTGAGCAGCAGCCAATCACGGACGCGGCTGCCGGTTATTCAGTGCAGCGGAGGAAAGAGGGGAGTAAGTAAAGTTCGGGGCACTTTCTAAAGATAAAAATGAAGCGGTTGGGGCTGGAGGAACAGGGGGAATACTATATTAAAAGGGATTTATGCTAGGGGGAGGGAATCCGGAGAGGGAGGGGGAGAAGGGCTGCAGTACGCATGCCAAACTTCTCCCTGAGGCCTATATGGACTCTGCTATCCTCCTGGTGGGCAGTTTTTGGGACTTTGGGGGGGGGGGGACTACAGGAGAACCATATGGAGCTGGGATGTGAGGTAAGGATTAAACTACACTACATGACCCAGTAGTTGGGGGGGATTATAGTTTTGGGGGTGGACATGCCCTTTAACCTTAGTGCAAAAACTACAAAAATATTGCAACCAAATATCATATAGAAAATCTGTTGTAATTAGTTAGATTGATATACCATGATCCCCAGTTCTAAAACAGGTTTAACCTCTTACCGGGACTTTGTTGGCACTTGCAGATATTAGCCTCCTATCACGTGTCCACACTTCTTAGCACTGCTGTGTGTTTGGATAAAGGTGGCCATAGATATTATCATCCAATTATATCAATTGGCCCAAAATTTCTACAAAATGTACAGGGAGATTCAATAAATCTTATTGAATCTCCCTGGTAGTCTGTTATTCTGTATTTTGCTGCTGTTGGAACATCACTATGGCAGTAGCCATCCCTTTAAACTGTGTCTGCTTTCAGTGATAAAGCCAGCTACAACCTTTTAAACTCTTGTAAATAAGGGGTAGTGTGGATTTAACTTTTCCCACCCATTGATGTAATATTTCTGACCCTGCACAAATTCCTAAAAGCATGATTATGATTGGCTTAAAGTGCATGCTAAGCACTGTGCACAGGCAGGTTACATCCTTACATATATTCGTCCACATTCCTTATTTTACTCAGGAAGGAAAGCTAAAAAGTAATGATTTTTTTCAGATTTAATAATGAAGCTATAAAGTGAACTCAATGAAATCAAGTCAGACATTGCACTGGATGAATGGGAGAAATAATCCAATTACATTAATATCCTGTAATGCGTTACACTTGGTTGTGCTAATAGGATAACATTATTGTAGAAAGATTACTGAACTATCCACATGAATTAAAAATTAAATTCCATTACAACAGGAAAAGGATTATTGTGTTACTTTACAACATGATAGTAAATTAGCGATCACAATTGCTATAAAGGATCGATATAGTTACAGTTTGAAGGGGGGGAACATTCCTTCCATATGGCAATCAGAAAGGATCCTTAAGGACTTACGAGTAGAATGAAAATGAGAGCAATGATACTTATCAGCCCTAGACCCTATGATGCATATTTATGGCATCTCGGTATCACGGTTAGGTAAGCTGCTCCGGCACAATCCCTCCATAGGAAAGATGATAAGTTTAGCTTTACATAGTAGTACAAAATGTAATGTTTTCTAAATTGCATTGGGTGCCTGTGCCGTTAATAAAAAATGTCACAAGCCCAGTTAATGTAGTCAAAAGTCCATACTAACAAGATATTACGTCGGGTATTCTGGGTTTTATACTTATTTTGCCAAAAATGGAAAATATTAAAGCTTTTTAAGTATTAATACCAGTTATTTTCAGTATGTCTGCATTTTAGGAATGTTCCCAGCCCATACTTAAATAATAATTACCACTATCGATCCTTTATAAATACTATCCTCTGGATCTTAATGGGATACTTGTTGCTGGAGGTTTGGGGCTACATCTGCCTGAGATATATTAAAGGAGAACTAATGTAACATTTTTAAAAACCTAATAGAACACCTATACATTGTAAGATTCTTCGCTAAGTTGCACATGTGAGAAATAGATTCTTTAAATAAGAAGGCTTCCATGTTGTTGCTAGTACAACCCACAGTCTATAAGATCATCAAAGAACCACGTCCCCTGACCCCAGTATTCACTGCCTCTATGCACAGTGTTTTCTATACACCAATATGGAAGTGCCTGAAAAGACTTTGAAAGCTGCTTGTTACCCTGCAATTTATTTACCAGTCAATGTGAGTTGCTGTTAAATAAATTCTATGTTTGTACATGTATTCTCTGCTTATTCAGTGTTGGCGCACCGGATAAGGCACCAGGTTTACAAATACACCGTTAAGAAGGTCACAAGTTCAATACCCCAGACTTCTCTTTTTTTTGTTTATATTATGTTCCAAGCAAAAGATGAAGCTACTAAATGTACCAAACCTTTCAGCTTATTCAGTGGTGGTGCACCTGGTAAGACGCCAGTTTTAGAAACACACACTTTAGAAGGTCACAAGTTCAAAACCCCATACTTACCTTTATTTTTTGTTTTGATTATGTTTCTAGTAAAGGATTCTAAATGTACCAGTATTCTCTTTTTAGTTTCTCTGTTACCTGTAGAGGTAAGAGCTCTGCTTTTAGCAGTAAATGTACAAGTTGCAGGTTGTATTCCTCAGACTTACTTTTATTTTAGTTTTCTGTTTCTTACATCCATGCTATCTGTGAAATACACTGCAAAGGTTTCTTTTCTTTTGTATGAAAATAAAGGATAATATCATTGTTAGGACAGGGGCATTGAAATCCTGAAACTGAAATCCCTGTTCTGTGTCATGGAGAGGGAGGATCTCTGTGCTGTAATGTGATTGGCTGTCAGCTTCTAGGAAGCAAGGCTGCAACCTTGATCTGTTGAGCAATCTGTTGGGGGTTTACCCAGTTAAGGTGGATTGTGGGAGCTGTGGGATTGTGGGAGCTGACCCCTAGTACTAACAGATTATTTTTTTTATAAATCACCCAATGGCCACAGCAAAGGGAAAGGTGAGATACAGCTTGTTGTATTTTTGTGCTCTGTCTATTGGGACAATGTTGTCTGGAGACCTTAGTCTAGTCCATGAAACTCCTGTAAGTAGGAGTTTCATACAACTCCTACTTACAAACGGAGCAAATGTAGGGGTATAAGGGCAAATATAGTTCAGCATGGGGGTCTGCAGGAGCGTAGAGCCAAGTGGTCCACCAGTGTTTAATGGGCCCCAACCGTCCCCAGATGTTACCACAATTCATTTTTAAAAATCCTGCTAACATCGGTCTATGTACTGTACCTGTTTCAACTCAGATTCAAATTCTACTTAAGAACAAAGCTACAGAACCCAGGGACTGTACTTGAATTATTAATATTCTATGTATTGTATACATTAATTATTCATATTCTATTTATTGTGTACATGAATTATTTGTATTGTAGTGATTTCTGTTATAATAACTTGGCCTGTGTGTATAAAAAAAAAGACTAAACTCTCATCTGTCATTTACAGTGAAACCATATAGAAATGTAATATCAAGAACTATGTTATAATTTGAGCTGGTATGTGGTTTTCTTGCACACAGAAGTCAAATTCCATAACAAATTGCATGTAATGTGCCATGTGATTTCCCAGATGATCTCACCACTCAACAACCCACACAACCAATCGGATCTAATCTGTCATGGGTTTTGTTGAGCAGAATGCAAACAGACAGACAATGCATGGTATTCTCTGCTTCTTTTTGTCAAAGTTATCATGTAATTAGCTTGTTGCACAAAAAATTAAATGTATTAACGCCTCAATTAATATAGACATGCCATGGATCACTGCACTCAGTATTTAAAACTGCATGTTTGAAATTTAAAGTAGAATCTGTGGTTTAAGGGCATGTCTGGATTTACTATTTAGTCTGGATAACTATGTATTCAAAGCCACCTCTACTAGAATAGAAGAGCTATTGGGGCTTTTTTATAAAGGATCGCTATTTTCACCATTTCACTATTGCAGGACATGGAGATGGCAGAGATTGTTACTTTCGCCATATTTATATCGCTGCAAAAAGTATCACTGTGGCGATGAGCAGCATTAGTACTGTCAATGTGCGCCGGCGATATTGCTGTATTCATTGCATTAAGTCCGGTATCACAGCGAAATGACTGCAAGCGATCTTGGTAAAACCGAAAATCGATGATCGCGGAACGAATAAAAGCTGAAAAATAGCCACACACCCCCGGACCCTTATTGGTATTAAGAAACCCTTGACAATGTACTGACCCCTTTCATGGACCCATACAAATATGGACTCTTTTAGCCACCTTAGACTTGGCGGTTTTTATAACTTTAGAAATATGATCAAGCAGTTACTGCCACTTCATAAATTGCATGTATTCCAAATTTGTCAATAACCAACCTATATTAATATGCCCCATTGTGTGTACTGTTTGCTTGTAAGTTATCTGTTACAGCACTGAACAGCCAGTTCATTTGTTTCTTATTATGGACTGGAATCTCTCATCTTGATTGGATGTTATTGAGATGAATCAATTTTTCTGCAGAACTTCCATGGGGGAATTAGAAGTTTCACAATTTTGCAAAACAGGTTGAAACTTCAACTATTCTGCAAATATGGAACTCCTTGCCAAAACCCTGCTAGTATTTGCAGAACTATTCCTACTGGCTTATTTTTGCCTTAGTGAGAACAACTAACTAACCCTTTGCCTCCTGTACCCCCAGTAACTGGTCAATAATCCAATAATTTGCTGTAACATGAACTGACCGTTTTCAAATGATCACATCATTTGCTGCTACATGATCAATAGTGATGAGTCCCAGTATCAAAACGAACCAGTTTCAATTCAGAACTTATTAGAAAATCGAAAAATGTTAACATTTTATCAAAAAAAAATATTTTACCATTTTAGGTGGAATTCCATTTGTCCTGGTTGGTGAACTTTTTCAACAGACCCAGCGTCCAGCAGCATTTATGATAGCTGGGAGTGTCAATTGGATCTCCAACTTTACAGTTGGACTTGTTTTTCCTTTAATACAGGTAATTTAGCAAATAATGTTTAATATCCTATAGTGTTACTCATATTTTCCTGAGTCCGGTTTGATGGCTGTTTTGACAAACTAAGGCAAATATAGAGTTCGTAAAACCCTACATTTTAAATGCAATGTGCAGAATGTCAATTCTAAAAGATAATATAAGCACTTTTCTTACATCAGTTAAACTCACATATATTTAAAAAAAAAATACTTTGGTGTCATAGTTTCTTTGAGCTCGAACCCCTTTATAAGAAGGTCTGGAACATATAGTTAATAGAACTTAATGAATATAGTTAATAGAAAACTGCTTCCTCTGTTAGAATGTTAAAATGAACATGTATTCCTCAAAACACATAGATAAACACATAGATAATGGACACTTCTGAAAGTCACACATTTTGTCACTGAGAACACATCTTCTTTTTAGGCATACCTACTGTGGTCCAATTATATTAAAGGGCATATCCACCCTTTTTAACATTTTTTGTTATAGAATAGCTCTTCTTCCCCCAGTCCCTCCAGAGACTCCCCCGATCTTTACTTACCTTCCCTCTTTCCTCTGTCATACTGCCCGGCCTGGCAAGCAGGGGGCCGGACCGGCAGCCGCATCCGTGATTGGCTGGGAGGCAGCCAATCATGGGCATGGCTGCTGGCTGCACAGAACGTCGGGGGAGAGAGGTAAGGTAAGTAAAGATGGGGGGAGTCTCTGGAAAATCTATTATAGAGGTTGGGGCTGGGGGAGGGAGAGCTATTATATAACAAAGGGTTTTTACACTAGGAGGAGGGAGAGGAAAACGGGAGGGAGGGGAAGGGGGGCTGCTCTGAGCAAGCCAAAAACCTCTGAGAGGAAGCCCCAGAGGCGGAAACAATTCCCTCCCTGCAGTGCTCCTGGTGGGCAGTTTTTTTTGGGGGGGAGGGGCGACATTACAGTAGAACCATTTGCAGCAGGGATGTAAGGTAAGGATTTTATTACACTACAGTACTACAGAGTGGGGCCAGTAGTGGGGGAAATTATAGTTTTGGGGTGGAGATGCCATTTAAGTACACAACATTCATCCTGTTGTTGCTACTTGACAGGATTCCACGAGTGGTTTTCATTTGTTTTACCTGCTTGACCTCTGCCTTTCTGGTTCCCTAAACCCCCCTTTGGTAATTAGATCTGAGTCCAGTGTTTCCAGGAAATTATGCTTAGGCATGACTTTCCTTCTACGTGATTGCCTTTTAAAAGTTTTCCAGATAATTGCTAATTTTAAAAATGGAAAGTGTTAATTTAGTTACAGCTCATTTACCATTAGCCCATTTTTTCTCATAGACTCTCAATCATTTTACCTTACAGTATTAATATGTAGCACAACTGCACTGCGCTTGTAACTCCGTAATATTTCCAGGAAAATATTTGTTTATATTTCAGTCATGAAAATTATTAAAAAAAGAAAAGGAATACTCACTTCGAAAAAGTGTTAGAGATCTAATCATGTTAAAAAGATATCAGGGAGATTCAATAAAAGTTCTTATTGTTAAAAATGGTGCTAATTTTGCCCCAGTTAATCAGATCTTATTTAACATTTGAAAGCAAACATCTGATTGGTTTGGGCAAAATTAACACCATTTTTAACAATAAGGACTCTTATTGAATAACCCTGATAGTCTTTCTTTGGTGTTTGGTTTTTTTTTTTGGAAAAGGTGGTGCACCGTGTTAGCCAGTCAAAATGTTTACAGGGTAACCCTTTTAAAATAAAAAAATAACAAGTGGTATAAAGGTGATACCTTTATTGGCTAACTAAGATAATCATAGCAAGCTGTGTACACAATATGAATTATTGGTGCTTCCTCTTTTGCTGTTTTTTCTTTGTATTTTGAGGCTGCAAGTGTGTGTGTGTGTGTGTGTGTGTGTGTGTGTGTAGGGGGGTTGGACATCTGAAACGGGGTCCTTCTGCATTACCTTCATACCCTCCTCTCTAGTTCTGACCTCGAGGAGATGATGATTATTATTCTTTTTATTAGTTGTATTGTTACTTTTAATCCGGTGACATTTTCTAGTGAAATGTATCTAAATGAACATACACACACACCTACTGCTTAGCCATTATATTTTTAACTACCTGTAAACATTAAAAATGCATAAGAGACAAAAACATCTGTTTTTTATTCATTTAAAGTGATGTTATCATTATTGTGAATGTTTTTCTCAGATGAAGAATCCTGCTAGTTTATGTGCATACAGTGTCTACAGTGGAGGACCTATAAACTTATGTATATCCACCTTAAAGATATGTACAGACATTATATCATTGTCCGGCCAATGATATAATGTATTTACATTCTCATACCAACACTGTTAAGTGATCTGTCTGGTCACATCACAATGAGTGATCCTATTGTTCTCATGCATTTCAGAAGTTCTCTAGACTGCTTCCACTCCTTGTCTACTGGTATTTGCTAAAAGTTAAAAAATCCATTTATACAGCTATCCTATAGATAGTTGTTAGGGTGTTTTCCTTGCTCATCAAAAAATGAGTCCTTAAAGGGCATATCCATCTATCTTACAAAAATTTATTCTATGATGAAACACCCCCCCAAAACCCAGGATCTGCTTTACTATGTTACCAAAGCTCCTCCTAGACTGAGAAAAAAGGCTTACTATCTCACAATCCAGCGCCACTAAGTCCACACCGCTGCTGCACGTGCCCTTTACGTGCATGAGCAGCAGTAGCAGAGGCCCATTCGGAAATGGCTGTCAGCCATTGGCCGTGACTGACGGCCATTGCTAGGAAGTAACTGAGCCGAAGCGCTGGATCGTGGGATAGTAAGAGTCTTTTCTCAGTGTAGGGGTGTTCTATCATATACTAAATTATTGTAAGAGGGGTGGACATGTCCTTTAAGAACTTGTTTCATAAAGAATTATGAGATAACAACATCCAATCCAGCTGAACCGATTTCATTTCACATGTTGGCATCATCCAATAATGAACTTTTCTTTATCTTGCATTGTCTATTTAATTTTAATACTAGTTTGCAGCCCTGGTAACACCTATATTTTGTTATAATGACTTTGCAAAAAGGTTATACACATGCAGAAAAAATGGGAAGTATTGATATTAAAGGGGAACAGTGGTCTCCAAACAAGTTATGGTTAACTAAAAGTTTCCGGTCCTCCTCTGCATTATGTCTCTGTCTGTAGCCTGTGAGATGGTACTGTAAATTGCTCAAAATGAAACAATTCTTAACTCGGGTAACATCATTTGTACACTCTGTTCCTCTTCTGTTTCTGGGGTCTGAACATGCTCACTAAAAACTGCAAAACACAGACAGGCTCATTTATCCAGGGGCAGCGCACTCTTAAAGGAAGTTAAAGTAAAGTACACAGGTTAGCGTGACTTTAACCGCTTCATTTTCAGTATCACAAAAGACACCCACACAGCCTGTGCAAGCAATAGCTTCACTCTTCCCATTTAATACCTTTTTAATTCAGAACTTCCAATGTGTGCATTCCCCCAAAATAGCAATCTTCTGAATATTTGGACCTGCATTTTGAGTATAATTCTTCTAAATAATAGCCAAGTCAAATTTCCCTATTATTTAAGTTGCAAAAGAATTTCCGTCACAAGTCACTCATTCTGTATCCTTGGGTCTTGGCATTCTTACGCATATTTCGTGGGGCCTCAAGCAAGAAAAAAGACATGCAGCCCATACCGTGGAATCTCACATCTTCAGTCTGTGAATTGATTTAAGCTTTAACATTTGTTCCAGACTCAAAGGCTTCTATTTAAAACTGATTAAAGAAGTAACAAGAATTTCACTTTGAAAGCTTCTCACAGGAATTCACGCACACACACACACACTATAATTAACAAACCACAATATCGAAATATTAGTTTGATTTACTTTGAAAGCAAATTAATCGTTTTTTAGAGTTATTCAATAAAAGTTCTTATCGTTTAAAATGGTGCTAATTTTGCCCCAACCAATCAGATGTAAGCTTACAAATGTTAAATAAGATCTAATTGGTTGGGGCAAAATTAGCACTGTTTTAAACAATAAGAACTTTTATTGAATCTCCTTTATTCTCAATATTCATGTTTATCTTAAGAAGTTCTTAGACCGTTTATTATTCTTTCAGTAACTAGGGTCTATGCAATAAGAAGTGCAAATGTTTGCCAGTTTGACCATTTCACAAATTGCGTAACTGAAACTGTTGGTATTCATAGAACTGTTGAAACAGGCTTACATTGCCCTTATACCAGCAGGACCTTACCATAAATGGGCCTTAACATTCACAATAGGCGAGTAGAACTCTAATTTATTTGAATGGTCTCATTGGCCAGGAGTTTGATGAATCCCCTCCCGTTAAATCTTTATTTCTCTCATTAACTTTATGAAGTGTGTTGAACAACACAGGACAACTTTCATTTAATGTTTGTCTCTATTCCCCTTAGACATCTGAAACAGAATTTGAGTTCATTTTTCTGTGCATGGTTGTTCAAAATTCTGTCCATCGCAATAGGAATAAGTTATTTATTCTACGCTTTGGGCCACTTGGTATTAAGCATTTAAAATTTAGTATATCTTGTGTATACCTTGCACATTTGTCAGTTGCAATGGGAGATAAGATGCCAGAAGCTTTTCGTGTTCTTCCAATTATTTTGCTGAATGCCTCCCAGCCATTTCATTCTTTCTTTATCTTCTCGAAAGTGGAAATTTAACCTGAACTTTGAAAGTGGTAATTAACCGTCGCTGCTCACATTCTCAAATGTCAGCGATTTTACATAAAAAGCATATAGCGGGGTGTTATTTAGAGGCTTGTTTATTGAACAAATGCATTAATGACCGTACTGTATATATTTTATAGGCATCCCTTCGTGGGCCCTAGTTTATAGGGTGACAATAAGATCCAACAGATAGAGTAAAGGGTCCTTAAAAAATCTCATTGTTAATTGCAGCATTTTTTCGCTACTGCGAAGTACAGACACAAAGAATACTGCACAATGCCAGACTCCCTACTGCCTGAAAAACATCTGTCACCGCCATTAAATCGGGATTTATCAGACAGCTCAGATCAACAATGATACCTCACAGATTGTCCATACACAAATGATTCTCTCGTGAGACGGTCGGGAGTCAGGCTCGTGGAGGAATCTTTGTGTCTGTACTAACCTGATTTTTATCTTGTAGAACCCTCCGCTATTATTATTTTATACCACACAGTGGACATGTAAATTGTACAGTGACCATATTACCAATAACAATTTAGCCTCAACCATTTTTTCATTCCCCCCCCCATGGTTTGGTTCAAATGCCTATTTATATTAAATCCATTTTAAAGAAGTAAATGCTAAATATAACAAGGTTTATCTCAAGTTAATTCTGCAATAAGGCTGGTTTGCTTTTCTTAACCCATTTTGGTTTATGGCTAATGTGTCCCGAGTACAGAGATGTCGAACGTTGGCACTCCAGACATTTGGAAACTACAACTCCAAGAATGTGCAGCCAAGGCATGCTGGGAGTGGTCATTCCCAAACATCTGGAGTGTTGGATATCACTGCCCTAGTAGTAGACATTGGCATTATTATCAAGTTCAAACAGAGGATATATTTTCCTGCGTATATATAAAAGTCTGTTTTAAACTTCTGATAAAGAATACCCATGAATCAACCAAATCAAGCTTGGAAAAAACACCTACACATTCCTAATTTTTAAGGTAATATTTTTAATAATATAAGGTATAGTATTTTAAATCCCCATTACAAAGTAAATCACCTGAACTTATTTTATTGTTAGACTTTAGTCATCCTTTAAAATCTTGGCAGCATTAATTAAAGGACAATTATACTTCAGAAACGCACAAATCCACATACGCACACTGTCTGGTGAAATAAGCTGATTTATTGTGACATTGTCCACTCTCACACCTGGGAACCTGACAAAGGAACCCCCCCGAAACGTTGTGTTTGAACCTCATTTAAGTCATTTCTCCAGAGCAATCAGCTCTTGAGCAATTTTCTGTTTTAAAGGGATTTGTCTGTTTTTAAGGGAATTGAGAGCGTTAAAAAACTAAAGCGTTTAAAACAAGAAAGCGTTTAAGAACAACACTGCTATTTCTCTGCTGTGTATTGCGATTTCTCTGCTGTGTATTGCTGTTCCTGTGTCTCTGGTGTGTATTGCTGTTTAGTATGGACAGTTTTGTTGGGGCTGTGCAATATGCATCCTGCCGCATGTATGGGATCTTGGAGCAGCCGCCCCAGGGGACCTATGTATGTGTCAGATGTGAGTGGGTTGCCCATTTGGAATCTGAGGTCCAGAATCTAAGGGGTAAACTTGCAGCATTGCAGGGCTTTGCAAATCTGGGGGAAATGCAGGTACTGGCAGGGGCCAGTAAACTGGAGGGTGGACATGGGGCAGATAAGGTGGAGAAGGAAGATAGATTTGTAAGGGTCACCAGGGAAGTAGGGGACAGAAGGATAGGGACGCTTCTTCCCAGCTGGTCGATCCCAACAGATTTGCCATTTTAGGCGAAGATGTGGAGGACAATGGCTCGGAAGCAGCATGTATGGAGCGGGCCTTTCCCTTGAGCACCAAGGGGATGGCCATCTTCAATACAAGGGAGGGAAAACTGGGGGCTAGGAAGGATAGGCAGGTGGTAGTGGTAGGGGACTCCATTATTAGAAGGGTAGATAGGGTAATCTGTCGCCAAGACCCTACATGCCGAACAGTGTGTTGTCTGCCTGGTGCTAGGGTTCGACATGTGGTGGATCCTGTAGACAGATTATTGGGTGGGGCTGGGAGTGACCCGGCGGTCTTGGTTCACATTGGTGCCAATGACAAAGTTAGAGGTGGAGGTGAGGTCCTTTAAAAATGATTTCCAAGAATTAGGGGCCAAGTTAAAAGCAAGGACCTCCAGGGTAGTGATTTCAGAAATACTACCGCAGCCACGTGCTACGCTAGGGAGACAATGGGAGCTTAGGAGTATAAATGAGTGGCTAAGAGAGTGGTGTAAGGAGATAGGGTTTGGGTTTTTAGAGAACTGGGCTGATTTTTCTGTTGGCTACAGGATCTTTAGTAGAGATGGATTGCACCTCAATGGTGATGGTGCAGCTGTTTTGGGGGAGAAGATGGCTAGGGGGTTGGAGGAGATTTTAAACTAGGTATGGGGGGGAGGGAATGTTTAACTACACAGGGGTAGATAGAGAAGTTAGGGATCTGGGGGCTAGTAACACAATGGAGGGAGGAGAAGGGGGAGGGGGGAGCATAGAGGATAAGGAGGAATGTACGACCATGTATAGAAGTAAATCAATTGATAATCTAAAATGTATGTTTACAAATGCAAGGAGTCTGGCTGGAAAAACCGGCGAACTTGAAATAATAGCGTTAAAGGAAAGGTATGATGTAATTGGTATAGCAGAATCATGGCTTAATGATTCACACGACTGGACAGTAAATATTGAAGGATACTCCTTATTTAGACATGACCGAGTTAATAAGAAAGGAGGAGGAGTATGTATGTATGTTAAACAGGAATTGAAGCCAAATTTAAAAGATGGAATAGATGGGGGAGCAAACAATACGGCAGAAACATTATGGGTGGAACTGTGTACAGGAAGCAAGAAGGTAGGTAAATTAATTGTTGGAGTATGTTATAAGCCGCCAAATGCCGGGGAAGAGGTGAAAATTAATCTCCATATGCAGTTGGCGAAGGCTGCTGGTATAGGGCATGTTCTGGTTATGGGGGGTTTTAACTACCCTGAAATAGATTGGAGTAATGGAACTGCCAGCACCTCTAAAGGTATAAAGTTCTTAAATTTCCTATATGAGCATTTTCTTTCACAGATGGTACAAGTTCCTACTAGACAGAATGCGTTGTTGGATCTGGTGATATCTAATAACCATGAGCTCATTTTGGAGATGAGGGTAATGGGAAGCTTAGGGAATAGTGCACTGGCTTAACAAAAACTTTTAACTTTAGGAAAGCTAATTTTATGCTTTTAAAGGAATCGCTCCTGCTCATAGACTGGGGGGAACTGTTTCTAGGTAAAGATACTGAGCAGATGTGGACCACTTTTAAAGGTATATTAAACTATTACATTTCCAAATCGGTACCTTTAGGTAACAAGTGTAAAAAAATTAGGTCCAGTCCTGCATGGCTTAATGCTCAGGTAAAAAGGGAAATGGAAAAAAAGAAAAGGGCTTTTAAAATTTTGAAAACAGAAGGCACAGAACAGGCTTACAGGGAGTACAAAAGCTGTAATTAAGAGTGCAAGAAAGCAATTAAACTTGCTAAAATAGAAAATGAAATACGGATTGCCGAACAAAGCAAGTCCAACCCCAAAATGTTTTTTAAGTATATAAATGGTAAAAAGATGAGGACTGAGAATGTGGGACCATTAAATAATGGAGCTAAGGTGGTTGTAGAGGATGCCGAAAAGGCTAATCTGCTAAACCGTTTTTTTACATCGGTTTTTACTGTTGAGAATCCTTCTCCTTACAGTAGGGATTGTAGCAATATGCAGGGAAGAAATGAAGAGTTTTCACATTGGATAACAGAGGATATGGTACGGAAACAATTAGACAAAGTTAATATCAATAAAGCGCCAGGACCAGATGGATTGCTTCCTAGGATTTTAAAAGAGCTTAGTTCAGTTCTAGCTAGACCACTGTTTCTCATATTTTCAGATTCGCTTTTGTCTGGGGATGTGCCGCTGGATTGGAAAAAAGCCAATGTAATACCAATATTCAAAAAAGGTAGTCGTTCACAGCCTGGTAACTATAGACCTGTAAGCCTAACATCAGTGGTAGGGAAGGTGATGGAAACTTTGTTAAGGGATCATATCCTTGACTTTGTCTCCAGAGATCATCTTATTAGTAGTAGTCAGCATGGATTTATGAGAAATAGATCATGCCAGACAAATTTAATTGGTTTTTATGAAGAAGTGAGTAAGAAGTTGGACTCAGGCACAGCAGTGGATGTGGTATATTTGGATTTTGCAAAAGCTTTTGATACTGACTAATCTATAAACTGAGGACTGTTGGCCTTGAAGAAAACATTTGTTCATGGATAGAGAACTGGCTATTGGACCGCAAACAGAGAGTGGTGGTTAATGGAGCTACATCTATGTGGGCTAAAGTTCTAAGCGGAGTTCCTCAGGGTTCTGTACTGGGGCCGCTTCTGTTTAATCTGTTTATAAATGACTTAGAAGGGGGCATTGAGAGCAAGGTCTCTGTGTTTGCTGATGACACTAAATTATGCAGAGCTTTGGAAACTTCCAATGATGTGCAAGTGCTGCAAGCAGACCTAGATAGATTATCAAAATGGGCAGCAGAATGGCAGATGAGATTCAATGTTGATAAATGTAAGGTGATGCATTTGGGATTTAATAATCCCTGTGCCACCTACACCATAAATAACTCTGTGTTAGGTGCATCTGAAATGGAAAAAGATTTGGGGGTTCTGGTAGATAACAGACTTAGCTGTAGCAAACAATGCCAGGTAGCAACAGCTAGAGCTAGCAAGATATTGTCTTGTATAAAAAGGGGAATAGATTCAAGAGAAAAATATTATTCTCCCTCTTTACAAGGCACTGGTGCCCACTGTACAGTAAATATTGAAGGATACCTCTTATTTAGACATGACCGAGTTAATAAGAAAGGAGGAGGAGATATGTATGTATGTTAAACAGGAAGTTAAGCCAAATTTAAAGATGGAATAGATGGGGGAGCAAACAATACGGCAGAAACATTATGGGTGGAACTGTGTACAGGAAGCAGAAGGTAGGTAAATTAATTGTTGGAGTATGTTATAAGCCGCCAAATGCGCGGGAGAGGTGAAAATTAATCTCCATATGCAGTTGGCGAAGGCTGCTGGTATAGGGCATGTTCTGGTATGGGGGGTTTTAACTACCCTGAAATAGTTGGATAATGGAACTGCCGCACCTCTAAAGGTATAAAGTTCTTAAATTTCCTATATGAGCATTTTCTTTACAGATGTACAAGTTCCTACTAGACAGAATGCGTTGTTGATCTGTGATATCTAATACCATGAGCTCATTTTGGAGATGAGGGTAATGGGAAGCTTAGGGAATAGTGCACTGGCTTAACAAAAACTTTTAACTTTAGGAAAGCTAATTTTATGCTTTTAAGGAATCGCTCCTGCTCATAGACTGGGGGAACTGTTCTAGGTAAGATACTGAGCAGATGTGACCACTTTTAAAGGTAATTAAACTATTACATTTCCAATCGGTACCTTTAGGTAACAAGTGTAAAAAAATTAGGTCCGTCCTGCATGGCTTAATGCTCAGGTAAAAGGGAAATGGAAAAAAGAAAAGGGCTTTTAAAATTTGAAAACAGAAGGCACAGAACAGGCTTACAGAGTACAAAAGCTGTAATTAGAGTGCAAGAAAGCAATTAAACTTGCTAAATAGAAAATAAATACGGATTGCCGAACAAAGCAAGTCCAACCCCAAAATTTTTTTTAAGTATATAATGGTAAAAGATGAGACTGAGAATGTGGGACCATTAATAATGGAGCTAAGGTGGTTGTAGAGGATGCCGAAAAGGCTAATCTGCTAAACCGTTTTTTTACATCGGTTTTTACTGTTGAGAATCCTTCTCCTTACAGTAGGATTGTAGCAATATGCAGGGAAGAAATGAGAGTTTTCACATTGGATAACAGAGGATATGGTACGGAAACAA
Organism: Hymenochirus boettgeri; assembly: GCA_019447015.1. Taxonomy (NCBI): domain Eukaryota; kingdom Metazoa; phylum Chordata; class Amphibia; order Anura; family Pipidae; genus Hymenochirus; species Hymenochirus boettgeri. Next base: position 50,688,399 of record CM033469.1, on the reverse strand, counting down.
TTAGACAAAGTTAATATCAATAAAGCGCCAGGACCAGATGGATTGCTTCCTAGGATTTTAAAAGAGCTTAGTTCAGTTCTAGCTAGACCACGTTTCTCATATTTTCAGATTCGCTTTTGTCTGGGGATGTGCCGCTGGATTGGAAAAAAGCCAATGTAATACCAATATTCAAAAAAGGTAGTCGTTCACAGCCTGGTAACTATAGACCTGTAAGCCTAACATCAGTGGTAGGGAAGGTGATGGAAACTTTGTTAAGGGATCATATCCTTGACTTTGTCTCCAAGATCATCTTATTAGTAGTGAGTCAGCATGGATTTATGAGAAATAGATCATGCCAGACAAATTTAATTGGTTTTTATGAAGAAGTGAGTAAGAAGTTGGACTCAGGCACAGCAGTGGATGTGGTATATTTGGATTTTGCAAAAGCTTTTGATACTGACTAATCTATAAACTGAGGACTGTTGGCCTTGAAGAAAACATTTGTTCATGGATAGAGAACTGGCTATTGGACCGCAAACAGAGAGTGGTGGTTAATGGAGCTACATCTATGTGGGCTAAAGTTCTAAGCGGAGTGCCTCAGGGTTCTGTACTGGGGCCGCTTCTGTTTAATCTGTTTATAAATGACTTAGAAGGGGGCATTGAGAGCAAGGTCTCTGTGTTTGCTGATGACACTAAATTATGCAGAGCTTTGGAAACTTCCAATGATGTGCAAGTGCTGCAAGCAGACCTAGATAGATTATCAAAATGGGCAGCAGAATGGCAGATGAGATTCAATGTAGATAAATGTAAGGTGATGCATTTGGGATTTAATAATCCCTGTGCCATCTACACCATAAATAACTCTGTGTTAAGTTCATCTGTAATGGGAAAAGATTTGGGGGTTCTGGTAGATAACAGACTTAGCTGTAGCAAACAATGCCAGGTAGCAACAGCTAGAGCTAGCAAGATATTGTCTTGTATAAAAAGGGGAATAGATTCAAGAGAAAAATATTATTCTCCCTCTTTACAAGGCACTGGTAAGGCCTCATTTGGAATATGCGGTGCAGTTTTGGAATCCCATATACAAAAGGGACATCTTGGAAATTGAGGCAGTTCAGAGAAGGGCAACTAAATTAATAAGGGGAATGGAGGGGCTTGAATATGCAGGCAGATTAGACAAGTTAGGGCTGTTTACATTGGAGAAGGGAAGTTTGCGTGGTGACATGATAACCTTATACAAATATATTAATGGGCCATACAATGAACTCTCTGGTGCACTGTTTACTAACAGGTCATATCAGAGGACACGTGGACATCCTTTAAGGTTGGAAGAAAAGAAGTTTCATCTTCAGGTTAGGAGAGGTTTCTTTACAGTGAGAACGGTGAAACTGTGGAACTGTCTTCCAGCAGATGTGTTAATGGCAAGTTCATTGAATAACTTTAAAAAAGGCCTGGATAAGTTTCTAAAACTAAAAAATATTGAGAATTACTGGTATTAATGCATATAGATCTGGTTGATCCAGGGATACTTTCCGATTGCCGTTTGGAGTCAGGAAGGAATTTTTTCCCCCTTTTTAGCTGAGGTTTTTTGCCTTCCTCTGGATCAACTGTTAGGTAGGGTTAAAAAAAAAAAAAAAAAAAGTGAATAGGTTGGACTTGATGGACGTATGTCTTTATTCAACCTTAATTACTATGTAACTATGTGTGAGAGTGGACAATGGCACAATTTCTATAGACGGTGTGCGTCTGTGGATTTTTGTGTTTCAAGCTATTATATCGCCGTGAAGTGGTATATGGCTTCATAAGACGGCATCCTGAGGACAAATAAGGGTGTGCTTTGATTATAAAGGACAATTATACTTTACCACTCATCTTCTTACAATTGAGAGTACCCAGAGTGGGAACCTAAACCACTAGGTCCTCACCTCTGGGTACAGTGTGGATCAGCTATTATACTTGCCATTACTTCCTCTCTGTTCTAGTTCCAGGTCTGGAGTGTTTCTTCCTGTTGATCTTGTCAATGACAGTTTAAGGGGAGGAGTTTGACCAACAAGGGAAAGTTATACAGCTGATTCACACTTTATCTAAGGGTGAGGACATAACATAAGGTGGCCATACACTTGCGATTTCCAAATGTGCCGACAGATCACATTGGTAACTGTCGGCACATTGCGAAGGAAACCTGCACACATGGCACAGACTGATTCCCATACACGGTATGAGGATCGGTCGGTCGTGCGGCTATACACATTACGATCGTATCGACTCCCTTTACTAAAGTTTGCCGACTACGGTCGTTAGTCGGCACTACGATCGGTCAGGAAAAGCCCTTACACTTGAATGATAATGGGTAAAGGGAGAATTATGGTTTAAAATACGTGTCACTGACATGGTTAGAAAAACTGGACTATATATATATATATATATATATATATATATATATATATATATATATATAATGTATATATATAATCTGGAAAAAAGTGTTTTAACCCATAGTTCTCCTTTAGCCTTGAATACTGCAGAGATGACGTGTTTTCACCGTGAATTCCTAGAAAGCCCATAAAGTAGTAATAATTTACTAGTATCTTGAAAATTAGCATGTTGCCTTGGAGCAATTTTATCTTGTAAGTGTAAAAATGTTCTCATGTGACATATGGATCTGACAGATGAATAGAGTTGATGTAGACATATGAATAAACAAACGAATGAGCATTCCCTTGCTAGGGATAGAAGAGGAGCCAATTGAACTGGGCATTGAAAGTTAACAATAAATATTCTGACCGATATAAAGTGATAGAGCTTAGCATTATGTTTAGGGCTTTAAAGGGAATGTCCACCCCTTAGAAAAAAAATATTTAATATGTTAGATAGGACCCCCAAAACCTAGAGTCCGTTTTGTTAAAAGTTGTTAAATATGCCCCCCTCAGCAAGAGAAATCATACTTACAAGTTCATGATTCAACGCTACTTCCTCCTTCTCCACTGTTGCTGCTCTGTTCTTTTTCCGTTCCTGAGCAGCAGCAGTGGAGGCTTGTCTGGGAATGGCCGTGACATCACTGTCACATCACTGTCACAGCTGAGACTGACCTCCTCTCCCGGAAGAGCCAGAGAGCCACGGCGGTTGACCAAGGAGCTTGTAGGTAGATTATCTCTTGCTGAGAGCATATTTATTAACTTTTACCAAACCGGAACCAAGGTTTTTGGAGGTTCTGCCTAACATATTAAATTGTTTTCTAAGGGGTGAACATAACCTTTAAGAAGCTAAACGTACGTTTTATGCTGTGATACACAGTAAAGATTTTTTACATACACTTATTGGTTATAGCTTATAGATTAGGGGCACATTTAATGCTTTGTTTTGAAGATATCCTCACTCTTCTTGAGTAAATATCATTATTTTAACACCTGTTTTAAGGCATACAGGCCATAGATTGATGTATTTAACTGAGGGAATAATAAAAGGGAGGGAAAATACCCTTTCTTTTGTGCATGTACAATTCAATGGTGGTATTTTTAAAAAATTTTGCCTTGTATGCATATTATGGGTTTTGCTATAGCAGAAGATGTTTAAAGAGCAAGTCTATCCTTCAAACGAAAAATTATATACAGGTTAATCACCCCGAAAACCCTAAATTGCAATAGTTAGAAAGCTGAAATATATGTCTAAACTGAAATGCTGCACAATGTCCTGTTGCCCTTGATTCTGCTTCCTTGTTCTTCCAGTTGACATAGCAGCCAATGACTGACTGCTAATCCCCTAGCTGCCTCATCTGAGAATACCCATCTCAGTACCAGGTCACTAAATAGCTCAGTTTCCATGAGGCATGCAGAAGCATAGCAGGCCTAAAGAAATTTATTCCAGAGGAAAAAGAAGAATATATCAACATACAGTTTTAAAGAGAATATTCTTTCTAAAAGATGTCATTATGAGGATGGAATTGCCCTTTAAGTTGTGGTTATAAATTTATGTAGCCTGTCCCTGATTGACAGAAGGAAGGGACAACCCTTTACAGCAAAATATTGGAAATAAACATTTACATTTTTATTTAATATTTTTATTGGTCAAATCTTAAATTTTCTCATTTCCTTTAGCGTTTTAGCAAAGTTCCCATCTCACTAATAAAGATTGTGTTATAACCATAGGAAATTGTCTCCTGCTCATCCATCCAGAAACATTTCATGTTGGAATGTATATACAGTAGTTGCTCACTCCACCTTGGACCTATTCCAATCCCCTATTGCATTGTGAGTGTCCATATAATTCCCACCAAAAACTCCTAGGACATAGTTTAAAACAGCAACAGCTGACTAGGCATATCTCTACCGGGCACAAATGTAGGTGGAAACCTTTCATGTTATTATATAAAAAATGGCGTATATGTAAGTCCAGAAATAATTGCAGAATCATTTTATAGTATAATAATAAGCCTTTGACTGGAATGTTTTTGGGGTAAACGTTTTCTTTAAACTATATTTAGTACCCAGTCATTTTACAAGTGTACAAAAATGTTAATTATAACCTTAAAGGACATCTATAACAAAAAAGGGGTTATTTTAAATTGACCATAACTGGAAACTATAATTCTTCCCAACCACCACTGTATCATTTTTTTGTTGATCTGCCCCCTATTTCTTTAGATATACAATCTAAAACGTCTTATATTTCAGCTGTCAATCACGTTCCTTGTTCTCAAAAACTACTCTTCTGTGAACACTGCAACTGGAATAAAGACTTGACCTATGTACAGCTGTATATGTGAAGTCCCCTATGAGTGCTTGCTTCTTTGGACTTTGTTGTTACGTTTGGGTAATAGCACCGGGGCCCTCTTCATATTTAAGGGGAGTGTTTTTTTTTCATTTGAACGTGATCTAAATACTTTCTGAACTGTCTTTTCTTCGGTAAAATTAATTTACAGTATTTCTATGTTGGGAGGTAGTGGAAGTTGAATAAACATATACATCAATCTAGTTTCTTACCCTCTTAAGCCTGCCTGCAAAGTAGGAAAAACATGCTTCCTAATTGCAAATTTAATTCGTAAGAATCCATTTGGATCTACTGCCTACCCTAATTTATCAGAATTTCAGTATTCAAAAACATCTTGCATTATGCAGCTCAAACCGTGGGATCATGGATATGTTCTGTATACTGTATAATTTACTGTTTCTAATAGATAGTATAATGTCTTATAGGGGACAACTGGATCAGTTTCAGTTTCAATCTGACAAGAAAAATGATTATTAATGCACAATGCATGGCCCTATACAATATAATTGTATCTGTACAAGTGTGCACCATTAGCCATGTCTGTGTAACCTGAATACCTCAGGTATTTATTTACAACATAAATATATGTTGGGGATGTAGCAGGAGCAGCATGCAGCCCCCCGCAAGATTGGAGGCCAGGTCCCTGACCCCCTCCACGATCAGCCTTTTTTAAACAGCTGATCGCACGTATGAATGAAACATATACACAATCAGCTGTTTAGAAGACCAGACCCGAACTTCCGGTTCTGGAAGTTCGGGGCCTGTCATTTAAACAGCTGATTGTGTATATGTTTCCTTCATACACTCGACGAGCAATTTAAAAACAGCTGATCGGGGAGGTTGTGACGGGCCCTCCAACCATCTGCCCCCCCCCGCAAAGGGGGGTGTGGGCGGTATTTACACCACTGGGATGCAGCACTGCACAATAACAGAAGACAAGAAAGTCATACAAGGGGGGGAAAATACATAGTTCAGTACATAAATATATAAATTATATGAATTAATAAGTGCTAGAGCCTTGCCACGAGAGGAAAGGAGGTTTCTGCCCTGTAGAGCTTACAATCTAATTATACAATAATACATTTATTATAGACAATGATCCACAATTCAACCCAGAAGTGGTAATTGTGCCACTATGTAGTTTAATCTCCATGCTACTCTTATATCATATAGCAATATATATGGGTTGATGCAATTAGAGGTGCAAAAGTTTGCCTGTGCTATTGGTTTGCAACAACCAATTTGATGTTCGCTTTTTGCTAGGTTAATGCAGTTAGGTAAAGATTAATAGCACAGGCAAACTTTTGCCCTTTTATTTTTCTGTTAATATGTTATTCATTTTTCCATTTTTGTTTTGTTTTTGCAGGAAGGTTTGGACAACTATTGCTTTCTGGTTTTTGCTGCTCTGTGTCTGGTAGGAGCCATGTACGAATACTTCATTTTGCCTGAAACGAAAAACAAAAGTTTCATAGAAATTAATCAGTCATTTGCAAAAATTAATAAAATACCTACCACTGTGAAGGAAACAAGAAATGACTTGTCCGAGGCAAGATCATACGAAGACACTGCTGGCTCTTCAGTGCTCACTGTACAACATAATGAAATGGAACTTGAAAACATTGAAAAAACACATTCCTTTTAATATGAACGGTCAACATATGGAAACACATGCTTCATTTTGTATGGTATTATTTTCATACTGTTTGCATTGCCAGAATGGGATGTTGGAGTCTCATTAGGAAATACTTGAGCAGAGGCCTACCAGGATGTATTAAATTATGTGCCCACTCACCAATTTCTCCTAGTTTCCTCATTTATAACTGAGATCTTATCTTTATTATTACTTTTTCACAATTCTCTATTACTTTTATGGGTGAACTGGGTTTTCCTGGTACCCTGGTGGACTAATCCTACCCTGCTACTACATGTATAGTGTTAATAATAGATTATAATGTTAAGAGGAATACTTGAAACCCATAGAGAAATCTATGAAGGTTATATTAGACAAATCGTTATTTAAAGGGAGAGGACCTTAACCGCTAGGTCCTCACCCGTGTGATTTATTTCACCAGAAATCTTATTTGGAAGTTAAAGGGCATGTCCACCCCCCAAACTAAAATTTAACCCACTACTGGTCCCACTGTTTAAAAAAAAATCCTTACCTTACATCTTATGGTTCTCCTGCAGTGTCTGTTGAAAGTCCGGGAAACTTAAGAGCTGTCTTCCTGTCAAAAGGTTTCTGCCTCTTCTGTAGCCTCTGTAAGGTAGTGTGACATGTGCAGGGGAGCCCTTTCCTTCTCTCCCTGGCTGCCCTTCCACCTTGCATAAAAATATTTTTTCTGTAGTGTATGGCACCCCTGCTTACCTCCAACCACAGTGTCAGATTACTAAAAAAAGAATCCGAAATCTATTTAGAGCCCTTCACTCCAGCAGTGCTCTGCATTGTAACCAGCCATGTTTGTGATTGGCTACCTCTCAGCCAATCACTAATGCGGCTGACTATTTGCAAGTTTTGGCAAGCAGGGAGCTGGATCAGAGCACCGCAGGAGCGAGGGTATGTAAGTAGAATTCAGAATACTTTTTTTCGTAATCTGACAAAGCAGTCGGTGGTGCCCTACAATATATATATATATATATTTTTTTTAAATTAGGGTGGAGCTACTCTTTATCTCCCTGAACAAGAAGCATGCCAGAGTAGGGATAAAGCTAGATTGGACCTGTGATCAAAACTTTAAATGAAGATTGCTAGCAATTTCAGGTTAGGACCTTTAAGAACATAATTCTTTTTAACTTCCACTTAACATATTTAACATTGTAATGATATGTGATTTGTACTGTGGTGGCCCAAGGAACGGGCCTTTGGACGGGAAAACATAGATTGCAACAAGCTCTAAAATTACCCATTAACACAATCTGTGTGATTCGCCGGTGTGGCTTTTCGTCAGAACAAGTATACAAAGCATGAGACATTCAATACAATTCTAATTGGATGGGTTTTGCACTTTAGTGACACTGTATGATATACACTGCAACTGCACAAAACCTAAACCACCATTTATTGGTGGTCGAAATAAACACATTTTATAATATTATGGGCCTCATTCACCAAGAGCCACTTTCGCTTTGAGCAGGGCTTCCTGCGTTAATTAGTTATCGCAATAACGAGTTATTTTATTGTGAAAATCTAAAATATTGACAAAAAGTCACGCTGTTAGAATATCGGGTTATGCCGGCTGTGCTGTTCACTTCCAGAAACCTATGATGCCAAAGCAAATGCATTGTTAAAGCCATGCTAACCGATATTAAATAGGTTAGCATGATTTTAACAAAAGATTTCAGCTTTCTTGATAGCATTTTCTATTTTTAACTTAAAGGGCATTTCGACACTGAAAACAAAAGGCTGGTCACTTATCAGTGACCAATCTCACAACATATATATTTAGCACTTTAAAGGGTAACTGGTCCAAAAATAACTTTAGATAAATTGACAAGAATTGCTATCCTGAGTTTTTATTTATTTTACATAGTTTTGAAGATATTTAAGTGAACTATTCCTTTAAAGGTTGTGTTCACCCCTTCTGGGTCCTTTTGCTATAATATAGGTATAGGCCCCCCAGCCCCAACCGCCATAATAGTTTTTTCAGAAAGTGCACAGATCTTTATTTACTTTACCTCTCTCCTCCACCGCACTCTCCCGGCCCTCTGCTTGCAAGCAGGGGGCGGGACCGGCAGCTGTGTCTCTGATTGGCTGAGAGGCAGCCAATCAGGGACGCTCTTGCTGAATGCTCAAAACGCCAGGGGAGAGTGGTAAGGTAAGTAAAGATTTGTGCACTTTCTTTAAAAACTATTATAGCGGTTGGGGCTGGGGGACCTAAACCTATATTATAGCCAAGGGATTTTGAGCTAGGGGGAGGGACAGCAAAATGGGAGGGAGGAGGGAGGGACTCTCCTGTGCATGCCTCAAACCTTGTCGAGGTTGAGGCAGACACAGGAGCAGGATGAGTCACACAGAGCTCCTACACTGCAGTTTCCTGGACTTTGGAGGGGCACAGCAGAACCATTTGGAGCAGAAATTTAAGGCTTGTTTTGGGGCCAGTAGTGGGTTAAATTTTAGTTTTGGGGGTGGACATGCGCATGCCCTTTAAACATAAAAGAATACATTATGGCTGATGTCTACCAAACCTGAGGTTCTAGAATTTTAATTGCAGTTGCTGGGGTCAGTTCAACCAGACAACAAAGCAATTGTTTGAATGACCGCAAAATGAAGAGTAAAATGTGCTAAATAATTCACATCAGTGAAAGATATTTCACCTAGATGAAAACTTATTAGGTGATAGACACATCCTCCATCCACATATCATTATCTAATACTAATCTAATATCATAATCTAATACTGGCAAGTCAAAGGAATTGACTTATTAAAAAAAACAAAGAAACCACTTGTTAAGCTGCAATATTTATTTCAGTCTATAATAATAATAAAAAACGAAAATGTAACACAAAAATCCATTTTCATTTATACTGCAGCCAAATCCAAGAGCAAAAATCAATTTTTCAGTGGAAAATACAAAAGAACTGATATAACAGAATCTTGTTCAGATAGGAATCAGTAACCCCCTGATTTTTTAAAGAATCCCCTTTCCCCACCCATGGCGCACCTCTCTCCCCTGCAGCGCAATCCCATGTTATGCGCCACCTGGTGGCTGATGTGGTATTGTGCTGTGTCCATGGTGCGTCCGTGCATAATTACAACTGCAGGTTAGTACATATAGGTAGTAAAGTGGCAACTGGTATATAGCGTATGTTGTTTTTCTAAATTAATTTTTTCCTCAGAATTCTACAGACAACACCGCATAATGACAACATGGAATAAGTTTACCCGAGGTCTTGGCAAATTAATTAAATATAAAATAACTGAGCACTCACATGTACATAAGTATCCACTACATTTGCTCAATACTTGGCACACCTTTGGCAGCAATTACAGCCTCGTCTTTTTGAATATGATGTCACAAGCTTGGCACACCTATCCTTGGGAAGTTTTGCGCATTCCTCTTTGCAGCACATCTCAAGCTCCATCAGGTTGGATGGGAAGCATCGGTGCACAGCTATTTTAAGATCTCTCCAGTGATGTTCAATGGATTCAAGTCTGGGCTTTGGCTGGGCCACTCAAGGACATTTACAGAGTTTTACTGAAGCCACTTCTTTGGTATCTTGGCTGTGTGCTTAGGGTTGTTCTCCTGCTGAACGATGAACAGTTCTCTGGAGCAGGATTTCATCCAGGATGGCTCTGTATATTGCTGCAGTCATATTTCTCTTTATCCTGACTAGTCTCCCAGTTCCTGCCACTGAAAAACATCCCCACAACATGATGCTGCCACCACCATGCTTCACTGGAGGGATCGTATTGGCCTAGTGAGGAGCGGTACCTGGTTTCCTCCAAAAATGACACCTGGCATTCACACCAAAGAGTTCAATCTGTATCTCATTAGACCATTTCTTATTGTCCGAGAGGTGCCTTTTGGCAAACTCCAGACGTGCTGCCATATACCTTTCACTAAGGAGTGGGTTCCATGTAGCCACTCTACCATACAGGCCTGATTGGTGGATTGCTGCAGGGATTGTTGTCCTTCTGGAAGGTTCTCTCTTCACAGAGGAGCTCTGAAGCTATGACAGAGTGACCATCGGGTTCTTGGTCACCTGCAGAAACATCTCAAGTATGATCGGGGGAACACGATGCACCTGAGATCAATTTTGAGCTTCACGGCAAAGGCAGTGAATACTTATGTACATGGGATTTCTCAGTTTTTTGCCAAAAACTCAAATAAACCTTTTTCACATTGTCATTAAGGGGTGTTGTGTGTACAATTCCGAGGAAAAAACTAAATTGAATCCATTTTGAAAATAAGGCTGTAAAAATATGGAAAAAGTGATGAACTGTGAATACTTTCTGGATGCACTGGTAGGAGGGATGAAGAATTTAGAAAAAGACACAGGCGTTTGTTCGGCATCAACATTCAATTGACAATTTTGACCAAATGCATTCCGAAAGCAAAATCGGTAGTTCTGAACCAAAACCACGATTGGGTAAGAATACTGTGATAACCCTTCTACAAATTATAAAGGCATGTAACCAACCTCCATTGCCTACAGTATATGTTTTTACAGCTTAGTAGATCTCCGTTTTACTAAGCATTGCCCCAGGATTTAAAGGGCATGTCCACTCCCCAAACTAAAATCTTACCAACTATTGGCCCCACTGTACAAAAAAAAATCCTTACCATACATCCCTGCTCCTCGTGGTTCTCCTGTTATGTCTCTTTTAAGTGCAGGAAACTACTGGGTAGGAGCTGTCAGTGCCTCATCCGGTGCCTGTAGCTTGACTAACCTCATCAAGGTACGAGGCATGCTCAGTAGAGCCCTTTCCCCCCCTCTCTCTCCCTCCCAATCCTGCTGTGGCTGGAAGTTACAGTATGTAGCTATAAAACTTTTTGGCACAATGCAGGTGATACCCTTCCACCCCCAACCGCTATATTCATTACTCTAAAAGCGCTGTCAATCTGTACTTACACCTCCTTGTTCCTGCGCTGTTCTACAGTGAAGGCAGCTACGGCTGTGATTGGCTGCCTCTCAGCCAATCACAACTGCGGCTGCCAGTCCGGCCCCCTGCTTGCAGTTCCGGCGGGCAGAGGAGCCAGACCAGAACAGCGCAGGATCGAGGAGGTGTAAGTACAGATTGACAACGATTTTAGAATACTGAATATAGCGGTTGAGGGTGGGAAGGTATCCCCTGCATTGTGCCAAAAGTTTTTAAAAACGGTGGACATGCTCAGAGCAAATCTTTTATTAGTCATTTGATCATTTAATGCATTATCATTCAGTTTAATAGGGATACTTTAAAATATAATTTTGGGGGATGGGTGGGTTGAATTGTATAATCAAAACTTTACAAAATCTATATTATTGCTTTAAATAGCTGAAACCTTTTAATTGAAGAATGAGTAATACGGCATATTAATTAAATAAAAGAAATGCACAGTGTGGATAATAGTAAAAGTTAATCTTCCCCCATTTTCACATCTGTAGCATCATTACATAGTATAATTATAATTAACAGCCAATATTTTTCTGAAAAAATTGTGATATCTTTAAACTTTAAATGAAGAAGAAAAAAACCCAAAAGCAAACATTATTTATGTAATAAGGAATGATCTTATCTAAAAATTGTGGAGAAAACTTGAAAAATGTTAAATATATATATAAAATATAAATAATAATAATATAATTACTCATATTTCTTAAAAGATACTTGATAATTATGTTAATTTTAGCTTAAAGGGTCACTATACTCATATATAAAATATAAATAATAATAATATAATTACTCATATTTCTTAAAAGATACTTGATAATTATGTTAATTTTAGCTTAAAGGGTCACTATACTCACAGAAACAGCTTTACATTATCTGAAACTACAATTTGAGACAAATAAAATGGTGGTACTCACATATTTATCTGTGCTTGCTTTGTCATTAAATTATTAATGTTTAATGAGTACTCCTAATTCCCCCTACCCTCCCTTACTCACTGCCTTCTTTTAGTGTCTGCGACACTTATGTGTTCTGCACAGCCTCATCATGGACCCTGCTCTGCTTACACATCTCTCCCTCCCTCCCCCCTGCTGTCTTTTCTCTGCTGATCCTCTTAAATGTTGCAGAAAGTGTGAGGTCAAGCATGGATCACATAATATAATTTCTGCTCCTGGAGTGACAGGTCTTTCCTGAAAATGCTGTGATTAAAATGATGATTTATCAGGATCTACAGGTCAGATTTAAAATCTGAAAAAAAGTTTTGGAGAAGTGGAATCTTGTATCTAAAGGTTCTATTTTTGAAAATTCGATTTTTTTAGAGTAAAGATACCCTTTAATACCCATACACGGCACGATTATAGCCCGAAACGCCCGTTCGTACACATCGTGCACCCGCGACGCACGTCTGTACAAACCTTAAAGGGTATGTCCACCCTAAAATGAAATTTTTGATATACGATCCCCCCTGGGCTCCCAGCCCCAGCCGCATTATTTTTTTTTTTAGAAAGCCCCCCAAACTCTACTTACCTCCCCTCTTTCCTGCGCCGCGCTCCCGGCCCTCTGCTTGCGAGGAAATGCAAGCAGAGGGGCGGGACCGGCAGCCGCGTCTGTGATTGGCTGAGCGGCAGCCAATCACGGACGTGCATATCTTCACCGGTGTGGAGCACAGCAGGGAGAAGAACGGTTATGACATAATAATAATAATATATTTAATATATATAATACATGGTATTGCATATTCTCACACAGCAGGGGGTAGGAAACAGCACAGCATGGATGTAAAAACTGCAGTAATGTCTGAAAACACATGAACCCCAAACCTCTTTACCTTTCCCTTGAAAGGCCTGTTTGTAAATGATACAGCAGGTGGTGACATGTACCCTTATCGTATCACCTACTTTAACTGATAATGCAGAATTTGCCATATTTTAATCGATAAACATCCAAGGAATGTTGGCGGGAAATCCGACAAGTGTCTCTCAGAAAGATTCCTTACATTTTGATTTCTAACCTCCATTTTAGATCGCCTTAAAAAGGAAGAGAAAGCGAGGCAGGAGATGGAGAAGATGAAGCGGAAGTTGGATGGGGAGACTACAGATTTACAGGATCAGCTTTTAGAGTTACAGCAGCAAATTGAGGAACTAAAACAACAATTGGCCCGTAAGGAAGAAGAACTTCAGGCTGCTCTCGCCAGGTACATAGCTCTAACGACGGTTATAGTGAATGGAATGATTCTGCTTCTAGTTCCCACATACTGAGCAACTTGCATGGGGCTGTATTTTCTGCCTCCTGTTCTTTTGCAAATCCAAGCTAAATTTTAATGCACTGTACTGTGCAGAGGCCTGGCATTAGAAATAGTTATGATGCACTGCACTGGTCTGTTAACTACTAGCTACATATCCCTAGTTGGACAAAATGTTTTGCTTCTTAAACTGGTAATCAATGTTCATAGCTATTGGCATCATTTAGTGACCACTGTCTGCCCCTCACTCCACAACTGCTAAACACATGTACATATCTGGTTTTAGAATTGATGAGGAAATTGGCCAAAAAAACAATTTGCTGAAGCAGCTTAGAGAGCTCCAATCACAGATCGCCGAGCTCCACGAAGACCTGGAGTCAGAAAAGGCATCACGCACGAAGGCAGAGAAACAGCGCCGGGACCTTGGGGAGGAATTAGAGGCACTGAAAACGGAGCTCGAAGACACTCTGGACTCGACCGCAGCACAGCAAGAGCTCAGGTAAGTGCAAGAAAAAATTATTTTATACACAATTAGGAATAAATAAATTAATCTGAAGTTCTTGTTGTAAACACTTATTTGGAATTTATAGTTAAATTTCGGTTTTAGGACAAAGCGGGAACTAGAGGTGACGGACCTGAAAAAGACAATAGAGGAAGAGGCTAAAGTCCATGATGCTCAAGTAGCTGAGATACGTCACAGACATGGTCAGGTGGTGGAAGAATTATCTGAACAGCTTGAACAGGCCCGCAGGGTAAGCTGCTAATAATTATTTTTAAGGGGCACGTAACTTAATTTTGTAAGTATGTTCCTCTACACCCTGTAGTAGTAGTACTCCTACACCCCGATTTTACTTGTAAAGGCTATATTGATGTTCAGCCAGTAAAGCTGCTTCCACAACAGTCCCAACCATTTCTAATGTAGGCACCTATGCACATATAATAGAGAAGGGGGCTGATGGGGGGAAGAGTAGGACTACTGTTAAGCTGATGGAGGAGGAGTATTAGTTCCTTTATACTAAGGTAGAAATTTAAGCCCCAAATCTTAATGGATTTTTCTTTTTTATTCACCAGTTCAAAGGGAATCTGGAGAAGGTGAAGCAAACCCTGGAGAGTGAGAATGTTGACCTTGTTAAGGAAGTAAAGAGCCTACAAGCAGCCAAACAGGACTCAGAACAGCGGAGGAAGAAACTGGAGGTGCAAGTGTCGGACCTTCAGATTCGTGTTGGTGAAGGAGAAAAGGTCAAGGCTGAACTAGTGGATAAACTGCACAAGCTCCAGGTAATAATAATGGACCAGCAGTTAGGTCTCCCTTGTCTTTGGCACCAAAATAAAGCAACATCAGACATTATTGCCACATCCAATGATTTTCTTGACTCCCCGACTCTGTGAGCCCCATCTTAGTTTTGCTGGGGGAGCCCGGTGATTCCTTGTTACGCCACTGGCACTGGGTGGAGCTTTATGGGAAATACAAAATTAAATCTAGATCTTAAACACAGCATATTTATGTTTCTGTTAACAGTTAGAATTGGAAGGTGTATCTGGTACACTCGGCTCAACAGAAAGCAAGACAATCAAACTAACCAAAGACTTATCCGCGGTGCAGTCACAAATGCAGGATACCCAGGTAACCCATCATCCTCAGCATTAGTGTATATTCCAATGTTCCAATGTTACTTATAAAATGTTATTCCTGCTAACTGTGCTTCCCATGTGATTGCAGGAGTTACT
Source organism: Hymenochirus boettgeri (assembly GCA_019447015.1). Taxonomy (NCBI): domain Eukaryota; kingdom Metazoa; phylum Chordata; class Amphibia; order Anura; family Pipidae; genus Hymenochirus; species Hymenochirus boettgeri. The sequence continues at coordinate 50,673,090 of CM033469.1, read as the reverse complement.
GCAAGAGGAAACAAGGCAGAAATTAATTATGAGCTCTCGGGCTAGACAGTTGGAAGAAGAGAAAAATAGCCTTATGGAGAATTTAGAGGAAGAAGAAGCTGCTAAGAGCCAACTGAGCCGCCAGATACAGGCTCTGCAGCAACAGGTTACAATCCACCATTGAATTTTTATCATTAGAATTTCTTTAAAGAGATGCCAGCCCTGATTCTTTCAAATTACAGTTGGATGCTGGAAGCCTGATGCAGGCTATACATTATGTGTCATACCTGCAGAGGGTCCTACAATGTGACAATCTGGGACAATCATTTTGCCATTAACATTAAATACTAATGTTGTTGATCTGTCCCCTATTTCTTTGGATTTCTAGTATGAAACTTCTTACATTTCAGCTGTCAATCAAGTGCCATAGTATCATAAACTCTTCTGTTATGTATAGTTTTGCTGTAGCTGGAATTGTGACAGTTGGTACGTGATGGTGGGAAATTCCCTCTCACAATGCTGCCTTATAGGGATTACTGAGCATGCTTGCGCTCACAGAGAGTCAGATAGTCTGGTAGGGGGCTGGGGGACTAGGGGACTGAGCTTGAGCAAAACAAGTACTGGATCGTTGAAGTAATGCAGCAGCACAAACACATCCGTAAGTAAGTGCTGCTTACATGTATTCATTTATAGACTGAAATGAGAAGTAATATTTTCAGTGTGCAGTTCCTTTAAGACACCACTTACGTGCAGAATAGAACAAAAGTATTTTCTACAAATTGTGTCCTGACAGTTGCACCAGGATAATGCTGTATCTGGAGGCCACACGATTAGAATCATTATCTAAAGTATAGTTTGTTTTAACTTGACTGCAGCTTCTTGAGTCTAGAAAGAAGATGGAGGATCACAGTGGTTTGGTGGAAACCATGGAAGAAACCAAGAAGAAAATGGCCAAAGAAATAGAACTGCTGCACCAACGATTTGACGAAAAACACCAAACCAATGATAAGCTAGAAAAAACAAAGAATCGCTTACAGCAGGAGCTGGATGATCTGATTGTGGATTTGGATCACCAGCGTCAAATTGTTTCAAACTTAGAAAAGAAACAGAAGAAATTTGACCAGGTGATTTAAATATAAATAATTAAATTTTCCTTCATTTTTAATGAAATTTACACCGTACATTATTATATATATTGTCCATGAGGACACAATTTCAGTAAAATAATGTGTCCTGCGTGCAATGCCAGTGAGACCAGCCTGTGTCCTTGAGGATGTCATGTGCAGGCTTGTGACACAGCTGAGCTGCATAAAACATGGAAATATTAGACTTCCTTGTTGTGTTCTCTGAGCTCCTTCAGTTTAATAGAATAATCTTTTTAAAAATGTATTTTTGTATGGTTAGAGAACCAAAAAGTGTTTTTTCAAAGGAATTGTCAGGAGAAATATGGAATCTTCTTGATATAGTTTACACTTGTAAGTTTTCAATACATTATATTAGTTTGGTATATAGTTTTATCTCTGATATCCTTATGGTGCTTTAAAGTGTCTTTTTTTTATGAAAACATGATCAACTAGGCATTTGGAGGGTTCATTTTTTAAAAAAACTTTTTAATACAGATGCTTGCAGAAGAAAAGAACATCTCTTCACGCTATGCAGAAGAACGCGATCGTGCAGAAGCAGAGGCTCGAGAGAAGGAAACAAAGGCTCTGTCTCTAAGTCGAGCTCTGGAAGAAGCCTTGGATCAAAAAGATGAGTTTGACAGGCTGAACAAGCAGATAAGAGCAGAAATGGATGATCTTGTTAGCTCCAAAGATGATGTTGGAAAGAGTGTAAGAGCCTAAAAGTCCTAGATGTATTTATAGCTTCTGTATTGGCAAATATCAACAGGCGTGCATAGAAAGGGAAAGTTGGTTATTTAATTCTGTGTTTTCTAGGTTCACGAGCTGGAAAAGTCTAAACGAGCATTGGAACAGCAAGTTCAAGAAATGAAAGCCCAGATTGAGGAGCTAGAAGATGAGCTTCAGGCCATTGAAGATGGAAAACTCCGCCTAGAAGTCAATATGCAGGCAATGAAATCTCAGTTTGAAAGGGACCTCCAAAACAGAGATGACTCCAATGATGAAAAGAAAAAGCTACTCTTTAAACAGGTGAGTTATGTAAAAATCCTATGCCAGGGATCTCAAACCTTTGGACCTTCAGATGTTCCCTTGCTGGGAGTTTTAGAAAACATCTGGAGGCCCTAAGGTTGAAGATCCCTGCCCTATCCAATCTAAATGATGATAAAACCTGACTTGACATGGCTTGAAAATTCGCTTGACTGGCAAAAATTAACTGTATTGTCGTTTGCTTTTGTATATTAATTTGTGTGTTTAGCCTCTCTGTGCTTCTGCTTCTCCTTATGAAGGTACGAGAGATGGAAGTGGAGTTGGATGAAGAAAGGAAGCAAAAATCTCAGATTCTTGCAGCCAAGAAAAAACTGGAAATGGACCTTCAGGATATGGAGAGTCAGATTGATAATGCCAACAAAGGACGCGAAGAAGCTGTTAAACAGCTCAAAAAACTACAGGTAAAGAGGGATCATATTAATTTTTATAAAGGACCATTCCCCCCCTCCCAGCCCCATTGATAATTACTTTAGGGACATTCCTAACTCCCCGTACTTTGTCCCAGAAGCAAGTTATTCATCCTGGCATCCGCCAGCACAGGACTGGTGCATTCTCGCTCTTTTTAAGCTCTTTATGCTCATTCAACCGCAGAGGAGGTGCACCAGGAAGAAGAAGTAAGTCATTGGCCGTGATGGCACTGTCACAGCCACGACTGATGGCTGCTACCAGGAAGGAGACCGGTAGAGTCCTGTAGGAATTACTTGTTTCAATAAGCCCTTAACCTAATTAGCAATGTGGCTAATGGGAGTAGACATGCTCTTTAAACTGTCCAGTGTTGGGTCTGACAGGAAAGATTAGGGGGGAAACTGGGGCAGTTAGTAAGAATGGAGGAATGGTTTGGGAGGTGTGTGATTGGGCAAAAATATATATATTAAAAATAGTCTGTAGAATTTGTAAAAAATCTCTTATAAGGGGTGGCCTGAACTGCTATATTTATAGGCTAAAATGTTTCAGGGGAATTCACCCAGAGCCACTGCACTATTATGTATGTACATGTTTATTTATATTGCGCCACTTGGGGGCAGCGCTGTACAGTATTAAAATACAATAAGTAAGAGCAAGATTGTGGAGTAAAATTCACCCAGAGTTGCACAGCCTTGCCAGAGCACCTGTGGCTTCCTGATAGTACATGCACCATGAGTGGTGACTACAGGAACTATAATGTACATGCAACATGCAGGGAGAGCATTGCCCACAAGCATCATAAAGTGTGGCCATAAGGAGATAATTAGTAATTAGAACCTAACAACAACTTTCCACGTAATTAGTCCTCACCTTCAGTAGGATCCAAGTTTGACTAGCAGCAGTTGAGCTTATTTGGTGCAAAGCTGAGCTAAGGTACTTTATCTTATTTTGGATATTTTTCTGGCCACTAGGGGGATCAAATAGTTAAGAAGAGAGAAGATTCTGCAATTCCAGAAATGACAAATCGCATAGGCACCAAAGAGTGTATAAGCAACATCTATTAAAAGATTTACTGCTCTTATGGCAGCCATACACATTTGGATCTGATCGTAATCGCATGTGTATGGCCACTTTGTGTATTGTGTTTGTATGCACTGAATTAAGGGACATCTTTTTAAAAGGTGCTAGTTCTTGTCTGTTCAATTCCATAACCACGGAGTTAACATTGAAATGTCCATTAAATCGAACAACCTAACACGTGATGAGTTCTCACCTACTGTAATGATAACTGGAATTTCAATATTTGAAACTTTATTCCAGTAATTTCAGTTTATAAGTTTGCAAACTACAACTCCCAGCATTCCCTATCTGCAGAGTGCAGCCAGGGAATGCTTGGAGTTTTAGTATGCAGACACCTGATGTGTTGCCAGTTCGACATCCCTGACGTAGAGAATCAACTTCAACAAGGTTGTTTTTAGGAGTTAATTGTCCTTTAATTTCTATTATTATGTATGGAATCTAAAGTCGGAGGGAAGCGATTTACCCATTAAGTTTATTATTACTCTTATGTGTAAACCCACTATTAAATATCTCTTATATTTCAGCTCCAACTGAAAGAAGTGTGGCGTGAAGTAGAGGAGACCAGGGCAGCAAGGGATGAGATTTTCAGTCAGTCCAAGGACAATGAGAAGAGACTGAAGAGTCTGGAGGCTGAGCTGCTTCAACTGCAAGAGGTCTGTTAATATAATCATGAAACGGAATGTTTGTGGCTTCTTGTGATGAACTGTGGGAAAATCAGCCCTGTCACATGAAAGTCTGTTATTGCTCTAACAAAGCATCCCCAAGCAGACTATGGCTAGGAGAAGTAGTTGTCATCATCTTGAAGGCACTGAGAAGCTATGACTTCACCTTAGATTCGGTAAAGACGGTTTATTAAATGTTGTGGTTTTGAGGTGAGTTCAATGTATGGGCATCTTAAAGGGGAAGTTCAGTGCCAATACATGTACTTTTCAGAAAAAAGAGCAGTATTTTTTCATCTCAATGACCTTAATCTGTCAATTCAGCATTTTGCTGAATATGCAACCGAAATACTAACTTCCTGTTTGCAGGACCCCTAGTAGAGACCGTTATGGTTTTGCCCTTGACCCAGCCCCTGGGTTGATTCAGTTGCTCAGTAGAGATCTGAGCATCTTTGACCCATCCAACAGCCAATCAGTAGAAATTACTGTTAGGAACATTCCAAGGATGTGGTGCATTCTGGGAAGAAGGAGGACCGTTAGAACCTGAAATGTCAACTCACTGTTAACTAATGTTAACAGCAGGGAGCAGCAAAGGGTATGAAATCAACTGATTTTTCAAAATGGGAAAGAATATGTAGAATAACTAAGAAGGCATTACACAAACTAACAATTTAACAAATATTGATCATTTCCACTGAATTGTCCCTTTAAGTTGAGGACACAGTTGCACTTTACAGATTGGCAATACAGTTCAGGAACACTCTAGCACACTGCTGTTGGCTTGCTGCCAGACAAGCGATAGGTGCTATCCCTCAGCTCTCGCCTCCACGAGCTTGAATAATTCCAGAACAAAGATGCAAACGAGGGAGCACACTATAAGTGTAGAATCAATAATTTATTGTGAACAACACACGACGTTTCGGGACAGCAATGTCCCTTCCTCAGATACCTGAGGAAGGGACATTGCTGTCCCGAAACGTCATGTGTTGTTCACAATAAATTATTGATTCTACACTTTACAGATTGCCACCTAAAGAAACTTTGTCATTCTTAAGCTGGGTACACACTGCACAGATCTTTGAAAGATGACAGACAGGATTTGTAAGATCAGTCCCGAGCATTCTCCCTATACACAGCATAGGGAGTTGCACAACTGCGGGCAACTCCCCCATTCTTCAGTACAGGGAGACATCCGTAGCCGAGGGAAAAATTCTGTCACTTCCAAACGAATGTGAGGTTGATGGGAACATTCAGGGACCTTGCGATCGTTCGGAAATGTGCTACACAGGATAAAGCGCTGACTCTGACGGTATTGGCGCTTTATCGGGACTGTGTGCACCCAGCTTTAGTAAGGTAAACAATATTACAATCGGGGAGCAATCAACAATTTATTTACTTTACAGCTTTGGCAACTGATAATGAAGTTGATGTATTTAATGTTGGCCACACACTTGGCAGACATTAGATTAGATTAGTTTGTCTATTCATCTTATAGAGGAACATCATGTCACATTGGCATTGCTTTGTTGCTCCAGCAAGACTTCAATATTAAAATTCAATATTCAGTGTATAATATTTCCAACCAAATAGAATTTAAAGTAATAATTATCCAAGAAGATCCAGGGCATCATTATTCCTTTAATAATGTCCTTTTAAAGGTTCCAGCACATGAAATTGGTTTTGTTCTGGTAAAGTACCTTCTTTTATAGAACCAATCAGGACACTGGGATAGAAACCTGCCATGACAGCTTGCGTGATCATAGCCAATAATTATTTGTCATATTTATACTCTGTACTAATGATAAATGAAGCAAATTCACTCTGGTATGTTAAGACCATAGTAAAAAATATAGTGTAAGCTGTGGAAATGTGATGGCCCAATCCCCAGGAGCAGGCCCCATGCAGAGATACAGCTGAATGTTCTCTTTAGAATTCCATAGTGGTGGCACTGTCTATTCAAATGTTTATTGGCTGATTTTGTTCTAGGAATTGGCAGCAGCTGAACGTGCAAAGAGACAGGCTCAACAGGAGAGAGATGACTTAGCAGACGAGCTTGCTAATGGAGTCAGTGGCAAGTAAGGACATACTTGTTAAAGGAGCACAGTTTAAACAGCCATTTTAATGCAGTAGAAGCCTTTGTCTGTTCCTTATCCCATTGTTGCCAAATATTTATTTTATTTTTAATGATTGTTCTCCTTTTACTAATTTACATTGGTCAGTGTTGACCTTGTCTATTAGGGCAGTAAGTGAACTCTGCCAGTTTTATCTTCAGGTACAAATCAATTTCTATAAATAAGCAGTTTCTATGTTTAAACTAGAAAAAATATTAGAGAGACAAACTAAAGGGGTCCTGGAATCTCCTATTAAATATGGCAGACACCCCTAGGTAAGGGACTACTGACATGTATGCACGTATTTCATTGCACCGTTCTCAATGTCTGGCTGGTTGTCAGTGTGTTACCTGTAGCTTGTCCAAAGAACATCCTTGACGCTTTTCTATTGCTGTCTATGAAGACTGCCTCTGTTGTGACAAAGTTGTAGCTTCACTTATACGTGCAGATATTAGGATAATGTACATTCTGTGTGTGTAATAAACTGTAATGATCCATAATTATCTTTAGCTTTCCAGCGTTAGGGTAATTAGTGAGTCTGTTTGATATGTATTCAGGAAAAGTGGGACCCAGGTTAATTGCATTATTGGTATCTGTAGATCTGCTCTCTTGGATGAGAAGCGAGCCCTGGAGGCCCGTATCACACAACTGGAAGAGGATATTGATGAAGAGCAAAGTAATATGGAGCTTCTGAATGACCGATACAGGAAATCCACACTGCAGGTAAGTCTACCATGAGATCTGGTTGACAATAATCAATGTGTGGTATATTAGATTCCTTTGATCCTAGGGCAGAACTAGAGAAATCCGACAGTTAAAGTGCTATGATTTGTAATGATAACATCTTGGATGGTGTTGGTAGAGATTTAGCATATGATGTTAAAGGAGAACTAAAGTTAATGTGTTTTTTTATGTAAGGAGGACCTGAAATGCTATGTTTATATTTTTACCAAGAATTGTATTTCATTGGGGCAGTTGTTCATCCTCTTTACCCCATGCTACTGTTGGCTGATTAAAACTTCATTTGGCACTAGCCCCATTGACTTGAATACGGGCTAATAGCACCAGTTGCAAAGAGCCATGGGAAACAGGAAGAGAGTCTGTGGTCAGATTGTTGTTTTTAATGTTAGAAGTATAGCATGCTCATTACATGAGGAATAACATGAACTTTAGAATGCAAACTTCTTTTAAGGACCTTCACACAGGCTGTATGATTGTCTGCACAGCCATTATGTCAGGTGAATCCAGGCTTCCCCTTTTCTTCATCTCTATCCCTTGCATTGATTAAGGTTGCTTTTCATCATTAGGTGGAGACAATAACAGCAGAGTTGGCAGGTGAAAGAAGCTTTTCATTGAAGGCTGAAAATGCTCGACAGCAAATGGAAAGGCAAAACAAGGAGCTTAAAGTGAAGTTAAATGAATTGGATTCCACCATTAGGTCAAAGTACAAGATCGCAATCGCTTCCCTGGAGGCCAAGATTGCTCAACTGGAAGAGCAAATGGAGCAGGAGTCAAAGTGAGTCCAAAGTCAGAGAATAGAATGGGAAAAAAACAGACATAAAATGGAACTAATAGGCACAAGGCACATAAATGTTAATATGGGGCAAATATGCAGAAACCTGGATAATGCTTCCTTGACCTTTTAATCTTTGGCCATCCCAAAGATTTCTACCAAGTTCCGCCTTAAGTCTGCTTCTAGAGTAGACCAATAGGAGACTCACGCACCAATTTTGATACTACCTTTCCGACTGATAGACTACAGCTCAATAAGCCATTTGGTAGTCTGCTAATTGAAAAACAAACAGTGTGCTCCATTGAAGAGCGCAATATTTACCCATAGTTCCAATCAAATTCATCCAATTTGAATGAAACCACCATTGAAATCTGTCTGTTAGGCTGTTAGACAAAATCTTGCACCAGCCAATCAATCAGGCTGAAAAACCATCCTGTGTGTACTAAGCCTAACAGCCACAATGTTCCTACTTACGTTGTGCAGTTGTTTATGGTAAATTGTTTTCTTTAATATGACAGGGAACGCATCATAGCAAACAAGCTGGTACGACGTGCGGAAAAGAGACTGAAGGAGGTGCTACTTCAGGTGGAAGAGGAAAGGAGAAATTCAGATCAGTTCAAGGAACAGGTAGGTTTATTGGCATTGGTGACTGTTTCCCTTTACTTTATTTAAAAGGACAACTATAATGTTTTTGCTCCATCCCCCTTCTGGTTCAGGCCCTAACTAATGAATAGACACGCTCTGCAAGAAGCACCTTTTCCCATTGGATAGATCCCAGACTGGGGTGGGGCGGAGCTTGGACAATACAGTTGTGCTTTAACTCTAGTTTCTAATAAAAAAGTATTCTGCATGATGCTGTGAGTAAACTAGTGACTTAATTTGCTAGAACAGTACCTGACAGTCTGTTCTCTTTTAGCTGGAGAAGGCACATATCCGAATGAAACAGCTGAAGCGCCAGCTGGAGGAGGCTGAAGAAGAAGCATCACGAGCCAACTCCAACCGCCGCAGGCTGCAGAGAGAACTGGAAGATGTGTCGGAGACAGCGGAGTCTATGAACCGGGAAGTGAACAACCTTAGAAGCAGGCTCAGGTATTCTGTGACATATTATCATACATAATAATATTTTTCAGGACCTGTTTCTTTCTTTCTTGCCAGTGGCAAGAATGAAGCTAATGACATCAGAAGGGGAGGAGGTTTAAGGGCATGTTCCCCTTCTTTTCATTGGATACTGATTCAATAAATTCATAAACAATAACAAAACAGAACTGAACATACCTGGTCCCAGTGGGACTGTGGTGGAAATCAATACTGCTGATGTCATCAACTTCTACCAAAATGATAGACACCTAATGAAATGAAATCTTTGTAACTGTGCCATCTGCCACTGTGAGGTATTCCCCTTTTCAGCAATGGCCGTCAGTGAGGCAGATAATATGGCAACCTCAGGTAGTGTAAATAAATGCAAGTTGGTCGGGAATGGTTGGTGTCTCTTTAAGCTGTACATTACTTTCATGTTATATTTGTTGGAATAAAAAATGAAAGAACACATTTTCCTATCCTATTCAGGTTAATGTGGCATTTTAACCCAATACGATAAGATGCAGAGGCGCATTCCAATGCAAGAAGTGAATTTATTGTAAACTACACATCAAATAATTACAACGTTTCGATGGTCTAAGCTCTCTTCATCACCTGATGAAAGGTTGTGATTATTTGACAAATTCACTTCTTGCATTGGAGTGCGCCTCTGCATCTTATCTTATTGTGTTGAATAGCTTTCCTTGGAAGTGGGGAATTAGAGGCTTGCACCCAGGTGAACAGTGTGCATGTGGACTGTTTGCTCATAATGTGGCATTTTTTTTTGTAGATTTCTTTTTTTGCCATTTCTAATAATATTTCCTCTCCTTAATCTAAAAACAGCAAATTAGAACGTCAGCAACGCAAGTATGTTTCTGTGCATGAAGCCATGTGGTATTTGAGTGAAACTGCTCTGAACCCTGCCTTACCTTGCATTATCACTCCCATGCTCTGACCCCTAAATACCCTACAATGCAGTTCTTAGTATAGTACTTGAAAATCAGCCTTAGTTTGGAGCTTTAAGGATGCCAGCACTGTTGCCAGTACTTTAACAGGGAAGATTTTGATTGAAGAGTAATGCAGGCCATACGCTAGTCAATGGCATTACTTGTTGACGTTCCCACAATGTTCAGGCAATAGACTGGGTTAATCGTTTTACAGTCTATATTTGATCGCAAAATTAATGGTCCAGGCTGGGAAACATGGGAATGTCAGAAGATAATTAGATGGGCGATAGAAAAACAATTTGGTAAATGAATTGCATGTTATCCTGATATTGGGATGATCTATAGCCAGCATAAGACTTACTGTACACTTTTTAATACGACTTAGAGGAAATAATAAAATAAAATGGAGACGGGTGTCAAGAGCAAAACTGTAGTGAAATAATGTGGCATTAGTTGTACGAGACATGGAATCATATGTGAACTTAATTACGTGGCTGTATGCAGCCTTTACAACCCCTTTGACTGTCAGTTTTACTTAGGTACAAACATAAAAGAACACATGAAAGAACAACTTTTTTTTGTTCCATTTACATAAATGTTTGATAATGATTACTGCTTCCACTATCTTTTAAAAGGTTTGCTGGAATTTATAGAATAAAACAATATATTATTGTATAATATTATTATTCACTATATAAATCTGGCTGCACGTTTATTCAGGTAACGAGAACAAATAACGTTCTAGCAGTTAAGGAGCTTGTGATAATGCTGAAGTGCCATACAACCTGGACTGCAATGGGATCAGCGTTTGCATTGCATTAGCCATTTTACCAGTGAGTGCAGTTAAATACAGTAATCACAATGCGTTTAAATCACTGCTGGGCAATGAATATCCAAATGATGTTGATATCCAACTCACACTATCTATTGACAGACAAAGATGTTTTTGATGACTTTTGGATACTCATTGAACCCCAATGTAACATTATCACATAGACTTGTCTTAAAAATACATCTGAACAACAATGTTCTATTTTCTTCTTCCTTTATTGTATAACCTTTAAAAGGCCTCCGTTTATTTTTATACAATTAAATGTAGACCCAGTGTACAGTGTGAATGGCTGTACTTGTCTGTACTCACAGGTAAACTAGCACAGCGGGGAATCTGTCTTTCCAATGTTTGCATTTGAAATGGTTTCTGCTTTTATTCTAAATGTAAAATAGTTGGGACAAATTTTTATACAAGGTAAGGTTAAAATACTAGTCTACAGCTCCCATTATCCTCGTCTACACAGTGCTGGGAAATGTAGTTTAGTTAATTATTTATGCTAAATAATAAATACGAACTGTAGTGCATTAAGTTTCTGTTGAAAGCGGAGTATTCCTTTAAAGTTTTCCAAACTAACGATTGCTGTGTTGCACAGGTATGTCTAAGCACTGATCCTGCAGCTGTTGTTAAACTACAACTCTTTGACATTTACAGTAAGGTTAGGGCTGTTTTAGTGCAGGGTATAGAAAGAATTTGTCTATAATCTATCAGAGGTGCCCCCAAACATTGATGGAAAGATAACTTTATATATATATTATAACATTTAGTTTCAAAATGTGTTTACAGTACAGATATTTAGTTTGCTAGAGCAGAAAAATTCTGTTCAAATTTGTAGTTGGTAATGGTAGCAGGAGAGTTGCATTTAGAGCATCCAGATTTAAAGCATTCCATTCTCAGAGCACTGCCCAACCCACCTGCTTTACCCAGGGTCTATAGTCCTGATCAGAGGTGCAGTTTTACAAGAGCTGAAAGATCACTGCTTGAGCATCCTGGTGTAGTGTTATGGAGCCTTTCTTCTTTTTACACTAACTGTGCCTTAATTTCTGGATTCCAAGTGCTCATTGCTTGTGAACAGCAGTGGCTGTGACGTGTTCTTTTACTGCTCTCTCCCTGTCTCTGGTCTGACTCAGCCATGTCTCCCATATTACCAGCGGGTACTGCAAAGCAAAATAAAAAACATGTCCATGTTTATTACTCTCCAGGTGCTGATAATCAGCTGAGCACAAAGGGAGCCCTGTCTTGCATTCAAAGCTGTCATGCTTATTGCCCGGAATGTTGTGTATAGATTCATTGTGCTGAAAATGGCTGACTTATCAATATCAAGCTGTTGGTGCAGGCAGAGAAAGTATTTAATAAGATGCTTAACCATTTACGCCCTTGATCCGATGTCACACTCCACTAATAAAACAAGATTTCTAAAAGACTAAAGTGATACATTCACCATTCACATAGAGCACTAAGAATACACTAGTTTCCTTTGAGCAATTTCTGTGTAAACATATCTGTCGACCTCCAGGGAACCTATATTAACTTCTTTCAATGTTGAGCGCACTTTTAACTCACAGCTGTGCTGTAGAGCCCTAGGGACCATCTGGTGCCCAGTTGAAATTACAGCAGGTGGTTTTCAAAGGAACATCATATATATCTCTGTAGTCGTCCAAAAAAATTATAGACAATATATAGCCCTGCACAACCGTAAAAGTGACTGTAAACTCTAATAAGGATTTCCTAGAAAACCTTATTGAGAAAGCCAGTCGGATGACTAGCGAAACGTCTTCAAGAACTAAACTTCAAGTCCAGTTGATCTAATTGAATACAACAGATATACCATGACCTGGATGAATGAGAACCTTCATAAGCATTTTTCCTAGAAACTCTTTAACTTTCATTTTGTTATACAGCACAGCATATCCAACACTAAAGCCAAGTACAAATGTAAAGATAACAGAGGGGGGTAGTACATAAGGATCACTCTTCAACATGGTTTAGCACTCCAACTGCACAGATCACTTAACGGTATTGGCAAGAGCCTGTACACGCATTAGATTGACAGCTTGTATGTATATCAGGTGCTTGGCCAGCAATTATCCAGCATCTTTACTTAGCTTAAGCTTTGCAGAGAAAGGGCAAAAGGGAGAGAATATTTTAAGTAGAGTTTCTTGCTTTTAATTCTTTTGTGTGCGTCATTTTCCCCCCCAGACGGGCTCCTATCCAATTCACTACACGAACCATCCGCCAGGTGTATCAGCTGGAAGCGGTGTCTGATGAGGAACAAGAATCACCTAGTGGAGAACCATCTAGTAATCATCAGCAGCCTCAGGCAGAATGAAGAAAAAACAAAAAAAGGATGCTCAGGGAGCAGTAATAATGTGCTCTTCCAAAACCTATGGACAAAGTCTAAACACAATGAAACACCTGCAATAGGCATTTTAAGGGCGATATAAAAAATACTCCACGTGGGCACACTAAATCCTTTGTCTTCTTATCTCAGCCATGGATTTCACGGAGCACTTTAAAAAGGATGGACATACATAATGGCATTATGGGAAATGACACTGCAGCTAGCAGGAAGTACCCATGCAGGAAAGCAGTAGAATGTTTGGTACACTCACCATCTGACTTAATTAAGGAGAACTTCAGTCCAAAACATATTTATCCCTCTTATAGCCTAAAACCTGCTGAACAAATTGATATAAGCTTTCTAAGTAAATTCAATTCCTTTCATGGCTTCTACCTCTTGCTCCTTCCAGTGCTACTGGTTCAGACATGCACAGTATGTTTCAACCAAGCCGCAAGAGGGGAACTTGTATCTCATTGTGCTAACGGAAGAAGGGAAATGAGAATGTGGCAAAAGATTTTAATTATTTGATTTCACATTTTTATTTTGGCTACAAATTACAAAAAGTGATGCAATTTTAAATCATTGGAGTTTGGGCTATATATTGGAAAGATTGTGTTTTAGTCTGAACTACTAATGGATTCGATATATATACATTCCCCTTAATGATTCATTTTAAGTGTTGACTGTGATAAACAGGCATAAAGTGTTAACATTGTCTATTGCCAAGTACTATAGATGGCGACAGTTTAGTCCAATGTGTAGCAAGTGACACTGAGCCTTGTGTAGAAAGTGACACTGAGCCTGCTTACTGTGTTAAAAGGAAAATTGAATGAGTCCAAGGGCTTTACAACCCAATATGGTGACATTCCCAGTACATTTTATTTGTATATAAGAATGATTTTTGTTGCAGTGACATAATTTATGTTTCCCACCCTATTTCCATAGACCAACCTAGAGCAGCTGGCACAGTCATCCCCCATGGTCAGGGAATTCTACACCTGCCATTTCCCACTGTCCTCTGGTCAGCCTGATGGAAGAGGCTTCTAAGTAGGCTTAGGAAATACTGATCCATTCAATGTGTGTGCCAAAGCTGTAACAGCAAGACCTCCACCAATAGGTCATGAATGTTATCAATTAAATCCATTAAAAAATGGCTGTGTAATTGTAATATAAGAATAGAAATAGACTCACTATGGCTCTTTGTCTAAACCGCAACTTCCAGACACTTTCTCACTTATCAGCTTTCAGGGAATGCGGGGAGTTGTCCTATAAAGATAAACAGAAAGCCGTTGCTCCTGCTTTGATGGCGTTTATCATGGAATATTGCATGTAGGGGGCAATGCTTTTTACCGTGTGAGTTTAAGATTGAGGAATGAAACTTACTTCTCATCAACCTTTATATTTCTAAAAACCTGAAACTAGATTTATCTTAAATGTATCAATTATAATATTTAGGGGGTTTTACTATTTTTGTTTCTGGTGATTAGTGGATTTCTAGAGTAGGTTTGTCATTTTAATACATAACATCTGTATTTTTATTTTATTACTTTTGACCCATTTATTGTCTATAAGAACATCTTGTGAATGATAAAATTGAATTTTCATAAGCATCCAAGACCTCTAATTTATTAACAACCAATTGCAAACTAGCAAAATCTGATTGGTCCCAGTGGGTTATTGGCCTGCCCGTGTTGATACATAATCCCAGGTTGATCCACTATTAATGATGGAACTGTATACCTGACACAAGATTGTTGGATCCATTTATATAGAAGTGGTAGATTCACTAATAAAATAAACAAGCCACTAGTAGATACTATTAACGGATTAGCACTGTAACAATTACTTGTACTAAATAGGAAACAACCTTGTAAAATGATATATATATTTTTTATACTGTAGTCCTGAATTCTGAACAAATCAAATCTGTGACATGGAGATTTCTGTTCCCTTATATTCCAATGTAAGTGAATCTGCTTTTTAATTCATCCAGCGCTTAATACGCAACTCATTTCACCGCATCAGGAGGAGACATGACCTTGGAGAGTATTGGTTTTATTATTATAATTTTTATGTTAGTTTGTAAAGGAGGAAAATGTTCAAATCTGACAAAAATACTCTAGAGACAATTTGTATGTAATTCATTGAGTTAAAAAGATACAGTCTGTGTGCATCTTGGTTTAACTTCACAAAATCCTCTTTTTCTTCCTCTGTCAATAGAATATGAATTGAATTTCAAGTTTTAAGTTTGTCTTTTATTTCCATTAATGTTTCTTTTACAGTTCTAAAATACTATGTAACTAGGAGGGAACCAATACAATGTCTTGCCCGTGTTGTAAATATTAAAGAATATTATTAAAAATAAATATGATACAGGACTGTATAAATTGTCATTCAAAGAATCCATTCCTTTTTTTAAGCTATTCTTTACTTTGGGCTTATCTTACTGTGCTATTTTTCACATAGATGCAAAAGTTTCAGTTTAAGAGGCCACTATACTGGATTATTATAGACAGGCTAATACTGCGATGAAGTCTTGCAAAGGATCGCGGTCAGGTAAGATGCGTGATGTTCCTTTTTATATCAGCCCGTTAGACCTTTCTCCTCTACTGACGTTGCTGTTGGACACCTTTATCCTTCTCACTTTTATATTTCTTACCTTCAGAGTCTTGTTTTCAATAGTTCTTTTTTTTAACGGTCATTTCTATAAAGTAAATGTTAACTTTCTTTCCCAGCCTTACTTCCTCATATAGGAAGGAGTCTCACCCCACGGGATTTCAGTCGGATTTCACTCCTAAATGTCAGCAGTTAATGTGCTGGATTCTGCAAAAATCTCTGAAAAGAAACTGCTGGCTCTCACCCTTACCCCTCCATTCAATCTGCCACAATATCCAAAAGATGCCCCCCTCCCATCCCTTTTGTGGTTTTACTATTAATATATTATATATTGAATTAGTTAAGGGTAAAAATAAAACACCACCAAGTTTAACGCTTTTTCTGTGGAATAAAAACACTCACATCCAATCTGTCCTTCATACGGAAAAAAATAAAAATAAAACCAGTCCCTAGTTAGACCAATAAATATTCTTTCAGCTGGCTTGACTTCATTTCATTATGTCTTTTAAAAACAAAAATAACACAGGTTCAAATATGTTGACCCAACTGTAAACGAACAACAAAAAAACAGAAATGTCCATCTTTAGGTGACACTAAAGACTTGAACAATATTGTCCATGCAGTAAGATTTCTATGATATGTTACTAATAGTCTCTTCTCTGTCCTATGGAAAAGGTTTTTCTTGGAAATATAGTATATTTTATTTACAAGAAGTCAGTTGTGAGTCCAGGGTTCAAATGTGCTTGTGTGGAGTTCTCCAGGTATAAGGACTGCTCCTTGATCATAGACATACGGCTAGTTGGTGTGAGATAAGGTGCTTGAATTTCAGGTGCTGAAGGGAATAATAATCGTTAACAGAGAAGCTCAACACATACATATGCTTTCCAGAAGAAAGTATTTTCTCACTGATATCCTATTTGTAGGAACACTAATAGTGACCACTATGGTCTTGGTTGCAGGGTTGATCCAGTTGCTCAGTAGAGATTTGAGCATGTTTGCCCCTTCCAACAGCCAATCAGAATTGATGTATCCTGGGAAGAAGGACCGGTACAGAACTTGAAACTACAGCTCACTACTGACCACAGCAAAGTATATAAAATTGGTTGTTTTTTTTCAAAAATGAAGACAATATCTAGAATACCTGGGTATGTGTACTGTAGATAAATAGTTTAAATAAAAAATTGTTTTTATTCCACTGAACTTCCCTTTAAGCGCTGTATAAAGTGTTCAGTGCTCAATAATAAGAAAATAAATATGTCTTCTAAACCTGCTTTGTCTATTCATGTCCATAAGGCAATGTCGTTTATTTATATTGCTGGAAAGAACGCTGCCCCCTTCTGACCAGATGTGCCAATTGGAGTTGGGGCTTTTCTGTTTTGGGATCACACTCTTCCTTGCAGAATTTCAGTCTGGATGTTGGATCTGAATTTTTCTAATATTAGTAGACAGAAACACGTTTCCTTATCAGTAACAATACTGTTAACAGTGTAGAAAGATGCACAAATCACAGTCATGTGTGTTTTACAATAGGCTAACTTGTACCTACCAGCATAGTCTAGGAAGATGGTAGACATGGGTGTGGCTGGTCAGTGCAACACCCAACTTTGCTGAGATCATGCCCAAGACTGCTTAAAGCTCTGTACACATGTTCCAATCCTTCCTCCTGACCGACCGTTAGAGGCTTCCGACCGGTCGGTCAGGAGGAAAGACTTCAGTCGTGGCAAAAGCAGACACATCTAGCAGTTAGCCACATCGAGTGTTCTGTCCATAGAGAACTGCATGATCGGCCGTGGTTTCCCGATTGTGCGTTTGGCCAGCGACCGGTCGCGGACGCAAAAAGAACCCATACAATAATTCAGCCCGACCACATCCTTAAAATATATGTAATTTCAGGGCTGACATGATTGCTAAGGATATTTATAAATACCGTATATACTCGAGTATAAGCCGAGGTTTTTAGGTTTAAAAGTCAACCTAAAAACCTTGCCTCGGCTTATACTCGAGTCAATAGCAAACTTACCTTAATTCCAGAAGCAGCCGCGAGTCGGGAAGGAAAGCTGGCAGTTCCCAGTAGTACTTCATGGGTGCGCGATGATGTCATTGCGCACGCTGGCGGGATGACGTCATCGCGCAGCCGTGAAGCAGCACTGAGAACTGCTGGCTCTGCACAGAGGTAGCGGCAGCATGCAGAGAGGTGAAGAGTGAAGACTGGTTAGTGAACACTGAAGTGGGGGGCGCTAGTGTGGGGGACAGTGTGACATACAGTTACCCCAATACCAGTGACTAAAGCATGCTGGGAGTTGTAGTTTCCAAACATTTACAGTGGAAAGGTATTGGGGTTACTGTATGGGATTACTGTACATTCAAAGGGCAACTAATACCCTAAAACAATATAGAAGGTCATAATGTCTATCGGCTTATACTCGAGTCAATCTTTTTTTCTGATTTTGGAGGCAAAATAGGTACCTCGGCTTATACTCGGGTCGGCTTATACTCGAGTATATACGGTACGCAGTATTGCTAAACTGTATCCGTGTTTTACTATGGCCTCTGTATCTACTGCAAGTTTCCCGCCCATTGTGGTGAAATAACTTTACCATAAACATATTCATTCACATATAGATTCCTAAAGAGCCCTGTAACAACCCCCAGTATCGATAATAACAGATACCACAGATTTATAAATAAGCCCCTTTTTCTAATATGAAGCTCACAGTATGGAATGTGAACTGACAAGGTGCAGGTGAACTGAGCCTCAGATCTACTCCTGCCCTCAGCTGGCCTGCCTCCTGCTGCTTTAGTAGCTGATATTTAGCACTGGCGTTGCTTGTGAGTGACAATTACACTGTTGCTGCCATTACCCCCAATGGACAAAAACATTTCAAAAGGGTTTAACTGCGGTGGTCGCTATCAAAAATATCTAACTATAGAACGGTCAGATTAGAAAAGTTTTAAAATCAATAATATCCAAATATATCCATTACCAACTGTAACTGCAAGTGTATCAAGTTCAATGGATAAAGGTTGCTTCTTAGCGTTACTGCGCCTTTAACGATAGGTTTAACAATCATTCATTTCTGATCGCTAAATCAGAACCGATAGTGATCATAAATTGACGTTCTAAATCTCTGAAAACGCAATCGTAGATTTACGATTCCTATAGAATACCATAAATACCGTAAATGTATGACCATGGCTGTATATTACAGATAAAGTGCGTATCGCTAAATTGCGATACCGCGCTTTATTAATATGGCCCAAGATGGATAGGAAACTGGTGGTGACATCATCAAATAACGACTAGTAGCGTTATTTGTTTTAGACCGCAGTGGTAATTTCCAATCGTGGTAGAACATTATCATGGCCTGTTATTCTACAGTGTTATATATAGAACACTTCAAGAACTAAACTTCAAGTCCAGTTGATCTAATTGAATACAACAGATATACCATGACCTGGATGAATGAGAACCTTCATAAGCATTTAGTCTGGAGAGTTCCTATATTTCTGGGACCCTGGCCTGGTATTCTAATCTTAACTGGGGTCACCTTATATTTACCTGATTTCTTTATCCTATTTCCCATTTTTCTTTCAATAAACTTCAAAGGTTCCCATGAAGTAATAAAGCCTAATTATATGCGGAGTGTTAGGAGACACAAACAATTCTGGGAGGATGCACATTTATCTAATATCTCGTGCGCACATTATGAGTAGAAAAAAATGAAAAATTGTTCTTGCTTTTCCTCTGCTTGGTCTGACATGTAGAGAGGCTACATGTACCTTTGGATACAATCCCTAAATAACTATTATCAGATTATTGGTGGAAAGATCAATACTATTTTCTTCCCTAAAGAAAGATATGCAACTCTTAACAGGTTGAAAGGAACAAAATTAACAGATTACCGTACAATAATAATAACAATTTGCCTGGATTTGCTGTATCTGAATTAAATTGTGTATTTTCTGACAATATAAATGTTTAGGACCAGTTGTCTGGCATCTTAGTAGAAATACACTTTATTTTATTTGTAAATGAGTAGGTACATTTGATAGGTTCACATTTCCAAAATGTGTTTTAATGCAAACATCAATTTCTAGCTGACTAATCAACCACTTAAAAGCAGTTGGATGATAATCATCATCAGTGCATTTAATTATGAAGCTGGGCTTTCTTCCAGAGTCTGCACAGACAAAGTGACACTGATTTGGACTTACTAAAAGGAAAATGAATTTTCTGGTTTTAGAATACTGCACACTCTTCTCCTTTATCAATATGCTAAAAACAACGTATTTTAATCACTGTTAGGCTAATTAGCAAATGTATGTGACCTATTGGTGGGTCCAAAATATTTACAAAGGAATTTATAAGGCCCAAGATTTCCAGACCACTGAATTGAAGAGACTGTTAAAGTACCATCATTCTACTGTGTTTCAGGGGTTTTACCGCTGTAACCTACAGTATTTAATTCATATGAAATTAGCCTAGTTGATCAGTTAATCAGCATCCATAACTATAATTCAATCTCCAACAATCACCATTGTTTTATCTTGTATGAAAATGAGGTAATTAAAATGAAACAAATTGGAAGGAGAAAATCCTGAAGAATAAAAGAAGAATGAGAGAATTGGAAGAAAACTTGCAGAATGTAACCAAGAGAGGTTGAAGAATGAAAGAATGCTAAGGATAAGTTTCAGGAGCAGGGGGCCTAGGAGGGGGATCAGAATGGAATGAAGGGTAGAAAGATAATTATGGAAGTAGGTAAAAGGGTGGGGTCAACTAAATAAAAAATAGGTTGAAAAAATGGGCTCACAGGTGGGGAGAGAGAAATGGGAGCAGGGGAGAAAGTCAGAAAAGAAAGTAACAAGAAGAAGGGAAGGGGATATGTGGATTATGGAAATAAAAGCGTAAAGTGCAAAAGAATGGCCAGCAAAATGGGAGATGTGACATAGCAAACATCAATTGCCTGGTCTGATCATTTTTGTAATTAACTTCTGATTGCAAAATGGGGCAGGATGGGGGGAACTTCAAAAGGTAGAACTGCTCGCAGATAAGATCTCTCTATAGATATTTGATAGAATCAATGGTGGAATGTCTGCCTATTGTATTCTGAATCTAATCTATTTACCTTTAGCTTGTATCAGTATAAAGCACGCACTAAATATAACAATCCTTGCAACAAATTGACTAATTTGCATACATTAAGGCCATCAGTTACATTATGATCACAAAAGGAGATTTTATTGATTTACATTGTAATAGTTGATATCATCCACAAGATGTCAGCAGTTAATTGGAATATACTGTATGTAAACCCAATAACATGGTCATTGGTCAACAAAATTATTTTTAAATGAAACGAGAAATAAGATTTTGTTAGTATTCATGGGCACGGGATATTATTGTCTTCTTGGCTACTCACTTTGTATTATTCATGAACTAAATGCTGCAGAAACTAAAGTATCTGACCAAGAAGTTAAATAAGTCAAAATGGCTTACAGATATCTGGGTCATGTGCTCAAATTGGAGAGTCCTAAGAAAAGCAAGTGAAAGAGCAGCAGGGACTTTCATCTCATAAAAGGCAGGTACTGATATAAAGACAAAGTTTGAGAATTACATCTCCTAAGAAGGTAATAAGTTACTAAGGTGAAAAAGGTTAAAAGTCAGGACCCAGCAGAATAAAGCAAACAATGAAGCGGTTGCTGTGCTTAAAATAATTTGGGTTATTGAACTAATTGCTTAAATTTATCCAGAAAGAAGGGCGGACATTTTAAGTCGCAAGTAAAAAAAAAATTTCGAGAATATTTACACGATTCGGAAAAATTAGAAAAAGTCAGTCTGAGTATGGGCGGTTCCGTGAAATCTGCTTGGGAAACTGGGTTTGGATTCTCTAGTAAAGATATAAAATGCATAAAAGTAATGCACAGATCACACAAACTGACATTACATTGGATCCACTGTGCATCAAGCTTATTAAAATTCTAAAAAGAAATACTTCCTTTGAGCAGAAGGGGTGGAAAGCCTTTTAAGTAACTGGATCGGGAAATTATTATTTGGGTAACATGTTAAAGAGATCAAAAGAGATAAATGAAACCAGCAATTCTTTTTCTGCCAGCGCGTAAAATCGAATTTCAACCACATTATTCAGTAGAGTTTTGAGCGTTTGACACAGCATGTAGCGTTTTTGACTTTCCAACACCAAATTTTGAGAAAGCTTCAAAAAGTTCAGCCCACAGGAATTCAGACAGTTCAGCCAGATCTATTAATTTGTGAAAACTGAATTAATCACTAGAAATTAACTTGCAAAAGGGTTAATTTTGCACATTGCAAAGAATCCAATTCCCAGAGTCTCTTCCTTCTGAAATCATAGCAACCAGCTTGAACTTATAGACAAATGTCAACTCCACTGTAAAAAATTACATTTTAAAAATGAAAAGTACCTGGGTCAGAGAGGTAGTCTTAAAGAAGACTGGCAGAAGGTTTTCTTGGTGATAGCATTCCTTACAGAAACCATATTGGCAGGCAGGAATTACCAATCCTAACTCCCTGCCTCAAGTCCTTTTAATTTTTACGGTTTTTGAAAAATCTTTATTATGCACAATAGTTATCCTTTAATACATAGATAAAACACTAAATAGAAGTCACATTCAGCTCAACACTGGATGGACCATGAGTGGTCTTTTAATCAGGTTGTGTTTATTGCTGTTATTACACCCTTCAGCAACAACTTGACAGATAAGATTGTTATACAAATCTGAACAAATACAATAATTCATTTTCTTTGCATCAGTGTAAATCACAAACACTATTATTTCCATTGCTCTAGAATATGCTTCAATAGAACATTGAAAAGAAAATGAAAATACCAGCTGTTACATACCATTGTAAATACATTTGTTCTTTTTGTTTTTTAATGTTCCTTTCACTTTGGCCTCAGTGCAAAAAACCTTCATTATGCATAGTAGCTTGATTCTCAATACGGCATTACCTTCTCACTGAATATGATAACTCAATGCAGGCTGGAGAAATAAAGAATTTTTAAAGAATTATTGGTATGTTATTTAACTGCATTTTAGTTAAAGATTCCGTAAGCTGACCTCATCAGTAATTTAACATAAAATGCCTTTTAATTAGCGAGGAACGAACCTGACTATTCTGTTTTGACAGCAGTTCCACATAACCTATTAAGGTTCTAAAAATCTGATTCGAATTCCAATTCACAGTCATGTGAAAGTTATTCATTATAATTTATATATATAATTTAAATAACTATCTCCAGGGTTCCAACCAGCAGTACAGGCAACCAAGTGCTTCCATACTAAATGTAGCCAAAGTCACACATAATATTAATAAACACTGTCCCATTATACACATTTCAGTCCTCTCAGGGGTCCTGGAGGACTGCACCTACCATTTATTTGCAATTGCCAGCCCTGGTATGCTAGAGTGGCTTCACTTTTGTCCCTATTTGAATGGGGTTGTCCTGACTGCAGAGACAAAATCCTGAGTCCCACTATCAGGGCTAAAATCCCATACTTGAAACGGCCCTGGCAGCCTGCCCCCAAAACACCCACTCTCTGACTCTGTCCTGGAACACCCCTAACCCTGCCCACTCTCCATCTGCCTACTGCACCTCCTCCGTCCCCTCCTGCCTGGGCGCTGGAAAAATCTAGCAACCCTGGTGGCAGGAGAAGCCCACTGTGCATCGCGATTGTGGATATTTCTGTGCACACAGAGCTACTGCATTTCTAAAATAGGAATGGGAAGTAAGACTGTTCTCTTTTAACTCCTGTTCATCAGTAGAACCTAATAAAAGAGTATATTGGGTCTGTTGGGTTGGGCAATAAGAGAAGCCCTTTCTTTTAATTTGTAGTAACTAATCAGATGTTATTTTAACTGGGCTACTGCATGCTGATCAGAAGCACAGCGACACCAACCAGCAACCGCAATCAGCTGTTTAAAACTTAGTTCTACTACTGCTGAATAACAACTATAGTAAGACTTAACCATTTTTCTTACATCCTATGGTTTGTTCTAATTAAAAACAAACTCCACCTTAATGATCTCTATCTATAGCGATTCGTAGGACTTCCGCCAATACTGAACTGGGAGCCCTGATTCAGCTGGTGATTTTCCAGCTATTCCTCGGAGCTCACATTATCTGTTATCAGAAATGCAAGATACATATACACAACTGAGAAAAGTATGTCAGACTGGCTTATAATAGGATTTGTCAGAGTCGCTTAAATCTTCCAAGTTTATCTTCTGTGGCTGTCACGGTTACTGTAATTGGAAGTGACAAGCGCACATTATTTATCATTTAAAAAAATGTTGCAACAAATGAAATCAGAACTTTAAAATGTTTAATGTATATCCTTTAACAGCATGCCATCTGTATGCCGTCAGCTATAATACAGTTCCAAGGCCTTGTTCTAATCTAAATATCTAACCAATTTCATTTTGTTGCATTCACTTTGGTTTTGAGTACAACTAAAATTCACTGAATAATGCACCCCAGCCATAAATTCTATGGATATTACACGTCACAGAGGAGTTCGGTGACCATATAAAATCACAAGGACTTCTAATATCCCTTTAATTTACAGTTCAGTTTGCATTATCTATTATAACTTATCCCATCACGGCTTCCAGATCCCCATTGCGGATTCTGTTTCCGTTTGTCATTTTCACCTCCTGCATGCTCCATCAGTAGTAGCATGCCAGTTATAAGGATATTATCTTATCGTTCCTCCCATAGGGTTGGTTATATATATAAGTCACCTTGAGGGTTATTCAATAAAAGTTCTTATCATTTAAAATGGTGCTAATTTTGCCCCAACTAATCAGTTTTTAGCTTTTAAATGTTAAGTAAAATCTGATTGGCTGGGGCAAAATTAGCACCATTTTAAATGATAAGAACTTTTATTGAATCTCCCTGCTTGAATTCTAAAACAGGTGCAAACAAATATGGTGACTTCTAATATTCACATTAGAGATTAATCTAACTACTGTAGTTCTGTTCTGTCAGGCAGGACTCAACAATTCAAATGGAACCTAATTGAAGTCAATGGGAGCTGAACTCATCAATAATTCTTCTGTTTTGCAGTGTGTGTGGGTGTGCATTATTCACTATATACAGACAGTGCTTAGTGTTTGAATTTTCACATAGCTATTAGGATCCCAGAGGGTTGGGGTAACAGGTACAATTAATATTGTAAGTAATCGATTATTACTGATACCGAACATTTATAGAAATGGCCCAATGAATTCTTAACACACTACTCAGAAACCGAAACCATAGCTTTTTAGCGTAACTGCCCCCCCCCCCAACAAAACTATGATGGGGCCCCTATCGATGCTTCATCCACAGTGGTTTTCTGGGAGGAGGCTATATCTGTAGATATGAAGATGAAGATGGGCCCCCCTTGGCTCACAGGGCCCCCTGCAGTTAGTCCCCCTGCTCCCCTGGTAGTTATGCCCCCTGTTTTTAGCCATGGAAACTTCCCAGCAATCTCTTCTTTTCACATTAAGACCAAAGTTTGTCATATTCTACCTTTCTGCAGAAAATGCTAATAAACAGCCCTGAAATTGGAGGACACACAACCAGGCCAGTGTTCGCTTTTGCAAAAAAATTTCTGGTAAACAGGTGACAACACTTACCTTATCGGCGCTCCACTTGCGGCTCGTTCTCAGCTGTCAGGCACCATGACATGGTGACTACAAAAAGCAAGATTCACTCTAAATCCAGCCCTAAATACAGATATTAAGTAAAAAGGGAAGACTAAACAGGAACTATATTATCTATCCCCTACTCATGATCATGTGCTTCTCATCCTAACATTTTGCAGCCAATTGGAAAGGTTTTTTCCTCCAGTGTTATAAACTGCTACAAAACACGAACATTACTATAAGTTAAATGTTTGTTTTTAATCCAAATTCAGCCAGACTTTGGATCCTTGACATTAATCACTGTTTACAAAAAAAATAAAACACTTAATTTTTATTTTCTCTTTCATTTGACTTTGATATGAAAAAAAGGACTTTTTCTTTTGATGGACGTGGTTTTTGATGGAGAATAAGACTTGACAAGGATTAATTTGCCCTTTGGCTGTCTTCATTATTTGCTTTGACTTCTGTACATGAAAGTACTGTTCTTTTTATTTGCATTCAGTGCAACTTGCCTTTTAAATAAAATCGCTGCCTTAATTTACACCAATTACAAGTATTATAATTGGTTTAGAAGGCTGAAATCCCTTTCTAAAAACGTCATTCGATATAGAACACGGCGCAATAACAGAATAAAAACCATAAAAATAGTAACGTAGTTTAATGTCTGAAACCTTGACCAAAACATGTTGTTTATATCGCTGGGAGACACTTTTGACAACAAAGCTGGGCCTTGGGGTATTAAAACCCTTTCTATCTGCTGACTGCTAATGATGAAGCTATTTTTGCCCAGATACAAAGTGTGACCCGGAAAATAGAAAGGATGTGGGGCTTTTGAACAACTCTGTTATGAATCAATAACCAAACAGGCGTCACATAGTTTTCAGAGCATTCGAGCTGAAACTACATTGATAAAGAAAAGAGTTTTTGCTCTTCATGAATGAGCGCATATGCATCCTGCACCTAACTATGTGAATTGGGAATTCTTATTCTGTTGGCTGGTTTGGTTGGTTATTTGCTGCTTCTTCTGTTTGTGACAATTAAGTGAAAGGGTCTTATTAAATGTTTTTCGCTATCCTTCACAATATGAGTTAACTTAACGTGAAAGCATTAAGACCATATTCGTCCAGTTAGAGGCTGATCCAGTGAGCCGGGGTCTCACAATGATGAACTATATATACTATACCTGCGCCTGGACGCCATGTTTATAGTTTACTGGAGTGTGCAATAAGCAGGAAATGGAGGCAGGCTCTGCACTGAGGCATAGAGGCCAAACATCAACTGTGATAGGAAAATTGGCAAAACACTGCACAAACACTAAGGGCAGGGCCACACTGCAACGCAAACGCAATCGCAATCGCATGCGATTTCATGTGCTATTTTTTGCGTTTGTGCTTGCGATTTCTTCAATAAGTATAGGAAAACGCATGCGATTGCGATTAAAAATGCAGAACGCAAAATGCAATCGCAAAAAAAACGCAGCAGTGTGGCCTAGCCCTAAGGCGCCATTTATTGGCCTTCATTGCTGAGAGTTAAGCTATACATGTACGATCTTTGCACTAATAAATTACCCCCGAGCAAGTGCACAAGCACGACGAACGGGCATTTTGGGCGACATGTGTATACACATGTTCGCTTACACACGTGCGGGGACCATTCTTTCGTGCAAAGATCATACGTGTGTACGAGGCTTTAGAAAACGTTCAGTTGGTACAATGAGACACAGGCACAAGAACTGATAATGTATTGACTGTTTTGTGTGAAGCCTGATACACCAAAAATGTGTCAATGTATTTATTTGTCAGTGCTGATGAGGTGATTTCTATTTACACAAGCAGAAAGGCAGTACTGCCTGACCTGAGGAAGAGAAAAGTGTCTCTCGAAAGCTTATCTGCAATCTATTTTCGTGCACAGGACACTTTACTGTCCACTATAAGACAGAATGCAAGAAAACAATATTGCAAGTCCAGTCATTTGTCAGTTTGTAGGGAATATTTATATATTACTTTTGTTTGCCTTTAGATATAGAAATAGTTTAAGACAAAACCATAAAGATGTTTAGTGTTAAGAAAGGGTTAATGTTCCCAGCTGTGAAAAATTATGTTTGAATTTGAGTAGGAAAAAAGTACAGCAATCAGAAAATCCTGTTATACAAGGTATTGTGTGGGCTTAATGTTAGTAGCCAGGAATAAAATCTAATGCAATCCTATACACTTAACATTACATACATATACGGTAACAATTGTATGTTAATGTCAAAGGGTTCTTTGTTATATTTTAAGTAACAGTTTTACCACTAAATCAGCCAACATGTAGGAACAATCCCAGAATGTTTGCCGGTATGTATAACATCAGATTTCAAAATCAAACATTAAAACTGTCTATTACAGTATATCCTGATTTTCTGAGGCCATGAAGCAAGACACTAAAGTGTTTTGTCTTAATTTAGAAATGTGAAACCTAAATGAAATTCTGTCTTTAAAGGACATGTCCACCCCTATAACAAAATTTCTTACTTACTTTACCCACCTATGAAAACCCTCTGGTTCCTGACACCTCCTTTTAAAGCTGTATGAGCTTGTTACAAGCTCGCACATGTGCAAAGGAGGCTGCGGCAGTCATTCATTGGCCACGATGTCTTCCAGATAAAGGAGGACCAGTGAGAGACAGCAGGACAGCAATTCTGAATAAAATATTTGATGTACATTATCGGATAGTAAGAACTAATTTTTTCAACTATTTAATTAACTAGCTAATATGGGAACAAATCATAATCTAAAAAGCAATCTTTGGGCTAAATCATGTTTTTTTATAGTCTGGAAACTGATTATTAAAATTATGTTTTATTTGCCTTTAAAAGATGTAAAGATATGGCATGTCTACCCTTCCCTGTGTATCAGTATGTTACTCACCTAATTAGGTTGTAAGCTCTACAGGGCAGGGACCTCCTTCCCTCTCTTGTTACATGGTTCAAGCACATGTATACTTGTGATGCTCATACTTACATAAACAGGCAGATAACAGTGGTTTTCCTTTAAAGGAACCCAATATTTCGGGGGTTCTTTCTAGCTTGTAAAAGAATTTTGTTTGTGTGGTTTTTTTTGCACATTCTTCCTGCCTTTACTTACATTTCATTTTAATGCTACCAAGTCAAAATCCTGGCTTTGAACCTGATAGCCTTTCAGTTCAAGCATAAACTGGAGAGCGTTTCACAGTAAGTAGGCAAATGAAGCATTTTCCCTGAAAGCATTTTACATACGTCAGCGACTGTCTGCCAGCCTGTATAAATAGTAACTTTGTGCTTCAAGGATTGGTTCCTAGAACCAGAATCATATTATATTCTTCAGTAGGCCAGTGACTATGCTCTGGATATTTAATGTAAAGTAAACACATGCTGGCAACACACAGAAAAATAAATCAGGTCACGTAATTTGTGTAATTGAAATTCAGTCCTACGTTTGGAAAATGTTTTCTGCTGTAAAGACATAAAAGAATAAACAATACTGGTAGTGCTTTTCTGTCCACATAATCATACAGGGTGAAAGGGAGGATTATTATTCATTATTCAAGGTATGGGGGGCAGTGATAATGGGGTATCTTCCTACAATCAGTGTATGAGAAGATGTTGATTGGTCCACCAGGATGCACAAAACCCAATTATGGTAATCCAGAATCTAAGCAATTTGTGTCAAATCAGACGTATACACATATTCTATTTTGTTTGTATGTATAACACTCATTGGTCATCACAAATAAAATGTTTTATATATATTGTGTGTGACACACAGAAACCTCTGATAGGCCCTGGTGCTTGCGGCCCCTCAGTCACCCGTGAAAACCGAAAAACTTGTTACAGTTTAGATTCTGAGGCAAAAGGATAATGTGACAAGTAAAGTGAAAAAGAAGAATAATCAGGATACAAGAGTAACAGAGAGAATCACATGAAAAACAGAGAAAAATATAAAGTGGCCATTGGGCCCCTGAATTCCCATTTTACTAGTGTAATGTTGTAAGGGGGAGACCCCAGTTTGTCACCATGCTTCCATATTATAATATATATTTAAAGCTTCTGGTGCTGTAATTCCAGCCAAACTTATTTTGTAGATCTTTAAAAATAGATACTAAAAACTTTCATTATTAACAAATATTCACGACAAGGCACAGTGTTTGAAAGGGGTTCTTCGTGCATCGCCCTGTTTCTGTTTTCATGGGATTATTGATCAAAATAGAGTGTTGTCTTAATCTGCGCAGTTCATCTATCAACAATAAATACAGCTTAAAGGGCAACTATGATCTCAAAACAAGTTAGGGTTTAATGAAAGCCTGCAATATTTCCTTTAAAATGAGCCAACAATCACATATCTGGCTAGAGCCTGTGAGAAATTACATTGGGGTGAATATTCAAACTTCCTTCTTCCAGTAGGTTGAGTGACATCATCTGACCTCTTCACTACCCATACACCCTGGGGGAGAAGCATGCTCAGTTAAGACTTAATGCTGGGGAAATCAGGAAGTACTTGGGGAAAAAATTGACAGTTGAGAAGAGGAGCCTATTAATGCAGGCAAAGGCTGGTCACATGACTACAAGCTGGTCACATGTCTGAAAACAGGAAGTAATATTGCTGAACCTTTGCAGCAATAACTTCTCACAAATTTTATCTAGAGATGTGATTTAGGTTTTATTTTGAAGATACGATGAAAGGATTTTTATATAATTATTACTAGTTTTAGAAGAATTCAAGACCACAGTTACCCTTTAATGAAACAGTAACTACCGATTCTATGAGTTTGTGCCAACCAAAAATAAAGGCTTGGTCATAAAATACAGATGGGTATCGTACAAAGCACTGTCCACCCATGGAATCTCGATGCACTATTTTTTTTACTTTTATGACAGTGGAATTTCCTGGTTTCTAATTCAGTTTCCATGGTCGAAATTCAGTTTCAACTCTGGGATATTTCCGTGAACATGTCAGCAGGATGATCCCCAGCAGGTTCTAGTTTGTTACCGCTCAGTATGTGCAGTTTGTGCTTCTGTCCTAGAATATGGACAGTGTACAGCTGGAGTAAAGATATATTACAATATTGCAATGGCCGGCCTTTATAAAATTACACTAAATAAATTTTCAGATTGAAGTTTTCAAGTTTTGAAGTGAAACATAGTTTGGGAGGTGCGATTATGTTACATTATATCTGTTCTCTCTATAGAGCAATGAGCAGCTTAAAGGGTATCTCCACTCGTTTTTATAAGTTTTGGTAATCCAGTTCTATTGAAGAACGGGAGGTAAAGGAGCTGTGCCTTACCTTCCGTTCTTCAATAGAACACACAGGAGACTGGTGACAAGCTAAGAAACTTACCCGCTCGCTCGCTCCCCCGGCGCTTGGTCTGACAGGTCCCGACGGACCTTGTCTTCTATGCGCATAGATCGCACATGTGCATAGAAGAAAAGGTCCGTCGGGACCTGTCAGACTGTGCGCCGGGGGAGCGAGCAAGCGGGTAAGTTCTTACCTTCTCTCCTGGCTCCTGTGTGTTCTATTGAAGAACGGAAGGTAAGGCACAGCTCCTTTACCTCCCGTTCTTCAATAGAACTGGATTACCAAAACTTATAAAAACGAGTAGAGATACCCTTTAACTTTGTTTAAGCAGTGTGGAGGACTAAGGGGGTTATTCAATAAAAGTTCTTATCGTTTAAAATGGTGCTAATTTTGCCCCAACCAATCAGATGTTAGCTTTCAAATGTTACATAAGTTCTGATCGGTTGGGGCAAAATTAGCACCATTTTTAACAATAAGAACTTTTATTGAATCTCCCTGTAAGTATATAAGAGCTGTCTGCTCTCCCTACCTGGTTTTATTCATTGCTAATTCCAAACTAACACCAGCAGATTATAAAACTTACTTATTAAAGGGCAAATCCAGTTAAAAAAAAACTTTATCTATAAATGTTAATCACCCCCCCAAACCTAACCTTACTAATATGTTCCAAAGATGCCCCTAAAGTCTCTTACCTGACCCGGTCCCTCTGCGCCTAGGGACCACCCCCTGCTCCTGTTACAAGCTTATTGCAATTGGGTGAGACGTCACATCGCACCTTTACTGACAGCCGCAACCAGGAAGTGGAGTTGCTGTCAGACGCAGAGACTTCAGGGGCATCTTTGGAATACATTAGTAATGCGAAAGCTAGGCTTGTGGGGGTGATTAACATTTGTAGCTAAACTTTTTTTATGACTGGACTTCCCTATAATGCTGCTGCTGCGACTGCAAAAAAAACCCCATTAACAACCCTCAGTGAATGTCAGTAAAGCAAATCTTCTGGTTTTTACACACTATTGCACAACAAAGCAATCTAAGCTAGCTAAATTGTATGGAAATATCACCTGCTTACACATTCTAGAAAAAGAACACAGGCTGAAGGCTACAAAGTAGGTTTTGTAAAATACCAAAGGGCAGAAAATGTTATTCTTTCCATTAACCTCACTCTGCACATTCATTGATGTCTCTGTGTGTAAATACATCCTTTCAACGTACTGACTTATACCCCTAGTAGTGTCCATTATGGTCTTGCCCTTTACTTGGCTCCCTGGGGCTCAATAGAGATCTGGGCATGTTTGAATGATCCAACATCTATTAGGCTGACATTTTGGCTGTTGAATAAATGAATGATATGGCTGGTATACACAGGTGTATTTTTTACACCTGTTATGATCAATATGATGGACTAAGCCATAAAAAAACGATCGGTGTGCAATATTGGGCACTCTATTGAAAAACCTCAATTGGATCAGATGGAAAAAGTTCAGACGATCCCATAAGTGGTTGAATAAACTTGATAGATATTGATCAAGATAGTTCAGGAAATATCGATCGGCTACTGCATTTTGCAGCCATCGAATGGTGTACAGGATGCTTTAGGACTAATTATATTTTCTACTAAACTATCCCTTTAAAGAGTTGTGCAATACCTACCAATATTGTGGTAGGTAAGCATTTCATCAGATGCGCATCCTCTGCACTTTGATTTATTTTAATTAAATCTTGGCAACTCCCTAAGGTTGCTCCTAGAAGTATCTAGCTAAAGGTAATTTAACAGAGACAACCTAAGCAAAATAGTGACCAGTACAAATGATGTCACTGAATCTACAAATATATTTAAAGCAACACCAAGGAAGCACATAATCTTTTAACCATATAAAATAGATGCACAAATCTTTTAATTAGCATGTAAAATAAATTCTAATATACTCGTGTTTAAAGGGACAATCCATCCCCACACACAAATTCTTCCCATACATAAGGACCAAACCCCCAAGACCGTGACCTGTTTGACAGGGTTCATGATGGGATATATCCTTCTTCTTTGCCATCCTTCTTCTTTAGCTAGCTGGGCTACCATAGAATTCTTCTTTGTGGTCCTTCCGGGTAGCAGCTGTCAGGGCCCTGATAATGCCCTTTGTTGGGGGTCCACTGTCCAACCGGGACCCCTGTCGGCTCTTAAAAGAGCCCTTCCATCCGGTGACACCAGCTCCAGTGAGTCCACCAACACGGAGAAGTACCCCTGTGGCCACAAGGTGTACCTCTGGCGCCGGTGGCCTCAACAAGAGTCTTGATCCAATGTCTACTTTCTTCACAGCTGGCGACACCTGCACTGCGATGCCAGACGGTCTCACTGCGGCCGCCAATGAGCCGGCTGGCACTGCCGGTTTCAGCGGAGCCGATATTGCCAGCCTCTTATAGTAGTTTATAGTATTTGAGGTTAAATAAATACATATGTCCATCCAGTCCAACCCATCTAGCAATATCCTCATTTCCTGCCTAACTGTTGATCCAGAGGAAGGCAAAAAAAACCCCACCAAATTTATGAAGGGGGAAAAAATTCGGAAATTTCCCTGGTTTATCGGAAATTTCCCTGGATCAACTCTACTTTATGTATCAATACCAGTAACTTGCAACATTCCTTGTTTGCAGAAACTCATCCAGCATTTTTTTTTTAAACTGACCAATGAACCTGCCATAACAACGTCCACTGGGAGACAGTTCCATAGCTTTACAGTTCTCACAGGGAAAAACCCTTTCCGAACTTTTTTCTTCAAGTCTTAAGGGATATCCGAGTGTCCTCTGACATGTTCTATTGATGAACAATGCCCCAGATAGTTTATTGTATCGCCCATTAATGTATTTATACACAGTAATCATATCCCCACGCAAGCGCCTTTTCTCCAGTGTACATAATTGTAACTTTTCCAGTCTCTCTTCATATTCAAACTCCCCCAATCCCCTTATTAATTTAGTTGCCCTTCTCTGAACCCTTTCCATTTCAAAGATGTCCTTTTTGTACACAGGATTCCAAAATTGCTTTACATATTCCAAATGAGGCCTTACCAATGCTTTGTAAAGAGGGAGAATTACATTTTCCTCCCTTGAATCCATACCTCTCTTTATACAAGACAATACCATGCTGGCTCTGGCTGTTGCTGCCTGGCACTGCTTGCTACCTTTAAGTTTGTTATCCACCAAAAATCCAAGATCCCTTTCCAACAGAGATTCATTTAACACAGAGCCATTTATAGTATAAGTAACACAAAGATTTTTAAGTCCAAAATGCATCACCTTACATTTATCAACATTGAATCCCATCTGCCACTTAGCAGCCCAATGTGACAATCTATCTAGATCCCCCTGCAACGATTGCACATCCTCTGAAGTTTTTAATGGTCGACAAAGTTTTGTGTCATCAGCAAACACAGAAACCTTGCTGACAATACCCACTACCAAATCATTAATAAATAGATTAAATAGAAGCGGCCCCAACACAGAACCTTGTGGCACCCCACTTAGCACTTTAGTCCATAATGATGAAGCCCCATATACAACTCTCTGCATCCTATTCCTTAACCAATTTTCTATCCATGTACAAATGTGACTCCCCAGACCAACAGACCATAGCTGTTGGTATTTTATCTGGTCCAGGAGATTTATTAATATTAACTTTATTTAGTTCTTTCTGTACCATATCCTTGGATCCTTGGTTAACCAAAGTGCACTTAAATCTTTTATACCATTATTGCTTCTATACTATGATATCTGAACTTGGATCTTCTATAGTGTATACAGAGGAAAAAACGTATTCAAGACATTTGCTTTATCGCCATCCTCCGTAACTAACTTATCCCCATTAATTAATGGTGCCACATTCTCATCTTCTTACTATTAATATACTTAAAAAAATACTTAAAAATGTTTAGGCTTAGTGATGCTTTGTTCAGCTATCCTAATTTCATTATTAATTTTAGTTAGTTTGATTGCTTTCTCACACTCCTTGTTACAGTTTTTATAATCCCTAAAGGCCCTTTCCGTTCCCTCAGCCTTAAAGGTTTAAATGCCTTTTTCTTCCTTTCCATTTGCCTCTTTACATCAGAATTCAGCCACATGGGAGCAGATTTATTTTTTTACATTTATTTCCCAAGGGTATAAATTAATTCACCCATTTTGTCAGCCAGGCTTCTCACATTTGCAAACATACATTTTAGATTATGATCCTGTAATTTATTCATACACTTTACTTCATAATTTATTCATACACTTCACATGCCTCCCTATCCCCTATGCTAGCCCCACCTCCCTTTTCGCCCACCACTGGCCTATCTATACTCTGCTTTCCTCCTAGGCTATCAATCCCAGTGAGACTGCTAATACCCTCCCCCCCAAACCTAGTTTAAAATCTCCTCCAACCCTCTAGCCATCTTCTCCCCTAAAACAGCTGCACCGCCATCAGTGAGGTGCAACCCATCCCTAATAAAGAGCCTGTAGCTGACAGCAAAGTCTGCCAAGTTCTCAATAAACCCAAACCCTTCTTCCTTACACCACTATCTTAGACACGCATTAATGCTCCTAAGCTCCTGCTGTCTCCCTGGCTTAGCACGTGGCTATGGTAGTATTTCTGAAAACACTACCCTGGAGGTCCTTGCTTTTAACTTGGCCCTTAGCTCTCAGAAATCTTTAAGGTTTAAGGACCTTACCTCCTCCTCTAACTTTGTCATTGGCACCAATGTGAACCAAGACTGCCGGGTCACACTCGGCCCCACCCAATAATCTGTCTACACGATCCACCACAAATGCCGAACCCTAGCACCAGGCAGGCAACACACAGTTCAGCATGTAGGGTCTTGGCAGCAGATTACCATATCTACCTTCCTTATAATGGAGTCCCCTACCACTACCACCTGCCTTGCATTCCTGATCCTCCATTCCTCCTTCCTTGTATCAGAGATGGCAGTCCCCTGGGACTAGCCCCCTCCATACACGCTAATTCCTAGGTGTCCTCCTCCACTTCATTACCTAAGGCAGCAAATCTGTTGGTATGGGCAATCTGGGAAGAAGCCACCTGGAACGTCTGCTCCAGGTTACTAAACGTGTGGCAGGATGCACATTGCATGGTACCGACAAAACTGTCCCTTCTAATACACCACACCAGCGCAGTGATGCACAAACCTTGTTTAATTGCCCTTCTTGTTTCAATGTCCTTCTTTTTGTATGTCCCTGAGATTAAGGTCCTTAAGAGAAAGGGACATGTTTCACTCACAGGAAACTTCCTTTTGGTCCAAACCACAGGTACAACCAATATGAATCCTATTTAACTAATAGGCCCCAGCCCCCACACCAATTAGTGCAAGAGCCAGGAAGAGATGGAAAAAAACAAAACACTTAGTAACCCTTTCACAACCTGTTTGTGATTACAACAGGTGCAATACTAGAATATAGAAGCCCAGCGCACCCCTTTAACTGGAAGAAAGAAAGATTAATCTGCTTACTGCACACACAGTCCTTAACACAGTACAAACAATCCTTATTTTCAACCTTTCACACACACCATACAACCATCAAATGATTAAATGTCCTTCTTTTTCTATGTCCTTGAGATCTAGGTCCTTAAGAGAAAGGGACACGTTTCACTCTGCCATCTACTGTGATGACTTCTGGGCTCAGCGGAGGTTTGCAGAAAGTCCTAATCCGATTCTGATTGGCCTGTTTTTCAATGCTTGGTATCACATGGTTATACAGTACCCAATCATATGAGGGTGGTGAAGTGAAACGGATGAGATTAACGCCATGCATCAGGGAGACAGCGGGAGCTTAGGAGCATTTATGTGTGGCTTTATAAATAGAAGCAAGCGGTAACTGATGTTACCCAGGCGTTAACTTTTCACGGCCGGGATTTGCCCCTTAATAAATCATGTCAAAAATTATTTTGGCAAAAATGGCGGGAAACTCGTCCGCAAAAAGTTAACGGACGTTGATAAATATGACCCAATGAGTTACTTTTTGAACTGTCTGGCTGGTAAAGCCATGAGAGGAGGTGTTAACATTCAGGACCAGGGCCATCAAGGAAGAAAAACAATTTATACTTTAACTGAACTCTGCAAAACAGTATTGCAGTCTTGGGGTTTTGGGGGTTCCTCATATTTGGTATGAAATTGTGTGTGGAATGTCCCTTTAATGAAGTATAGTGTTTGTATCAATAGAAAGGGAACTGAACTTTCAGACCCAAGGGACAATGTGTGAGAACAAAGGCTGCTGATAAAGTATTAAAGGGCATGTCCACCTCTTTTGATATATTTTGATATACTGTAGGTCTTCCTCCCCCAGCCCCAACTGCTATATTCCTTTTTACAGAAACTCCCCCGATCATTACTTACCTTACCTCTTTCCTCCTGTCCCGGCATGAAACTGCAAGCAGGGGGCTGGACCGGCAGTCACGTTCGTGATTGGCTGAGAGGCAGCCAATCATGGACGTGGCTGCCGGCAGTGGAGAACGTCGGAGGAGAGAGGTAAGGTAAGTAGAGTTTGGGGGAGTTTGTATAAAAAGGAATATAGTGGTTGGGGCTGGGGGAGGAAGCCCTACAGCAGACCAAAGGGGATTTATGCTAGGGGGAGGGAGGGGGGGGGGGGGGGGGCTGCAGTGCACATGGCAAACTTCTCCCAGAGGAGAGACAGGAGGCAGAGTCCTATATGGACTCTGCCAGGCTCCTGGTGGCCAGTTTTTGGTACTTTGGAGGGGGATTACTGGAGAACCATATGGAGCTGGGATGTAAGGTAAGGATTTTATTACACTACAGAGTGGGGCTGGTAGTGGGTTAAATTTAATTTTGGGGGTGCACATGCCCTTTAACTCTCTCCAGGACTACAAACCAAAGGAATCCATCTAAAGCCTACAAACAAAACCTTTATTTAGGTATTGAAATGTTTGTCATTTTGTATATCATATTGCCCTCTTGTGATCTCTCTTGACCCCATGGAATTTTGCCATCAAAGCTGTGCATTGAACTCAGAGGCATTGTAACCTTTTCAAGCTCCCAATACAGATTTGTTACCTCAGATAAAGCATCCTTGCCTTTAAAACAAGTGCAAAGACATTCCTGCTTCTCCTTGTGCAGAGACGAGATACAGGAAGTGGTGACAAACGCACCACAAAACATTTGATGAGTTGAAACACAGAAACGTAGAAGTCTTTTATCTTCAGGTTACCAGATGATGTAGATGGTCATGTTTATCACTATCATATGGAGAGGTAGATGGAGAGGTAGATTACAACATGAAAAACAACCAATGAACATTTATTGAATATTGAAGAATCTAAAATACATTTTGCGTGAGAAAGCAGTGTTAAAGTTGAGAAGGCCATTGATAGGATCATGCTTCTAAAAAACATTTAATCTTTCATTTCATTGGAAAAGGTTAGAAATAATACTCTGATAATTGCAGTCAAGTCAATGAAATCCTATCAATGAGGTTATGAGCAGCAAAAAAAGGCATCTTATTGTCAAATACATTTAAAGTATGTTTAAAAGGAATCTATAGCTTATTTACTTGGAGAACTAACAGCAACAGCCTGGTCCCTTTCATTTTTCAATATTTTTTAGTAGTACCAACATGGATTATTACAAACAAAAGAATCCTGTGTATTATGATATTATTGCTCAAATAAATTAAAACAATCATGGCTGGTATAATAATTAAAGGACATGTCCACCCTCATATATTTTAAAACAGTTAAAATGAAAAGAACCCGCAACAAGGATCTAGACTTCCTCCTGGTTTCAGCACAATCTTTAATACAGGAAAGTCCAGATCTAATCTGGCAGATGGAAAGTGTTCGTGCTGGTGCACCTCTACAAAATAATATTGGGAGGTAGGAATAATAAATCCTTCCACCCCACCCTATGTACTTTCATTTTTATAGTGGATTAGTTCTGCTAGTATTGCCTGCACAGCTCCTTCTTGTCTTGGAATTAGAGGGTGCATTGAGAACATAGTAACATAGTAATTGAGGTTGAATAAAGACATCAAGTCCATCAAGTCCAACCTATTCACCCTCTTTTTTAAAATTTTTATTTATTTATTTTTTTTAACCCTACCTAACAGTTGATCCAGAGGAAGGCAAAAAACACCAGCAAAAGGGGGAAAAATTCCTTCCTGACTCCAAACGGCAATCAACCAGGTCTATATTTAGTTTAAACTTATCCTGGCTCTTTTTAAAGCTATTTAATGAACTTGCCATTACCACATCTGCTGGAAGACAGTTCCACAGTTTCACCATTCTCACTGTAAAGAAACCTCTCCTAACCTGAAGATGAAACGTGTCCTCTGATATGACCTGTTAGTAAACAATGCACCAGAGAGTTCATTGTATGGGCCATTAATATATTTGTATAAGGTTATCATATCCCCACGCAAACGTCGCTTCTCCAATGTAAACAGCCCTAACTTGTCTAATCTGCCTGCATATTCAAGCCCCTCTATCCCCCTTATTAATTTATTTGCCCTTCTCTGAACTGCTTTCATTTCCAAGATGTCCCTTTTGTATATGGAATTCCAAAACTGCACTGCATATTCCAAATGAGGCCTTACCAGTGCCTTGTAAAGAGGGAGAATAATACCTTTCTCTCTTGAATCTATCCCCCTCTTTATACAAGAAAATATCTTGCTAGCTCTAGCTGTTGCTACCTGGCATTGTTTGCTATAGCTAAGTCTGTTATCTACCAGAACCCCCAAATCTTTTTCCATTACAGATGCACTTAACACAGAGTTATTTATGGTGTAGGTGGCACAGGGATTATTAAGTCCCAAATGCATCACCTTACAATTATCAACATTGAATCTCATCTGCCATTCTGCTGCCCATTTTGCTAATCTATCTAGGTGAAACCAGATGAGAAGACATCACTAAAGCCCTTGGTGGATTTCTCATTTATTTATTTAAATCACTGTTTTTAGCAGTTGCAAACAATGTACCCAAAACATAGATTTTAAGAACGGACCCTAACAGCAGATGCTCATTGAGAGCAGCCTTAATTGCTGACTGCTCTTGATCTGATTTTAAGGTTTGTAAAAAAAAAGAAAAAAAAGAATCGCTCCATGATTTTTTTGAAAACAAAAGGTAAAAGCTCCAATTGGTTAGCAGGGGCAAATTGACATTTTATTGGCTTTTATCTGTCTGTAAAAAAAAGGGCATGCACTGATGACATCACTCTTCAGTATATATGTATAGAGGCTTCCTTCCTTTCACAGCATTAAGTCTTCAGGGTACAGGGAGGTGCAGAGGGTGCAGGTAATGTCATTTACAGTAAGCTACTAAAAGCAGGAAGTTTTATTCTTTTCATCAATATATCGTCTCACAGAGTGCAGTTAAAGATGTGATTCACGGCTCATTTTAAAAAAAAAAAAAAAAAAAAAAAACGAACCTTTACTTGTTTGGAGACCACAGTTTACCTTTTAACTTGACTTTAAGGCAATATCTCAAGTAAATAATGTATCTGAGGTAACAGCCAATTGTCCAAATTGTTGTGATGTTGAACACTTTATAAAACAAAACCTGAAAGCATGCTCCATATTGCAGGGGTTGTCATGTAATTGTAAGATTTCCTTGTGTTTTCCAGTGTAATACTATTTCATGGTTGACTATCATTTAGTATCATGGTAGAAATATGTATTTTTTTCAGTGTCACATATACTGTGCAATAAAATGACAAGAGCCATCTAAATGAAGATAGATTTGTTCTAGAGATGAAGCAAATCATTTTAAAATGTGTCTCCTAAACCCCTGGGATTTTAACTATACTGGAACACTTTATATATTTAATGTGACAAGAATGTTTCAGTGAATAGCGCCCACATGACATGAATATGAACATGTGGTAAACAAAATGTTGGAAACTCAGATTCAGATACATTTTAAATATCTGGGGCATGTTTAACCCCCTTAGGAACATTTATTATTTCAAACCCGGGGCTTTCAACCCCAACTTCACAATACTTACATCTATCCAGATTACGGAACATTCAGGAGTCTAATTTTTCTTACTGCAGTTATATGGGGACCACAGACATCTCCTTTAACCCTTTCACTGTCAGAAGAATTTTTTTTTTTTTGCGTTAAGTGCCAGCAGAATTTTCAGGATTTTGCCCTTAATCGCTTTAGACTAATTTTACAGTAGGAAACCTTGCAGTAAATCAGGAATATTATACATTGTTTTTTTCAGCAGAAAGTGTACTTTAACATGGTAACAGAATTTTGTAACTTTTCTGGAATTTTGACTGGAATTATGGGTAAAATATGTTAAAAAAAATGAAAAATTTGGAAATTTTCATGTATATTTTCCATTTTTACTTATAGTTATTTTAAGGTTACACACAAAAATCTTACAACGATACCAGATATATGTAGGTACCCCACATTTCTAGTACAGGAGACCCCCCCCAAACTAAAACTGCACCTTCAAGAATATTACACCAAATTGAAATGTATAACCACTTCTGACGGTTAACATAGAATATCTACCAAATTAACTAAAATATCCCCACAAGTGAGATATTTTTAGAAACTACCCACCCGCAGGATTATACGAGTGAGGTAAGTTTCGATCAAAATGCAGATACCCAGGTGCAGCACTTCGTCCAATTGTAAGTTATTTTCTCACATTTTCCTTTTTTTCCTCAACTGTAAAATCAGAGACAAAATCAAATGCGAATTTCAGCTAAAAACTGTAGAGGAAAGTTCAAACGCATCTCAAATATCAAAGCCTAACCCCTCCCGAATAAAACGGTATGCCACATTCATGAGACATGGCTACCAACTAACCCAGAGCGGGACCAGTGCCAAATGTCAATAGCAGCAAAAAAAATTCAGAAAAAGTGAAAATACTTAGCAAATCCTGAATTTGGACAGTCTGCAGTTTTTTCCACAAAACACCCCATAACTTAGAAATAACCCCCACAAACTATATATTCCTGAAATGTACACACCTTCAGCTATGTAACGCTGTAGTTTGTTCATTCATACCATCAATGGTGTGGGCATAGTTCTTCGAAGACTTTCTCACTTTTCTGAAAAAATGAACAAAAAACAACTTCAAAAGGTAGATATCATGCCAAAACCTGATGGAATGTAAAAAAAAGTTACAAAATATCAATCCTACCAAATGTCCTGAATCAAACGGTATGCCATATGCGTGGTTCCATGTGGACGTGGAAGCGATTGGCCACGAAGTGATACAATGCACAATGGCTTAGAAACAGCGAAAATATTTGTCCAACTCTGAATTTGAACTGGCTGCAGTTGAAATCATGCCAAAATTCCAAGTAATGTAAAAAAAAGTTACCAAATATCAATCTCCCAATGTCTTGAATCAAACGGTATGCCCTATTTATGGTTACACACGCAGACGTGGAATCAACTATGAACAGTGGCTCAATTACAGCAACTCTTCAGATTTGTCAGACTACCGTATATACTCGAGTATAAACCGAGTTTTTCAGGCTGTAAATCAGCCTGAAAAACCAAACTCGGTTTATACTCGAGTCAGTTACCTTACAAATGAAATCCAGAAGCTTCCGCAGTACAATCCAGGCAGCTGCTCGCTCCCACGCTCCCTATACTGGCGCGCCCTGACGTCACTGTCCAGCACCGAGTAGTGACGTCAGCCGGCTTCAGTATAGGGAGCGTGGGAGCGAGCGGCTGCCTGTATTGTACTGCGGAAGCTGGAACAGGAAAGCTGGAAAAGGGAAGCTGGAACAGGAAAGCTGGAACAGGGAAGCTGGAACAGGAAAGCTGGAACAGGGAGGCTGGAACAGGAAAGCTGGAACAGGGAAGCTGGAACAGGAAAGCTGGAACAGGGAGGCTGGAACAGGAAAGCTGGAACAGGAAAGCTGGAACAGGGAAGCTGGAACAGAGAAGCTGCCACAAAAGGTACACACTGAACTGGGGGGAAGGATGAGGGGTCATAAGTTCTACCCTCGACTTATACTCGAGTCAATAACTTTAAATGTTTTTTTCTGGTAAAAATAGGTACCTCGGTTTATACTCGGGACGGTTTATACTTGAGTATATACGGTAAACACCCCTCTATATTAGAAATACCCCCCAAAACTATATATTCTTGGAATCTACACACCTTCAGCTACACAATGGTGTGATTCTTTTATGCATACCAACAATGG
The DNA here is from genome assembly GCA_019447015.1 of Hymenochirus boettgeri. Taxonomy (NCBI): domain Eukaryota; kingdom Metazoa; phylum Chordata; class Amphibia; order Anura; family Pipidae; genus Hymenochirus; species Hymenochirus boettgeri. Next base: position 50,630,208 of record CM033469.1, on the reverse strand, counting down.
TGTGGGCGCAGTTTTGTGTAGAATTTTTCTTTTTTACCAGATTTTCCGGAAAAATGTATAAAAATATAATTTAAAGTTAAAAATCATGGCAATCATGTAAAAAAATCTTGTCAATTATCAATCTTCCAAATGCCCTGAATCAAACAGTATGCCATATGCATGGTTACGCACACGGACATGAAAGCCACTAGTCACAAAGTGAGCCAATGCGTAGTGGCCCAATAACGGCAACTTTTAAGATTTTTACATATAAAGATTTTAAGATTTTATCTAAACACCCCTCTACCCCAAAAATATATATTCTCAGAATCTACATACCTTCAGCTAAGGAACAGTGCCATTTTTTCATTTATACCATCAATTGTGTGTGCGCAGATCTTCGTAGAATTTCGCACTTTTAGCATATTTTCTGAAAAAAATAAAGAAACAACAAGTTTCAAAGTTAAAAACCTTGCCAAAACCCCAAGTAATGAAAAAAAGTTACCAAATATCAATCTCCCAAATGTCCTGAATCAAACGGTATGCCATATGCGTGGGTGCACACAGAGACATGGCCACCAACTAACTCAAATTGAAAGCATGCATAAGTGCAATTACAAGAAAAAAATCAAGGTGCTCTGTAATTTCAAACAGCCCCAAAACTTGGAAATGCCCCCTCAAATAAAACCCTCCACTAAATATCAATCTCCCACATGTCCTGAATCAAATGGTATGCCATATGCGTGGATGCACACAGAGACGTGGCCACCAACTAGCTCAAATGGGACGCATGCTCAAATGCAATTACAAGAAAAAATCAAAGTGCTCTGTAATTTGAACAGCCTACCGTTTTTAAAAGGAAACAGCCCCGAAACTTGGAAATATCCCCAACAAACTATATATGTTTGGAATCTACATACCTTCAGCTATGTTACAGTGACAAGTTTTCATACATACATGAAGAATTCCAGACGCAGTGATCCATAGAACACCGTGTTTTTAGGAGGTTTTGTGAAAAATAAAATAAGATGATTCAAGGGCTGAATTCCTACCTAAACACACTTGACAAGCAAAAAAACTCACTAAATATCAATCTCCCAAATGTCCTGAACCAAACAGAATGCCATATGCGTGGGTGCACACAGACATGGCCACCAACTAACTCAAATGGGAAGCATGCATAAGTGCAATTACAAGAAAAAAACCAAAGTGCTCTGTAATTTCAAACAGCTCCAAAACTTGGAAATGCCCCCCCCACAAATAAAACTCCCCACTAAATATCAATCTCCCACATGTCCTGAATCAAATGGTATGCGATATGCGTGGATGCACGCAGAGACGTGGCCACCAACTAGCTCAAATGGGACGCATGCACAAATGCAATTACAAGAAAAAATCAAAGTGCTCTGTAATTTGAACAGCCTACCATTTTTCTAAGGAAACAGTCCCAAAACTTGAAAATTCCCCTCACAAACTATATATTTTTGGAAGATTTTGTGAAAAATAAAATTACATGATTCAAAGGTTGAAATCCTATCTATACACACTTGACAAGCAAAAAAACCCCACTAAATGTCAATCTCCCACATGTCTTGAATCAAACGGTATGCCATATGCGTGGGTGCACACAGTGGCGTGGCCACGAACTAGCTCAAATGGGACGCAAGCACAAATCCAATTACAAGAAAAAATCAGTGTTCTGTAATTTGAACAGCAAATTCAACTTGGAAATACCCCCCACAAACTATATATTTTTGGAATCTGCACACCTTCAGCTACGTAACGGTGTCATGCTTTCGTATATATATGAAGAATTCCAGACGCTGTTATTCATAGAACTCCGTGCTTTTAGGAGATTTTGTGAAAAAATAAAATAAGATGATTCAAGGGTTGAATTCCTACCTAAACACACTTGACAAGCAAAAAAACTCACTAAATATCAATCTCCCAAATGTCCTGAACCAAACAGAATGCCATATGCGTGGGTGCACACAGACATGGCCACCAACTAACTCAAATGGGAAGCATGCATAAGTGCAATTACAAGAAAAAAATCAAAGTGCTCTGTAATTTCAAACAGCCCCAAAACTTGGAAATGCCCCCCCCCCACAAATAAAACTCCCCACTAAATATCAATCTCCCACATGTCTTGAATCAAACGGTATGCCATATGCGTGGGTGCACACAGTGGCGTGGCCACGAACTAGCTCAAATGGGACGCAAGCACAAGTGCAATTACAAGAAAAAATCAAAGTATTCTGTAATTTGAACAGCAAACTCAACTTGGAAATAACCCCCACAAACTATATATTTTTGGAATCTACACACCTTCAGCTATGTAATGGTGTCATGCTTTCGTATATATATGAAGAATTCCAGACGCTGTTATTCATAGAACTCCGTGCTTTTAGGAGATTTTGTGAAAAAATAAAATAAGAGGACTCAATGGTTGAAATCCTACCTAAACCCACTTGGCAAGTAAAAAAACCCACTAAATGGCAATCTCCCACATGTCCTGAATCAAACGGTATGCCATATGGGTGGGTGCAAACAGAGACAGGGCGACCAACTAGCTCAAATGGGACCCATGTGTAAAAAAAAACGCCACAACTCACCCCCCACCCCCACCCACCCCTTTTAGTGATATTTTAGTGAAAACCAGTTAGTCTGGAAGTTTTTGCACACTTTACTGATCCTAAAAATTCAATCCGGTCTTTTTTTGGTACCTCTGCAAAATTTCCTACTAAAATAGACTTAGTTTCCCTTGAAATCAGAACAAATAATGATCCGCGTTTACTTGACCAATATCCCCGGGGGCATTGGAAAGCTTGGAGAAGACTAATTTTTAGTTTTAGGGTAAAAAAAAAAATGGTGCGTGTATCACTTTAAGAATTTTTGTGTGTGCATTTTTCCTTTTTTTTTTAGATCATTCCCAAAGATGATCATCAAATCATCTTAGGGAATGATAATGAACTTGGAATACGGGCATAAATGGCCATTTTCCAATTCGAAATCCGATTGGAAAAATTACTTCCCGGAAATCATTTTCCAGGAAGTGATTTTTCATTCATTGGCAAAGATCAAGAATTTGGTGATCACCAAATTTTGATCTCTGTCCCCATTTTTTTTCTAAGTCTTTGCTAAGTAGCATTCACAAAAGTATAGTAATGCTGTCACACTGATCCTTCCTTCTGCTCCCGGCTGCTGCTCCTGACTCTGCAGGTAAGTGCTGATATATCCTGATCCCCCCCATCGGATTTGGATGAAACCGAGGGGGGATCGAGGGGGCTAGGGGGACAGTTGAATGCTGCCCCCTGATCGCCCCTAGCACTGACCGTTTTTTTTTTTAAAGGGGAACTAACAGATCGTATATTCACGATCTGTGGCAGTTTGAGCATTTCCTGCACAGATCGTGAATATACGATCTGTGGCAGTGAAAGGGTTAAAGGAGAACTAAATAAAGGTTTTTTTTTCAAAAACTGTTCAAATAAAAAGTACCTGTGAGGTGGGATTGATTATTCCTACCTCCAAATATTGTTTTGTTGAGGAGCTAAAGAACATATTGTTTTCATCAGCGAGGCTATGGCCCTGGGCCTTCCTGTATTAAAGATAGTGCTGAAGCACTCAGGAAGACTGGCAGAAGCAGTTTTCTTTATGCTGCTGCTCCTCATAGAAACAATATTTGGGAGGTAGAAAGTACCAATCCTACCTCCCTGTCTGAGGTACTTTTAATTTTAACTGGGTTTTTTTTAAATTTTATTATGCTTCTCCTTTAAGGCTTTTTGCTTATGTTTTATTAAAAGGCCAGTGTTGTTTGTGTCCTGATTTGGAAAAATATTATAGAAGAAGCACAATGATTATAGAGGTGGTTTGATCCACCCATTTCTAATAAGCCATAACTTCATTTCTAAACCCTGCTCAGACCTAACATATTGCTTATTTGTATGAAAACATTCTCTACCTGCCAATGAATGCATTGCATTAAATCCCCTTGTCAATTGATTGCCTCTACCTTTAAAACTAGAGCTTAGTTAGTGGAGCCCCATCTTATAGTAATTGATATTATTGCATAACTGATCAGAGAACCTTTATTTTTAAGGGGGAATCCAAATTTGATAGTTTCGTTATTGTCATTAATGGCATAGTCATTTTATGATTAATGTGATTGTATCTATTGACCCCAGCCAAAAACCACTACTTGTGATTCACCGCCTGCGAATGTGTCTGCCTACTGGCCACTATTAATCTTCTAGACAACGAAACGGCTGTTATAAAGTACAGGGGCAGGTAGGTTAAGGCAACTGGTGCACGTTGCATTTTTGTCAACAATATAGCAGAATAAAAAGTTATTTCTAACTGAAAAAGAATAACCAATGACAAAGTATCGATGTGGCCATATACCTACTTATCATTAACTGATTGACTTTATTATTTACCTAAAAATGTTTATTTTATGTCTTCCTTAGTTTTTATTTTGTGTTTCCCCCCTGAAGCTTAAAGGGTATGTACACTGGCAAATTTGTTTTTTTTAAATTGCCCATTAATGGAAACTATAATTTATCCCAACTATCACTGTATTGTTTATTTGTTGATCTGCCCCCAATCTGAAACATCTTACATTTCAGCATTTCTGTAAGAAGTTTTGCTGTAGCTGGAATGGTTTGACAGTTGGTGTGCTGTATACTGTATGCAGTTTTGACAGTTGGTATTGGGGAAAACAGTCAGGTCAGTGGTCAGAGCCTGAGCAAAACAAGTACTTTATTGAAGGCATGCAGCAACACACACACCTCAGAGTAAGTGCTACTTACATGTATTTATTTATAAGATGACGCAAATTAATTTTTTTCAGTATACATACACTTCTGCTGTATTTGCATTCCAACTACTGTATTTCCCTCCCAATAAAGTCCAGATAGATTAACACAACCATCTCTGTTGCTGAATTAATTTACTACATGGGGATTTTTTATCAAAATAAATTGATTATAAATGTTAAAATACAGAAAGCATGGCAGAGAGTCGGGACGCCATACTGCTACATACTGTGCCCTTGAATGTGTAACAAGTTAAAGCAGTGACCTTCTGGTGAGGGCTGAAAATTCACAGGTGCCAATGATTTGCATTACAGATCAGGAATAATAATGAGTATTAATATGTTTATCTCTCAGCAAGATCATCTTCCAACGCAGAGAGTTTGTAATGCAATTGGGAAAGTGTATGGAGAAGTTATTAAAAAGAACAACAGGTAGAGCATTGGAGGTGCAGGAAAAGTCAGTCCAGCTCAGTGCTTGTGGGTAGTGGAACCTGAAATCTAAAATAACTTTGCACATGTCTTTGGTGTTGGGATTTTTTTTTGTTTTTGTCTGTAGGGTAGATGTGTGATCATCTGTTAGCTAGGCATTATGGGTAAGTGTAACTAGGAATCACTGGTCCCCCAGCAAAACTATAATGGAGCCCCTATCCGTGCTTCATCCACAGTGTTTTTTCTTGGAGGAGGCTATATCTGTCATAAGAAAAATAAGAAGATGGGACCCCTTGGCTCCTGGGCCCCTGTAGTTGTTCCTCCTGCACCCCTGGTAGTTACACTGGGTAGGGTTAAAAGGTTAAACTCAAACACAAGTATTTATTTATTTCGACTACTATTTTACTTTTTACTGTATGTAGTAATTAAAATGTATTTTATTTGTTGCTACGCCATGGTTTGTTCGAATCTTTTTGTTCTTTATTTTTTGTGAGCTGTAAGGAAGTAGTTCTAATTGAGTATGAAAAGGGAGATATGGTCATAAAATTCTTATTCAGATTTCATTATCAGAATTCTACAATGTAAATGGGTGGGGTCCAAGAAAGAATTTTATTCTAAAAAGTATTTAAAGGGCATGTCCACCCCAAAACTCCACTGCTGGCCCCACTGTGTAATGGTAAAAATCTTTACCTTTCTCCTCTGCTCCTTATGGTTTTCCTGCAGTGCCTATCCAAAGTCCAGAAAAGTGAAGAATAGGAGCCTTCCTGTGTGTAATCTGGTATCTGCCCCTTCCTTGTTCACACAGAAGACTGTGGAACTCTTTACCCCCCCTCATCCTCCCTCCATCCAGGTCCATTAGCACTACATTTAATGTTTAAAATAATATTATATAATATAATATTTTCTGTATTATAGGGGACCCCCACCAACCCTAAATGCCAGGTTTACAGTATAACATTAAAAGTGCACAGAAACAGACAATCCCACCTTCGTTCCCTCAGCTCTCTTAATAGCCGGCTGCCGCTTCTGTGATTGGATGACTCTCAACCAATCACAGATGCGGCTGCCAATTTGGTTCCTAATGCTGCTACATTCATGGAGGTTGCAATAGAGGCAAAGGCTGAGGGAACAAACCTGGGTAAGTCTGTCTCTGTGCACTTTTTTAAAGGGTATGTCCAACCCCCAAACAAAAATGTAGTATGTTGTTGGGGACCTTGTGAGGTTTATACCAGTGAATGTTGTCCCCAAATGTACTTACCAGCCTTTGTTCCCTCGCTGCCTACTGCTTGTCTTCCATGCCTTTTCTGCATGGAAGCAAGCAGAAGGGGCCGGACTGGCAGCCACTCCTGTGATTGGCTAAGGCACAATGTCTTAAACAATCACAGGAGCGGCTGTCGTTCCGGGCTTTCTGCTTGCTTCCATTCACGGAAAAGGCACGGAATACACACACCCTCCAAAATAATGTACTAATTGCATATACATATTTACTTATAGACAAAGTATGTTTATAAAATTATTTTAAAATATCAGGGGCAAGCCCACGATTTCTATGGGGGTGGGAGGTTCTAAAAGGTTTTCATGGCCAGTTGTGTAATCAGTGCACCACAAAAATGCTAGCCACACCCAGATCTACTTTTAAATTCCACTTCCACCTTAAAGTATGCTTTCTGTATATTTTCCTTGCCTCTCTGCAGATGCTTATTTTAATGTTTATTACTGTGACATAGCAGCCAAAGATAAAGGAAAGCCCAGCTCCCTGATAAATATTTCAGAGGTTGTCCTCTCCCCTGTAGACCATAGGGTGCCCTGCTAGATGTAGAGAGATGGGAACATATTGTAATAGTCTGGGACTAATGGCAGTGATGCCCCTAGACTTTTTGCTGCTTCTGGTAAAGGGCAAAGTAGTGACACCCCCACTATCACATTTGTTAGGAATATTATAATAATAAAATATTGCCCTATGTCGCTTGTGAAGGTTCTCATTCATCCAGGTCATGGTATATCTGTTGTATTCAATTAGATCAACTGGACTTGAAATGTAGTTCTTGAAGACGTTTCGCTAGTCATCCGACTGGCTTTCTCAATTCAGAATGACTTGTACAAGAATCTGTGGCAATTATGTACCCTGGAAAATCCCAATTAGCATATCACAGCCAGGTGTTAAGGGCATGATTGGATAGTGGCTAAGAGGTGTTATAGGAATGCCCAGAGTAAGGTGTTAAAAATTGAATTGAGAAGGTGTTAAGAACTGAATTGAGAAAGCCAGTCAGATGACTAGCGAAACGTCTTCAAGAACTACATTTCAAGTCCAGTTGATCTAATTGAATACAACAGATATTGCCCTATGTCCTTGTTCCTTCCTGTCCCTGTATAAAGGCTTAGGACAGTGGGCAGAATTGTGGACAGCAGCTCTACATAAGAGGTTAATTGAGACTTTAGTTCATGCATTTAATTAAATGTGTCTCAAAACATTTTAATACATTTTGAGATTCTGACATCACAGCATCATGCATGGCAATCCACAGCCTTATTTCCTTCACAGTAAACAACCATTTGCCTTACCAATTCTAAATGGTCAGTCTCTTGTCCTTTATTAATCTCCTTGTATCCCTATGGTCAACACAACTGTGTTTTCAACCCTCAATTCAACTTAATGTCGTTAATCCTTTTGACGGTTCAGTTGCATTTCTCCATATGGGCCAGTGCCCAAAACTGCACACCAAGGACGATTATACTCACCTAAACCCCACTCTGGTTCTAGCAGATTCTAGCAGTTTCAGTCCTCACCCTGGGCACAGATCTAATTGAAAGTTTAAGTAGATTTGTCGGAAAGCACTTCTTATACTTTACACTCCCTTAACCACACCAGCCCACCCCAGAAGGAGGCGGTGTAGCAAGACATGAGTAGTAAGTTAACTGGCTATTCCTAAAAACTCAAGATACCAGTTGATATGTCACCATAGCACAACCACCAAACAATTAGTTCATAGTTGTGAAGCAGTGAGACAGGTGTTTTGTGTTTTTGTGAATACAGAGATAACTCACTATTCTCAGCTCCTGGCTGTTTTGTTTTGGGGACTGCACAGCCTCAGGCTGAGTACTCAGGAGCAGATTTTTCTACCAAACTGACCAATATTTACTTATACCGAACAGTCGGTCTAAAGAAATCTGCGATGGTTTTGTTGTTGCCGGCGACTGATGTCTGATGCCCATTCGCCCGATTCGAACTAATGGGGACGTTCAGCCATGTTGATAAATTGAGCCTGATTATGTCTGATCGTGCAGTCCCCTAAGGATCACACGATTGGTTTCGGCAAACTGTTAACCGCAGCGACATTCACCATGTCCAACAGTGATTTGTCCCAGCCAACCGATCGCCAGGGGTGAACAATCCGGCCATGTGTACCCAGCCTCTTTTTCATCCCAGGCATGATTCAGCGTTTAAAAAAAATCTGTTTTATTGTTTTGAGCTTGAACAGTCACAATGATGTTAATAGCCCAGGAACAGTATTATGGCAGTATACAGGTTAACTATGTGTCCGATTAGATTTTACACTCCAGACATTGATTCTCATTTCAAGGATTTTTTTTAATATTATATCGTCGTCCCTAAGCGTGAGCGTCCATCCTCTTTGGAGGATATGGGGAAGAAATGTCCTAGAGCAGCTTATTAAAGACATTTAATCGTTTCATGACTCTGCATTTTAATGAATTTCCAAGTTGAAACTTTTTTTGGGGCAATCCGTGTTTTTTTAATTGCTATTTAGTGTACAATGACCGTATCTGCTTATAATAAAGAAGGTGGCCGAAGTATACAAAACTAGGGGAACATTCATAATCAAGTAGATTCATTAAATTGATTGGTTTAAATACAATTAATGAAATGAATTAAGGATAAAGGACATACCTTTGAAGATTGTAATGTTAACATATTGGCAAACAAACGTGACTGGTTCATGAGAGGTGTCAAGGAGGCCATTTATGTGAAAATAAAGAAACCAAGCCTAAATAAAGGAGGGTGGTTCGACACAAACTGTCTGCCATGTACAATGCTGTTTTGACACCTTACTCTGGGCGTTCCTATAACACCTCTTAGCCACTATCTAATCACACCCTTAACACCTGGCTGTGATATGCTAATTGGGATTTTCCAGGGTACATAATTGCCACAGATTCTTGTACAAGTCATTCTGAATTGAGAAAGCCAGTTGGATGACTAGCGAAATGTCTTCAAGAACTAAACTTCAAGTCCAGTTGATCTAATTGAATACAACAGATATTCCAGGGTTTATATTTGTATATAAATGTGATTCATATCACCAATAGCAACATAGTCTTTCCAGGGTTTATATTTGTATATAAATGTCTTTCATATCACCAATAGTAACATAGTCTTTCCAGGGTTTATATTTGTATATAAATGTGGTTCATATCACCAATAGTAACATAGTCTTTCCAGGGTTTATATTTGTATATAAATGTCATTCATATCACCAATAGTAACATAGTCTTTCCAGGCTTTATATTTGTATATAAATGTGGTTCATGTCACCAATAGTAACATAGTCTGTCCAGGGTTTATATTTGTATATAAATGTCATTCATATCACCAATAGTAACATAGTCTTTCAGGCGTTATTTTTGTATATAAATGTGGTTCATGTCACCAATAGTAACATAGTCTGTCCAGGGTTTATATTTGTATATAAATGTCATTCATATCACCAATAGTAACATAGTCTTTCCAGGGTTTATATTTGTATATAAATATCATTCATATCACCAATAGTAACATAGTCTTTCCAGGGTTTATATTTGTATATAAATATCATTCATATCACCAATAGTAACATAGTCTTTCCAGGGTTTATATTTGTATATAAATGCGAATCATATCACCAATAGTAACATAGTCTTTCCAGGGTTTATATTTGTATATAAATGCGAATCATATCACCAATAGTAACATAGTCTTTCCAGGGTTTATATTTGAAATCTTCCAGGAGCACATTGTAATGTGTTACAGACCTTAAGGGAAATGTCTGGTTCCCTCTGTTATAGAAGCTGTTGTTCTGTGTGTGCAGCTCTCTGAGTTGTGTAGCCGTACATTGCGCTGTTGTTGTGTCACTGAAGTGGACTCTGTGTCTGTGTTGTTGAAGTCGGGCAGCACACAGAGCCCAGGCCCTTCATCTAAGTTACTGAATTGGGGAATCACACTCTGCAAGTGACGTGCAGGATTTTTATTGGTCAAACTGGACTTCATGGGCGTCGCCGTTATGTTGAGTCATTCAGGGGTGTGGCTGTGAGGTGAGCATATACATACATACATACATACATACATACATACATTCAAGATTTCTGCTTTATATAGTAGATGTATTATTAGGAGTTTTGTTGCCATGGAAATGTAAGGGTAGGTTGGTTGTGGCAGTGTGTGTGTGCCTTTGTCTGTGTAGTGTTAGAGGGCATGCTTTTGTGCTTAAGACCATAAAACTAACTTTTTTGATGGTTTATGTATGCTTGCCACGGAAACGTAAGGGTAGGTTGGGTGTGGCGATGTATCAGAGGGTATTTACCCGTGTTTGTGTGGTGTTAGGGCAAATGCTTTTCCACTTTAGACCATAAAACAAACTTTTTTATAGTTTATTTGTGGTTGCCATGGAAAAGTATAAATAAATTTATAAAGGAATAGAGGTTCAAAAGGCAAAGAGGCAGGTTGTACTGCTTAGGCATTTATTCCATGTTATCCGACATGTTTTTGACCCTTTCTCAAGCGAAAATTTAAATTCAAGTGTTGTAAGGGTTGGTTGGGTGTTGTGGTGTATCAGTGGGTGTGTGTACCTGTCTGTGTGGTGCTAGGGGTGTGTTTTGGCCTTTAGACCATAAATCTACAATTCTCAAACCCTCAGCATTTACCAACAGCAGATGGCAGCAGGCAATGCTGGGAGTTGGACATCTGTGCTATAAAATCAAATTTCCTACTTCATTGTTAATACATAAGCCATGCATTGTAAGTTACATATATTTATTAGTGTGCTCTTATTTTATACATTTTAGGACTCCTATTTTGTTTTGTGTGTGTTTATGTCGTTGTGTGTGTTTGTGAAGCTGTGTGAGTCAGAGGCACAATATGTAGTAGACTCAGGTACATTTCATTAATTACGTGACAATTGCAATTTTATTTGACCTCATGACCCTGAAACTACTGAATGCTCGTGTTTGAGGATTGTTCCCATTATAGTCAATGAAAAAAAATAAATGTCCCTAAAAAGGGCTCCCCTGCGCATGTCACTTCCTTACTGAGGTTAAGAAAATAGCAAGGAACAGATGCATGGCTAACACATCCTTCTCTTCACTTTCCTGGACTTTGGACAAGCACTGCAGGAGAACCATAAAGATCAGAGATGTAAGGTAAGGATTTTTTTAAACTACACAGTGGGGCCAGTATGGGATTACATTTTAGTTTTGGAGGTGGACATGCCTTTGAAAGATTATGTTAAACTGAAAAAGGACCCTTTTTTTGGCCTTATCTTAATCTATAAACGAATACATGTAAGTAGCACATACACACATGTGTGAGTGTTGCTGCATGCCTTTAATTCAGCACTTGTTTTGCTCAGGATTTTATCTACTCTCTCACTCTTAACTGACACCCCCTTTATCTGTCATGACTCTCTTTGAGGGCAAGCATGCTTAGTATTCACTATGAGCCAGCACTGGAAATTTCCCAAAATGCATTTTACACATAGTAACTATCACTCATAACTGCAGCACAAGAGTTTATTATAATAATGCACTTGATTCAGACTGGATATCTAAAGAAAAAAGAGGACATATCAACAAAAATGGTACAGTTATAGTTTTAAAGGGCATCTATAGTGGGAAAATTAACTTTTTTTCCCTTTCTTTCCATGTGTTCTATAATTCCCCACAACCCCCAGAGTGTCTTCACTTTTTTCAGATTCCCTCTCTGTCCTGAGATACACCAGTTAGAAGAATATGTGATTGCATTCCTCTACTCCTACTTGGACTGTCAATCAAATCCCTGTGACGTGATCCCCCCTCCCTTCTCTGTAACAAACATAGAGATAAGAGCATTAGCAAGGGGAGAGAGGTAGCTTTGATGTTAGATATAAGGCTGCACTTGACCCCCCTTCTTGATAGACTTCACTGATTGATGATGGGTCACAAAGAAAGAGATCGTAAACTGTACTGTTCTCCTTCTTCTTCCATGTCTCCAGGACAGCTTGCTTTCTATTGGCCACTGTGCATGGGTGTGTTATTCAGGATGTTGAACTTATAACTCCTACTGCACATGAAAAGCTTGTCGGTTAGCCGAAGTTGAGACATGGAGGAGGTAACAGAGAGGAGGGGGAAGATCTGGCACCATGGTTAAACAGAGTCACTGACATGGATAGGATTAAGGCAGCACAGAGTACATGAATTTAACTTTGCAAAGGGGCAATTTTTTCACTATAGATGCCCTTTAATTGAATCTCCCTGATAATATTGAATAATGCCATGCAAGGGAGCATGTCCAATATCAGTATCATTTTTATGACATTAGCATGACGTGTGATGCCTGGCCACTTGTCCCCTCCTCACAGGTGTCATGTATATATGTCTGATTCTCTAGGAATATAGAGATGCAAAAAAAGATGATGCTATAAGATGTTATGAGATTCAGTTCTCATTTAAAGGACATTTCCAACCTACCTCCTCTGCACATGCTCAAGCTTATAAAAAGTTAATTGAGCCGAGGGAGGAGGCAGAATGGAAGAAAACTGATCATTAAATATCTGGTTACAATTGCATTTAAAATAGTAAAATAGCAGTTGGGGCTGCATGCCCATAAGATCAGTAATGTGGGCTGACATTGGTTTCTTCCCCTGGGTGATTGAACAAATTTACCATACAGTAATCAGTGGTGTAGGAATCACCATAGCAACTATAGCAGCTGCTCTGGGGTCCAGAGCCAAGTGGGTCCCTTTGATACCTGCTTGTCTAATAAAAATATATTTCAATAGTTTCACAGTGTGCAATATTTAAAGGAGAACTAAACCCAATTTTTTATACTCCAGAATCTGAAAACAACCCCCCTAAAAACACCAATAAGCTATAAGATACCACTTCAGTAAATTGTATTAAAGTAAATGTAAGCCTGATATGAACTGGATGAAGTATCTGTGTGTATGTGCAGTGTCAGACCACACCTCCTGACCTCAGTCACATGCTTCCTTGCTTTATCTTTTCTGTAAAAGGATTGGCTAGAGATTATTAATGGGTGTGACCAACTGTAACAAGTTTCTGCCATAGCTAAGGACTGAGCATGTGCAGAACATATTGGTCGTTGACCAAACTGTGTGATACTAGAATGCTGTGATATTAAGCACAAACCATATGTTATTTAGGTACATTTCCCAGCGCCTGTATCAAAATGAGAGGTAAGACACAGATTACTGGTTATATATCAAGGTGTTCTGCCTTCTGGTTCAGTGTTGTTCTGTGGCTTTAGTTGCCCTTTAATTTAAAAAATCCATATACTTATATATATATCAATACGGGATATGTAGGGCCAGCAGAAAACACCTATCGGTGGGTGCAAATCCTGGTGAAAAATATATAATTCAAAGTAAGTATAGAAGGAAATAAAAGAAAGGAAACAGATAGACCAGAAAAGAAACAGAATAGAAAAAGTACAAGAACAAGACAGAAAAAGACCAGGTTTAAACAAGGGGCCCAAAGCCCACAAGGCACTCAAATCTGCATATAAGGCACCAAAAATAACACATTGGGAGGCAAAATCCCCTCTAAGAATATAGTACCCCCGTGGTGGACATTGATAACAAAAACATACTAAAATTTATGCAAAACCTCATCTTTATTCAACATAGAAAAGCAAAAAAGAAAACCAACCAACATATAACATAAAATAATAAAATCACTGCGCAGTGAACCCCTTATAAGAGTATGTGACCTGGCCAGTACAGCGCTGTGGCACAAAAAGTTATTTAGTAAAGGGCCACGGCTGTAAGGTAAGAATCCAATGTTAGTGTATCATCACGTAGGCACAAGCATAACGCAGAATGGCAAACTGATGTAAATCAGAGTGTCATATAGATAGATCCATTCCACAACTGATGTAATATAGGTGTGCCACGTCACAGGAACAAACAAAAGCGGCTCACTACGGTGCAATTTAGGCTGTTCAGTAAATAGCACATAGAGAAGATAAATGGATGGATCTCACCCAAAGAGTGGTAGATTGCCCGAACGGGCGTTTCCTTTCTTTTATTTCCTTCTATACTTACTTTGAATGCAATATTTAATTTGGCTTGAAAAAGCCAAATTACTGTTCTTTCTATTTCTTCTTCTTCTTCTTTTTCTTCCGTTTTATTCTTCTGCTTTTTTGGACCGTATCTCCTCCCACAGTTTTTGAGCTAGAGACATGAAATTCGGTACAGACGTGCAGGGCATATAGGAGAAGTGTGCTATCTTCTAGCTAAGGAATCCGTGGAAGCGTTATAGACTATAATGGTAACAATCCTCAAATGTGGATATTTCAAAACAGTTTTTTTCATGGTCATAAATACAAATGGTGATACCTCCAACCCCCCACACAGAGACCCAGGTACACCCACCTACTGACCTACCTTTCCATTCCCATGGAAGCCATATTTAAAGGGTAACTAAAGTAAAAAAAACTAATTTAGATTTATCCTCAATTAAAGATAGTTTTATGGTTATAAACACAAAAACGACATACCCCTCAACCAGACCCAGGTACACACACCTACTAATCTACTTATCCATTACTGTGGCAGCCATACTTAAAGGGTAACTAAAGTTAAAAAAAACGAATTTAGATTTATTCTCAATAAAAGATAGTTTTATGGTTGTAAACACAAAAAAGACATACCCCCCCAACCAGACCCAGGTACACACACCTACTAATCTACTAATTCATTATGGTGGTAGCCATACTTAAAGGGTAACTAAAGTCAAAAAAATGTATTTATCATTCCCATTATTGAGTTTTAAAATCTGCAGCAAACACACATTCCAAAATGCAGCCAAATTCAAGGTTTATACTTAAACTTTCCCTTTCTAGTTTCTTTTGATCCTTGACCCACACAACATATTTTTTTCATTCTTGTTGGTTAGGGAAGGGCCCCTATCCAAATTAGGGCCCTTCGCTTTCTAGCTATGCCCCTTACAGAACATCTGAATCCTTATTTTTTATGTATCAATATTTACATGGGTTGTTTGCTCTGTTATTTCAAAAAAGTTAAACCTTAGATCACACAATGACAACACTTTAACATTGTACATTATTTAATGAATACACTGGAATTGTGTCATGTCATGTCACAAAAATATCACACTGAGTTCTGTTGACCTATAAGTTGTACAATTAAACTGCACCATTGAGTAGGTGAATCGTCTGTTGGGTGATTGGAACCTGCAGATTTGACCCTGTGATTACTTTTTATACAAAATGTTTGGTATCAAGATGAAGACAGAGAATTCTCATGTGGGGTTTGTAGTGTTCTGCACTTGTATCTTCAGTTCTTAACTTACAAACAATTCCCACGCTTAATGAGCAGAGTCTAAATTACAGAGCGCTAATGAAATTCACAGCCATTAAGTACAACATTTTCAGAAAATGCAACCAATTAACCCCTTAACCCTTATGTCATTAGTACATTGTAAAAAGGCAAGATTGCCCTTTCTAAATCACTTAATATACGGTAGTATTTTGCTGCCTCTAGCTAACAGACTGCATTGCTGGAGCTTCAGTAAGTCTGGTCTTTTTTCTTAACGCTGTTGAGTCAGCAATGTGGGTTCTCTCCTTTAATCACATCAATATCGTACAGCGCTGCATCCCCAAGTGGTGCTACATAAATAAATATATAAATACATACTGTTCATACATCAACAAAAATGCAAAACCCTCTTATTTTATCCAATATAACTACTAAAATACTCTTGTGTCCTTTTATCCTATGCCATACTGACATACTTTCTACTGACTAGTAATCTATCTAAAATTCTGCTGCTTGTAACTTTTCACTGCCACTGCTTTTAACTGTCCATGGCCCCAAATGTTTTCCAACATTTTCCTTTCTATAGTGTATTTATGGCTTCTCATGTAGCAATAAATTATGTTCAAAATGAATTTGTTCCTGGAACTATCTTCTTAAAAACAACCTACCTACACCAATTCTAATGTAAACATTTCTCTATATTTGAGTAAGGAATAGAGATGGGATCCGGGTCCGACACGGAACCCCTCGGTTTCCCGAAATCCGAATGTTCCTTCCAAAACCGGACGGACCATTCGTATTTTTTAAAATTTTGCGAAAATAGCCTCGAAAATTTGATTACCTTTGAGAATACGACCGGAAACTCGAAAATAGTTTCCGATTGTATTTTCGAGAAATTTTAAAAATAGCTTGAATGTTCTATAAAAATCTGGATTTTCTCGAGATCAGAAAACAGAACGAAACCCGTCAGTTTCGGCCATCTCTAATGAAACATCCTTTTGAAGACTTAAGTCTAACGTTGGGTACACACATTAACGAAGATTGTTTCATCAGGATCGCCACTTTTATTTATCATCGGCCTCAGGGACGATTAGTACTGACTAACCCTCGGTCATTCCTTTACTGTAGCATAGGAAGCCTGCCTTAATCACTTGGGTGAGTAGCAGTCCCAAACGCTCTTCCCTATACTTAATATAGGGCAGGGGTTGGCAATTACATTTCATAGGGGGCCTCATGAGAAACTTGTATTGTGGCAAAGGCCCAGACCAATAGTTCAATTCTCATTATAGTAAAACAGGATTTTAAATAAAATTAAATTTAAATCAACGGTTCATTGGATTTTGTTTATGATTCTTCGCAATTTTTAATAGAAAGTGTGCCTATTCCAATTCAATTAATCAATTGATCAATAAAATAAAATAAATAAAAATAAATTAATTATTCAGCTGGAGACAGAGGTCTGATATAGGGAGACTGTGTGTATCAATCTTACAGTCTCTCTCTTTCATCTGTGTGTTCCCATAAAATGGTAAAGCTACTTATCAGCACAGGATATGATTCTGTAGTAAATGCTTACAGAACTTTTGTCATAAAGTTTACATTGAATTTTTGGCCTCTTAATTAGTCCCAGTTAAAAAAAAGTAAGAATCTGGGCACAATTCAGTCTACACAACTAGCTCAATGTAAATGAAAACCTGTGTACTGAATACGCATGTGGGTTATGTTAACATCCTCTGGTAGAGAGACTAAATAATTCAGTTTTGAAATTAATAACTGTGCAATCAACCACGTTAAATGCAACAGGCACGTTGAATACAGATCAACAGCAGAATAATTAACTGATCGGAGACTGCATTTTTTCTATTATGCTATATACTATTATTAAAGCTCTATCACATTTTTAAAAGGCCAGCTTAATGGCGTAATCCAGTGTCTAGCTCCATTATGTCAGGCTGTTTCAATTCCCAAGGGCTTAGTCTATTATTCCAAATTTATTTTTTTACGTTTTGATGAATGTTCATTTCATAGAGGTTGGTAGTAATGAAGAAATAGCTCAACCTCACATAATAAACAGAGCAGCAAGATTATTTTCCATGTTGTAATTTTGCCTGAATTTTTCATTCCATATTGTAAGCTGTAATAGGAGGAGTATTGTGTACCTCACATTGAAAGTCTAATAAAACTAGCACCACCATTCATGACTAAAAATGAGGTAATCCCACGAGCAATAGGACAGTGACAGCAATGAGCTATGCATTGCACAGGATAAATCAGGCGACTGATTTATCCAAAAATTAAATTTCAGGAAGAAAAAATTGCAAATCATTTTGGAAACGTCCAGATACAAAATTAATTTATGCGCTACATATCGTATTACATTTATTACGAGGGTCCTACAGTCAGCAAATCATCTGGAAACCCTTCTCTCTAGTTACTCTGACCACACAAACCATTCTAAAAACTACTAGTCTCTGTGTTTGTATAATGCAGGTCAGTAGATGGTGTTCAGCCTGATATCCTCCTACTCAGGAAAACAACGTCTTAATAAGAGGGTGATATACCAAAAAAGTAAGAGAGGAAATGCTTATTTATTATTCCCACACAGCAGACCATAAAATACACTTAAACCCCTCTTGAACCAGTGCTGTTCCTTTGCCAAGATGATGACATTACAATCTTCAAAGACCCAATACCGAAACATAAGAAGAGCAACATCATATATGCAGTGCAGTGCTATGATTTGTATGTGAGGGAGACCAAACAGCAGCTGCACCAATGTATATAGCCCAGCACAGAAGAGCCAATTCCTCAGGTCAGGACTTAGCCGTGTACCTGCATCTTAAGGAAAAAGGACATATGTTTGAAGATTGTAATGTCAACATCTTGGCAAAGGAACAGGACAGGTTCAAGAGAGGGGTCAAGGAGGCCATTTATGTGAAAATAAAGAAACCAAGATTGAATAGAGGTAGGGGTTCGACACTGTCTGCCATGTACAATGCTGTTTTCACACCTTACCATGGACAGTTTCAATAACACCTCTTAGCCACAATGCAATCACGTCTTGCATTCAGAAGGTCCTTAACACCTGGCTGTGATATGCTAATTGGGACTTTTCAGGGTTCATAATTGCCAACAGATTCTTGTACAAGTCATTCTGAATTGAGAAAGACAGTTGGATGACTAGCAAAGTCCAGTTTGATCAACTAGACTTTAAGTCCAATTGATCTAACTGAATACAACAGATATACCATGACCTGGATGAATGAGAACCTTCACAAGCAAGGAATGGGTATTTTTTTCAATAGATGATTGTGTTGGAACCAGAGCAGGTCAACTTGCTTGGAGACATTCATCTTATAAACCTTCACATCGCCTAAAAGATTAGTGTTTAGTTTAACAAATATTCTTCAAATATTTTATTTTCTGTTTTATTGCATATATAAATAAATACTGAAGGTGAAATCAAGGAAGTTCTGCTGTTCTTTGGTAGAGCGTAAATTAAATATTTTAAAACCAGAAGAAAAAACAAAATTTACAGTTCTAAAGAATACAAACTTTATGTTCAATCAAAGTGAACCTTTTCAGTTTCCCATGACCTTTGATGTATGTCTGTTAATAAGGGTTGTTTACTGTAACTGCCTGGTTTTATTCAGTCTGTGTTGCAAGTTCTTCTACTTAATGAGTTGTTGATCCTGGAAAAGATAATGAGAATTCTGAGCTGGACCTCAATTTATTTTGGCACCTCCTGAAAATATTACTATGTTTTGACAGTTTGATTTTACACTAATGGCATCTGTATATACAATAAATGTAGCATTTTTATGAATCAGAAGGCTTAATGACCTATTCTTTTTTGGATGTATTTGGGGTGATGCATGAAGAGATACCTATGGATTTGATCCACCTGTCTAATTATTTAGCTTGGGCTAGATGTATCTTTCTCCTTCCTTCCATATATTATATATGGGTTTTCACTGGAGTCTAACAGGGTATTTTACCCAGCGGTGCTGGGCAATTATATGGAGTTGAACCTGAGGAAGGGGGAGGACCCCAAAACGTTGTGTGAACCAGCATGTCACAAATAAACTGATTAAGATTTGAAAGAGTGCGCTTCCCTGCAAATATTTATTACAATAATATATGGAGTTGAACTTTAACTCCATATTAGTGCCAGATGCGTGGGTTACGTAAAAGACACCCGTGCCTCCGGTGCTCGTGATTCAATATCTCGTTTGCGCCACTTTTACCGCATTATTTTAACGCCGGCATTAAAATCACACTTAGGATAAATCCCTTTTGGGATTTATCCTCTTGTGCAAACGCAATATTAATTGCGATATTAAATTGCCCTGCAAATCTTTCATTTTCTATATCTGTCTAATTTCCAATGATTCGGGGAATATTTTTGCCTTTTTTTATTACTTATTTTAGACACTATCATGGAGATTCAATAAAAGTTCTTATCGTTAAAGGGCATCCACCCCCAAAACTAAGATTTAACCCAATACTGGCCCCACTCTGTAGTTTAAAATAAACCTTACCTTACATCTCTGCTCCTTATGGTTCTCCTGCTACGTCTTATAAAAGTCCAGGAAACCGAAGAGTCCAAGGGCTGTGACATGCGCAGTCCCCCCCCTCCTCCCACCATCCTCAGCCATCATTGTAAAATCCTTTGGGGATAAGGTAGGTAACCCCTGCCCACCACCAACCACCTCAATATTTCTTTAAAAAAATCCCCAGATCTGTAATTACAGAGCCTTCTCTTCCACTGCGTTTCCATTAACGTCAGCCGTGTCTGTGATTGGCTGCCTTTCAGCCAATCACAGACACAGCTGATGGTCCGGCCCCCTGCTTGCAATTTCCTGCAAGCAGGCAGCCAGATCGGATTGCTGCGGGAGAGAAGGCTGTGTAAGTAGAAATCTGGGTATTTTTTTAAAGAAATATTGCGGTGGTTGGGGGTGGGTACCTTACCCCCAAAGTTTATTTTGGGGGGGACATGCCCTTTAAAAATGGTACTTATTTTGCCCCAGCCAATCAGATGTTTGCTTTCAAATGTTAAATAAGTTCTGATTGGTAGGGGCAAAATTAGCACCATTTTTTTTCATGTTAATTTCCATCCTAATTGAGATTCTAAATGGCATGTGGGGGAATGCTGGGGGTTGTAGTTTCTGATTTTCGACTTTTAAACACAGTCATCCTCATTTACCAAGAGCAGCTGCGCTGTTTAAAGTTAAAAGAGAACTAAACCCAAATTTTTACACACCAGAAACTAAAAGTATCCAACCTAAAAACACCTATAAACTGTAAAATCCCACTACAATAAATAACATTTAAGTGATTGTAACCTCATGAAGAACTGGATAAAATAACATTCTGTATATACAGTGACAAGCCACACCCCTGTTCTCAGTCACATGCTTCCTTTCATGTAAAAGGATTGGCTAAAGGCCACTAATGGGTGTAACCAACAAAAAACAAGTTCCTGCAGTATCTTAGTACTGAGCATGTGCAAAGAACACAATGGTCGGTGACCACACTGTGCAATACTGGGATGTTGGGAAATAAAAACAAACCCCATGTTAGAAAGGTAAATTTCCCAACAACCATATCAAAATGAGAGGTAAAACACAGATTACTGCTTTTATATTAAGGTGCTCTTCTTCTGAAAGAGTTTTGATCTGAGGCTTTAGTTGTCCTTTAATGCCAGCCTCGAGCTGACATTAAAATCCAGCACTAAAAGTAGTGCAAACGCGTTATATTGAATCACGTTCAGGAGATTTACTCAGAGCAATAGCGTCTCTGGGTAAATAGCCCTAAGCGTGTTGTATTTTCGACTTTTTGATACAAAACTTCAGGAGTATTAGATTTACAGCAGTGCATGCAGTATATTTGCAGTGCACTGCTGTGTGTGAAAATCTGTTCGCTGCATTCTGAGTCATTTCTATGTTATTGGTACGTATGCGATCCAAATGAAAAGTCGTGCAAGCATGCGAACCATTAACAGACAGGAATGCAGCGCACATAGTGGAAACTACCTGGTAGCATTGCATTGGCAATGCAAACCGGAAGCATGAATGGAGGCAAATCGCACCAACGTGGTAGTGGTACCTAGCGATAAAAGCAATAAACGAATACATTAAATAGTAACAAAAAGTACTAAATGCATGATGTAGAAGGATCTAATTTAAATGCCACATGTGAATCCAGATTCTTTTTACTAGTCAGTTTAAATAGACATTGTGTGTCTACTGCCCCTTTCCTCCAATTTAGTTACAAGTGATCACCTCTGTAATGTGTCTATGTGACTTTTTGTTGGGTTTCAATGATAAGTTTACAGCACTGCAGACAAAATAATTACTTTAAATCCTGAAAAGCCATCCTATGGCTCTCTATTCAAAGTCAGTGCAATTACTTTTGTGGGATTTAAAGGACTTTAGTCCAATGAATATATATTGATACAGACAACAAAAGGTCAAAATGGCAGTTTCTGTATTCTATATGTTTGTAGCATCTTTGCAGATTCCACACCTTTTACCCCCATGGAATGAACCCTGGAATCATTCAGTCAGAAACTCATTCAACTTATGCATAGAGCTCCAATGCTTTTCAAAAAAGGTTTCCTGCTATCTTTCTCCAGTAACAATGTATATTTTCATTATATTACAACTTATTTGTTATTATTTAATGTTTTATATATTATAATTATAGTTGTAAAAGTTATATAGATTTTGTAACCAATTTATTAACCAATTTTTCTTTTTCATTTGTGGCAGTTTACTCTAGAAAGACTTTCATTAGTTCCTTATGCTACATTTCTACTTTGAACCTTCTAACCATGACAGCTTTTTTTACCAAGGGCCTTCTCCATCCCTGTGTTCATAAAGAGTGGGCAGCAAAGCACTGTATTAGTTAGCTACCCAAAATAGTTAAAGCTAAGGGCAAGTCCAGCCCTCATATTAAAAATAACAATAATAATAATATATAAGTACAGTAAATCACTACCAAACTGCATCCTGGTTCTTTCAGTTAGCAGCTGTCTGTCATGGATATGACAGTTGACATCATAGCGAATGGTTGAATCTGCCTCCTCTGAGCATGCTCAAGCTCATAAACAGCTCACTAAATTGCTGAAATTGTTTCCACAAGGTGTCCAGGAGCATAGCAGGCATATGCTAATGATTCCATAGGACAAAGTATTATATTTTTTAAAGGAACCAAGAGGGGACAAAATGTAGCTGCTCTAAAAACAATTTTATCTTGAAATGTTGGTATTGTAAGTATTTCCATTATTTTGCTTCTAAATTATGTGAATATTTAATTATGGGTAATATCTATTAATAATGATAATGGGTATGAATATTTTAGAACCCCAAACTGTGTCTCGACAGGTGTTGGTGAACTGTAATTGCCAAGAATTTCTTCTCATGGCCTCTGGCTAAAGGAAATACTGGAAGCAATAGATCAACAACCACAGATTGGAAATAATCACTGTGATATAATCATATGATTTAGACACTGGATTAAAAAAAGATATCAGTCCTAAAATGATTTATATAAAGTTATTCTTTAAAGGTGTCATATAACTCCATATAACTGTGAGTGGATTTATCTCAATGTGAGATCACAGCGTGATATCTGCTTCATGTAGTAAATGAAAAGATGTGAGAAAAAATGTAACCCCCCCCCCACACACAAAAACAAACAAACACACACAGACACACACAAACACACACACATACCTGCATCCTCCACCACTATGGGGAAGAATAAAAATGACTCCTGACTTTAAATTAATGTTCACATTCTTTTAAATAATAATCTACCATATGTACATTAAAAGAAGTACATTTACAAATCTCACAATTATTTTCCTCTAGAGGTTTATAATGGTAAGAGCTATAAATGAACTGTATGTTTACCTGTTTGAATGGAAATTTCATGGACTGTGCTCAATAAACTGAATCTTGAATATTAGATCAGATCATCCAGATACAAAATTCTATGCAAATAAATAAGCCAATTAACTTCTAAATAGTAAAACCAGTGTGGGGATCACATCTCTGAGCTGATACATAATCAGCTCTATGTTCATTTATTTCTTTTACTAGTCGCGATTTAAACCCTAATCAGCAGCTACTAATTAGCACAGCTTCTGTTCTTTCATGACTGGGAAAGCAGGGACAGGAATTGATTGAATGCCTGGGAGATCCGACTAGCTTATGTAAAAAAATAAAATTAGCAGATGATTTATTAAATGTGATCAAGTTTAAAGAGATTGAGATAATAATGTTATTTAACTTCAATCAATTTAATGTTTAAAGGAGAAAAAAATAAAACGACTTTTTTGTTAAAAAAAAAAATCTATAGCAAAGTGATACCCAAACTTGGCAGATGTTTAGAAACATAAAGTCCAAAATGACAGAGCACCGCAGTGATGTGGGATTTTACCCCTCCAGATGTTTTGGGCAACATCATCATGCTGGATTTGACATCACTGGCCTAGACTTGTGTTAGGACTGGTCATTATTAAAGGGCATCTATACCAAAAAATAGGTTATTTTAAATCGACCATAACTGGAAACTATAATTCTTCCCAACCACCACTGTATCATTTTTTTTGATCTGCCCCTATTTCTTTAGATATCCAATCTAAAACTTCTTATATTTCAGCTGTCAATCAAGTTCCTTGCTCTGAAAAACTATTCTTTAGTTTTACTGTAGCTGGAATGGTGACAGAGTTTTGACAGTTGGAATGCTGTATGCAGGCTTGACTGTTGGTTTGTGGGGAAAAAGTCAGGTCGGATGGAATAGGGAGTGGTTAAAAGAGGGAGGGGGGATACTGCTCCTAAACATTAAGTGTGCTGGATTGAAGGCATGCAGCAACACACTAAAACCAGACTAAGTGCTACTTACATGTATTCAATTATAGATTAAGATGAGGCAAAATCATTTTTTCAGTATAGTGTCCCTTTAAGTCTACATTGCAGATATTAAGAAAGCTCCTATGGGATACCTGAGCATGTATGGCCAACTTTTTACCCAGAGAAAGTATTGCAAGACCTAATACAGTGATGTCAAACCTTGGAATTACAGATGTTTGGAAAGTAGAAATCCCAGCATGGCTTGGTTGCAAGGGACACGAGAATGCAAATAAGAGCAATGATTAATATACATAACAAAGCACTAACCGCCATCATCATAAATTCTATTCTCCTCTCCAATTATCAAGAAACTTCAACCAGTAGGTTTAAATCTAATCTCCTGTCCTGCCTCTAATAGCACAGCACAGTATATGATTGTTAAACTGACATTGCAGCTCTTACTTCTACCTTTCCCTATGTATCTGTGTGTTACCCACCTAATTAGATTGCAGTCTCTACGGGACAGGGAACCATTCCTCATATCACATTATTAAACACTTGTATTCTATAATGCACATTAGGGACCCGAACCTGAACCTGGCTTCGAAGGGATTTTACGGATCCGCCGGAACTCGTACTTCAGTGAGATCATCTCTAATGCACATACTTATTTATATAGTTATGAATATATTTATATTTACATATACATAAATACATACATACATACATACCATACATACATTGCCAGTGAGCCAGCAATGAGCATGTATACCAGCTCACACTTAGCCCTATCAGTGTAAAACAGGTGCATACTAATTTCCTACATTCTTTATGTAACATTCAGTTAACACAGAAGTATCTGTCCGGACGCTGAATATTCAAATAAACAGGTAAGTGCAAATCAACAAAAATAAATGTATATTCAAATAGGGGATAAGCAAGATGTAACCGAGATAATAAAATGAATAAAATATTATGCTCTACAGATTACATGGTTTTAGCAAAGCTGCCTGGGAAATGTTGCTGTTTTGTTATTTCTAAATCAAAAATATTAATATTTAGAAATTCTTTCTTCCTTGCCCATTACCATTACTGCTACAGTATATAAAGAAAAAGAAGGGGAGTCCAAACAGACTGCACACAGTGCGTTTTATTGTGACATGTTTCGGACATTTTCTAGCATATATTCTTTATATATGTAGGGTATTCATTAACTG
The DNA here is from genome assembly GCA_019447015.1 of Hymenochirus boettgeri. Classification (NCBI taxonomy): domain Eukaryota; kingdom Metazoa; phylum Chordata; class Amphibia; order Anura; family Pipidae; genus Hymenochirus; species Hymenochirus boettgeri. Next base: position 50,604,362 of record CM033469.1, on the reverse strand, counting down.
CTGGGTTGGCATAGTGATATATCTGGATAGAGGTGGGCAATATATTTTAAATTGATGCGCTAAAGTAACACATACTGCAATTACATTCAATAAATGAAATGGAGATCCTAACATTAAAGTATCTTGGTGTTTAATATTTTTAAATATCTGACTTTCCATTTGCCCCAGCTATTCTGTTTCAAAATTCATTAAGTCATTTACTCATACCTTCTTTTTTAATTTTTCAGATTCTCTCCCCTTAACTTAAAAAAAGGTGGGAGCTTTCTGGGTTGTATTAAGTGATGCTTCAAGTGAAAATGGCACCTGAAACAAAATGCCTCTGGTGCTGCTCTTCTTGCCATTGCTCCTTATGGGCAAGGGGGTTGCACAAGCATAGGCTTCCATTGTAGGGGTAGCCAATGAGCACATTTTTAATGTAATGAAAACTTTAGGGGACATTACAATACATTCAACATATGGTTTCTTTCTCAACTGAATTAAAATTTTACCCATGGATTTCTTTTCATATTTTCCTTACCCAGCAACTGTACACCAAACCAGACATTAATAAATTACAACTTTATTATTTTTATATAGTATTTCCTACAACACAGCAAGAGAATTTTAATTGTAGTGTAATAACTGCATATTTCCAATGAGTTGGTGTAATGTGAAGTATAAATAATTTCCTAGGACACGTTTTTATAGAGCAAAAAGCTACAAAAGGTATTTTTTTAACAACATTTCAAAGAGGTCACCATGCAACTGCAGACCGCGGGATTTCCTTCCATGCTGGGCTCTTTCATGCTGATTTGCGTATTTTCCTACGGTCCTCTCTGTGACATCACAGCAGTCACATTCTTTGTTTCAGTCTAAGAAACCACTTTACTATGCCCTATGGAACTTTAATATGTTTTAAGAGAAAAACTGTGCCAAAGAACACAACTAAGGGCATATGTTTACATAAACCGAGCATCCGATTTATATCTTTATTCATAAATATTTCTGTTCAATTTCCCAATATCATATATCTATTCTAAAGCCATTTTCAGGTTATCATAGAAGGGGAATGCATTTGTTAGAAAAACGAATTCTTTCGTATTCACTTTTTAAACTGGGTCCTTCTTTCCTGAAATAGTTCTATCCCTCAAACCTATCTTGGCATGGCTTATCATGAACAATATTAAAGGTGACACTAAGCAATAAGACAACTTGCATCCTGTGTTAATAAAATAAAATGTCATCAGCTAAAAGTTTCAGTGCTCTCCTACAATGGGTGAACATCAATCAAAATATTGATTGGTTTCAGAACTTGCAAACACTATGTCAATGGAGATGGATGAGACCTGCCACGGAAGGAATTAATAAATAAATAGGGCTCCTGAGGCCATATTTATAAACCTGTGGTATAGAATTGTAAGTATATGATGGTACCCTTCATTAAAATGAATTTTTATAGGGCAGATTTACTTTTAAGTAAGACAAGGCCCAACTGCATTAGAACCATTAGAATTCCACTCCAAGTAACTGTCATTGACAGTTTTAGAAAGAGACAACAAACCTCTAATGACTTTATTAAGAATTAAAAAAAAACTATTGGGAAAATTTACATGTGGCCGCATGTGGAGATTTCATGTCCCATTTGCTCTTGGTGTATCCCTAGGTAGGTCTATGAGATTTCAACACTGCAGCCATGGCAAAGAGAATATTGCTGGCAGGGGCTGCATGCATTTGTTTTTGAAAGGGCAGATTAAAGGTTTGTGCGATTAATGTGAAAGTGATTTACATGTATATAAACAAGGTTTATTCTAGCTAGAATGGTTCCAATTATAAACCCCCATACATTATTTTATGTGGAACGTGGTATAATAGAATGGTGGAATATAGAATAAAATGTAAAACCTATATGGCAAACTCTTCAGTCCCCCACATTACAATAATGTTTCCCAGCCAGGAAAAGGTGCCGTGAATGCATGAAATACTATAATTCATAACAACAGAGGCTCGGAATGTTAAATACAGGGTAGAGACAGATAAACAATAGAATTTAAAAAAAAACAAATCTTTTTATTTAGTGTGTGGGAGTCCTTTGCAAAATGCCAAATGACAGATTATAATTAGACGTGTCTTAAATTTTACTAGCAACAATGCAAACACGAATTTGGTGTTAAATGATGATGGTTGAGGAGTTAATAGGAGATAAAGGGGTGATTTTGTTTCAGGAGGGTATTAGGAATTCTGTCACTGAGACAATATTACTGATTAGCTACTTGCCCAATAAAAGAAATGGAACCCTTTTTCTGCTAGCTATGCATCCCATTAGTGCACTAGAAGCTTTAAAGGGAAAGTTTAGTGGGGGGAAATTGTTCTTATTAAAATAATGTATGCATATTTATCTTTATTACACATACCTATAGTAGGTATTCTACATATTTAGGCAGATTTATTCAGAGCTGAAGCTGCTCTTGGTAAATTTCCCTTATGGAGATTCATTAGCTGCTTTGTGGCTATGGGTATATCAAACATGCTCAGATCTCTATTTAGCAAATAAATCAACCCAGGGACTGAGACCTTAACAGACACTATTAGGGGTCCTGCAAACAGAAAGTCAGAACTTGGAAATATAAATTATTGTCATTGAAATGAGAAATTATTAGCATATTAGCAATCTCACTATGGTGCTCAACACAGTACATTTTTCAAACCACGTTTTTTTTAAAGCTGACACAGGTGACACTGCCTGATTTAGATAAGGAATGCATCACTGCCTAGCCAGCTGACCCTTCTCTCCTATTGGCTGGTTTTAGTGGAGGGCATGGAGAATGAGCAAATTTGATCATTGTTTCAAAAAAATACTTCAATAGCATAGATGTCCTTTAATAAATTGATTAGACTTTACCTCGCTAGGACTATTTCCCCCAATTTGGAACTTGTTTTAAAAAAGTGTCCAAAACTGGAAATAGGTTGAGTGGAGCTCTTTGCTTATTACTGATCCAGCCATGGGCCCATACACCTGGTCCATCAAGAGTCACTCTTCTCTAATAAGTCCATAAAACTTTAGAAAAGTCTGCCTTGACATATTTCATGGTCAAGTCTTGATGTTTTAACTTATGTGTCTTATTATTCAGTGGTTGTCGGGTTTCAGCCTTACGATGGCCATATCTCAGAACACTAAACACCTTGTACTTCACGCCAATTGCAGTTCTGGAACTTGGCAGCACTAGAGCATAGTGGTTTCCTGATAGATTCACACTCGATACTACTCAAGCCTTTGGTAGTTAATTTGCACATTTTTTCCTCAACACAAACCTATTGTTATTTATTTGCAATAAAACATTTAATGGTTAAAATTCAAGAGTGCTGCATCCCTCTTAAAGACTTATATAATTTTTTACTTTTCAAAGTCAATTAAATAAAATTTTAGTCCATTTTAGCTGAGGAAAACAAGCAGCTTAATAATTAGGCACCCCTTGTTATACAGTGTTGATCACCACATTACACAAATGCACATCACCTGATATGTTTAAATCCAATTAGAATACAAGTTAATACACTTTTTTTTAGCAGTTGGAATATATGTATAAAAATGACGATTTGGTCAAAATAATAATTATGCATGCAGTGTATACTATTGACCTTTTTGAAATGCATCAAACCAACATTTATTTGATTCAGTCAATGTTGTAGGTGACCCTTTAGTGTCCTTCAGAGAACAATACAACAAATTTGCAAAACTACATTTACAATTTCACATTCTGAAAAGCCTCCGGAGAAACCTGCTTCTGCATTGCCACAGAGATTAATGGTAAAACTACTGAAACTGCCTGTGATTTTATTTCTTTGCACATAACTAGAGTCATGTGACCCCCTACATGTGATTTCCCAGATGGTCTCACCACCTAACGATCCACACAACATTCCCAAATAACTCCTAGTTGTGTTTGTTGCTGAGCAGAGTGAAAAATAGCAATGCCTTTATCATGTTTAATTTATAGAAGTTAGGGAACGCAAAGAGAAAATATTAACACAAAATTCACAGATAGTCGCAACATAGAGTATCCTATGTACTACAGGTTAGAGTGACTTAAAAATTGCAATAGGTGCTGCTGTTAGGGTATCACAAAAGACACTCAGACATACAGGGTTGAGTTGAACATGATCTGTAACTATAAGTTTCATGCTGCAAACCCTACTGTAAATGTTCCTCAGAAAGGGGTTAGAAATGTTGTTAGTAGTTTGCAATCCTTTAAAAATTATCTTAAGGTGACACACCTATTTTCTTGTTCTCATTTAATAAAAGTAAACACCCTTGAAATTAAAAATGCGTGGGGGAGGGATTTGTTCTACCTTTTTGTTTTCTTTAAAAAATTTATGGATGGTGGATTATGTTAAATACTGATACAGATGCGCCATAATTTCACCATAAGCTGACATTATTTGGGTAAATATTACATAAGTCTTTGCCTTGAATTATTTAGAAATATGAATTGAATGGGAACTGACAACTGAATGGGAACCCTGTGGCTACCGTGCTAGTAGGTCTATGGATATGCTACTTGATGCAGTGATTTTTCACACTTTCTTACTTTGAAATAAATACCCTGCTAAGTTAGATCCTCTGGAAAACAAATGGAGATGGGGGAGAATACTCTACTTCTCTACTTCCACTGGGGTAGGTACCAGGGTTGCAAAGATCACAATTGTGACTGGGCCCATGTACCTGAGGGATCGGCAACCATAGCTCCCAAATGTACCGTCACATCAGGACTTGACTTGCAATGTTGCGGTGTCGGGTCTAAAATATAAATATCTGTGCCTGTTACTGTGCTCCATGTAGATATTGGGGAGGGGATAATCTGTGCCTGTTACTGTGCTACATGTGCATATTGATGGGGGAGGGGGAATTTGTTTGCACCTGTAACTGTGCTACATGTAGATATTGTGGAGGGTGGTAATCTATGCCTGTTACTGTCTGTCTGGGTGCACTGCCAACCAATTACTGGTATGCTGTGCCCAGATAAGATGCAATGCCAATTTGTGTTGGCCGAGGGGTCGGGGGGCCTATCACCGAATTCTGCACCAGGGCCCATAGGTCTGTAGCTTTGCTACTGTCTACTTTCTACAAATAGTCTACAGTTATTAACCCTTTGAATACCCGACAGTTGGAATTAGTAGAAGTTGCCATAATAACAAACAAGAAAAGAGATGATCAATGCACATTCCTGGGCCCCATATATCATAATATCTATGCTAGTGCAAACAGTAAAAACATGGGGGATTTTAGTTACAATTTTATGCATAAAAGTGAAAAGCCTTCCAACCATGTCAAGGTAACTCCAGTATGGAAGGTCCTAACAGTTTACCTTGGGTCATTTATCTGGGCTGACACTCCCTGCTTGGTTGCATTTTCTTGGAAAAGGTTGTCTCCCTGACCTTGCACTGGATTAGTATTAAAGGGTATCTCCACTGAGGAAAAAGCATTTTTTTTTTTTGGTTTATTTTAAAGTACACCATCCCCCTACCCTCCCCCTACCTTTTTTTCCCCAGAATTCCCTTTCATTTGATTGCAGCAGCATGGGAAATTTGTGCAGGTTCCTGGGGGTGTGTCTTCCCCTGTGCTGAGAGTGCTGTCACTCAATGTGCATCATCATGGTAGCAGACACACCCACTTGGCTGCAGTAAGAAATCCTTTCCACCCTGACTCTCTAAGTTCATTTTTACAGCTGATCATGTAGAGAGAGACAGGGGAGAAAAAGTTAAAACCCTCTTCCCACACTACTGTAAGTAGGGGGAACTTTGTTGTTTTTAATAAAGATTTTTTTTGTGTCTAACTCTGAGAGGGATGGTTGAAAAGTTGATCAATGATTGATTTCATAGGGGATGCTGGGAATATGAGGCAATCTGGTATGGGAGGGAGTGGGAGAGAGAAAAAGATAGTACCTGATTACTCCATTAATTAGTGAAGTCAGCAAGCTGCTGTGATGGTCATGTGATCATTCCTCCATTAATCAGTGAACTCAGTAGGTCCCTGATCGTATTTTCAATCATTTTCGAATGTTCGAGGCTATTTTTGAAAATTATTGAAAACAGACCCATACTTTCGAAAATGATTGAAAATTAATTCTGGTTTCAGATTTTCTCTAATGAGGCGACAGAAACATTAGATGCCTACAGGGTGTTATGTTTCCTTGGTTAGCTCACCCTTTTATATGTGTTCTATATTGGTTTTTAATCTGGTATAATAAAGGCTTTTGGATTTTAGGATGTAGATGACCTCGCATTTTTTGTGTGATTAGGCAAAGTGTCAGGATCTGATGGATCATTCAGATTTCGGGAACCGAGTGGTTCCGTGTCTCTAATGAACCAGTAATGAAAAATTCAATGAGGGGAGAAGATGAAAATAGTCAGGGGAGCAAAGCTAAAGGGTAATTAAAGTCAGGGCCGTCTCTAGACTTTTTGGCACCTGAAAAAAAGTCAAAATGCTGTGGTTTTATAATTGAAAATGGTAATGCTTTGTCTGGAAGTGGGGTGTGGCTTGTCCAGAAGTGGGAGGGGCTTTATACACATAACCGGTAAATAATGCCCACAATGACTGGTAAATGATGCCCCCAGTGACTGGTATTAGATGCCCACTGGTAAATGATGCCCAACATTGATTTTTGATCTGAAGGGCTGACAAACATTGACTTTGATCAAATGAATTGCCAGTCAGAAGGGAGGGGGAGGATTCGTAGCTGCATTCTGTTGTGCAATGAAAGTCACGGCTTCCCCTGCAATTTAAAGTGACAGTACCTCCCGAAATTGTGTGTTTTTTACAAACAGTGTTTTTGTTGCCCCCTGGCAAAAAAAAATCTGCCATCTAAACTGCTGCCTCCCTACAGGGTGCTGCTCTGTAATGTGCTTCACCTTGCCTCATCAAAGAGGCAGCCCTGCCACTACTAAAAGGTATATGGATATAAGAAGCTACCTTAGTCATCTTCTCAGTGACTAATATACTTATAATTTAAAGTAGGTACAGTAGGGTATATTTATCTATTATGTTGTTTCTTGCTTTATATTTATTCTGCAGTTTGCTACCTTAAAGCTAATATTTCTGTTATTTTCTTCTTAAGTCTCTACCTGAGAGTTTGAGACCATTGTTTCTTTGTGTTCTCCTATTGGCTTTTCTCTGAAACAGGCTCCGCCCCAATAATTATTTTGCTCATATGACATATTTAAAGGGTCCAGTTTTATAACTGTTAAACATAACTAAATGATTTGATGGGGAATGAAAGGTAAAATAGAAATATCCCTAAATGTATTCTGTAATTTCCTGATGTCATTGCATCCTTTTAGAGCATCCTCCCCATGTAAGATAAAGGCAAAATACAAATCTGCACATACTTACAGATTCCCATCATAGTTTTGCTGGGGGGCCCAGTGATTTCTAGTTATGCCACTGATCATTAGACTGTCCTGTGGGAAGTTCATAGAGCATTTCTTTCCATTCATGAGGCACCTGACTGAGTGAGGGGCAGGGCTAGATGTGGACCACAAGTGCAACATCAAGGCATTGATAAGAGCGATCTAGGTAAAATCCAGGGGAAAGGACTGAGTGGTTTAGGTTCTCACCCCAGTTACTAATAACGGGAAGGGGAGAGATGTAAGGTAAGTAGAGTTTGGGGAAGTTTCTGTAAAAAGGAATATGGCGGTTGGGGCTGAGGGAGGGAGCCCTACAGTATATCAAAGGGGATTTATGCTAGGGGGAGGGACAGCAAAAACGGGAGGGGGGAGGGAAAGCAAAAACAGGAGGGGGGAGGGCTTTAGTGTGCATGGCAAAACAGGCTCCTGGTGGCCAGTTTTTGGGACTTTGGAGGAACATTGCAGGGCAGCCATTTGGAGCAGGGATTAAATTATAGTTTTGGGAGTGGACATGCCCTTTAATAAAAATGGTGCTAATTACACTAGCAGGATATTTTTAAAGATATTTAAAAATTAAAACTTCTGAGAAAGGTCAGCAAACATTTGCAATAAATCTTCCAATAAGAAATGCAAGCACACATGTTTTGAGTTCAGTCTGTTGCAGGTGGGGCATACCGAGTAAAAATACAGGACTTGTGTGTGTCAGGTCCCTGTGTCCTTGGGAAAGTCACTTAAAAAAGTCAACTATGTCACACTAATTTGCCAATGTCCTGAAAATGGGTTCTAAGGAAAACAATGGATTAAAACAAATTATCCCTAAATTAAATCCCAGAAATAATAGAAAGGCACTTGGAATAAATATGCATTAATCTAATCATACATGGGAAAGAAAAGGGTTGTGCAGATTAAATCTATAGGTGTCAAAACTTTCATATTACAGTTATTGCTGAACTGCAGTCAAAGGGGATTTTACAAAGACTCCATTGGATAATATCTCCTTTGCAACCAGGGGAGGACTGGGACCTTTTAGCCAGGGGGGCAAATACAACCAAGTGGCCCTTTCACGGTAGATTGCAACACTTTTAACCTCATCCACTTTAAGGTCACACACTTTGTTTAAGTTACTCACGGCTTCCCCTGCAATTTAAAGTGACAGTACCTCCCGAAATTGTATGTTTTTTACAAACAGTGTTTTTGTTGCCCCCTGGCAAAAAACAATCTGCCATCTAAACTGCTGCCTCCCTACAGGGTGCTGCTCTGTAATGTGCTTCACCTTGCCTCATCAAAGAGGCAGCCCTGATTAAAGTGTATTTTAATGTAGTTCTGAGCCCTTTCCATGTAATTATGGCACTCACAAACAAATATACTGTACCTATGAAAAGTGGCGCATTTCACAATAAATGTAGCTCTCGGTTTGCATTTTCCAGCAGTACTGGTGCCTTAGGAAAGGAAACTCATTCTTCCTTCCACATCTTCATCTCATTGATTTCTTCATATTTGACAGGATTTCACAAGTGGCTAAAATTTCACTTTAGCTGTAAACGTCCTGCTTGACCTTCGTCCTTTCTAGTAAGCGGCCCTAAGCATCTTCAGCAACTACATCTCCATACTTCCTATCTATCCAATACCTAAGCGTGGGATTTCCTACCCATGTGATAGTTTTTAATATGGTTCAGATGACTTCTAATTACAGTGCAAGCCATACAATGCTTAGATACAGATCTTTATATATAAGATGGGTTAAACGTGAATTCTCTACATTATATTTACACCTCGCAGGACCTTGTGCTGTCAGTGAATGATGAAAATTGCATTTCCAAAACAGCTCAAGGGATGGAGTTAGGATATTCCTGGCTTTTTTTTTCTATTTCAATAGGCCTAATGGCAAACTTTTGAACAAACCAGGTTAAGCAGGCAGCCCACAAACATTTAACCTTAAATGTGAATTTCTTTCCCCCTCTAAGTAAGGGATTTGTGATTCATAACAATGCTCTATTTAGGGAAGATCATGTGCCACATCAAGCTTGTTATGAATGAATTAACAATATGATAGAATGTTTTCATAAAATATCATAGTTTTTATTTCCTAAAAACATCAAACACCGCTGGGTTGCAACAATCTTTTGATTTGTTATTATTTTAAAAGGTAAACTAAAGGCAATGTTTTTTTAAAGGGCATGTTCACCCCCCCCAAAAAAAAAAATTATCCACAAACTCTAAAAGCCTTTATTCATAATACTTAAAGTGCATGTCCACCCCCAAAACTAAAATTTAATCCACTACTGGCCCCACTGTGTAGTGTTCAAAAATCCTTACCTTACTCCTCTGCTCATTATGGTTCTCTTGCAGTGCCTGTTTGAAAATTTTAAAAAAGTGAAGAGTAGGAGCTGTCTGTCATGCGGTCCCTGCTGCTTCCTTGTCCTCTGAGAGGTTTCTGGCAAGCACAGGGGAGCCCCCCCTCCCTGCCTCCGGATCCCCTCTGTGTGCTGCATCCACTAGCTACCCCATACCACCCGCTGATTTACTTTTCTACTTTACTTTTCTACAGACCTCTGTTTCCTCTATGCTCTGCATAGCTGGCAGCCGCTTAGCCCCTCTCTGAACAGAGTGCAGGGGGATCGAAATTCTGTCTTTCTGAGGATTTTTTTTAGAAAAGTAAATCTGCAGTTTGGGGTGGGATGGGCTACACACAGAAAAAAAGTTTATTTAAGGAGTGGAGATACCCTTTAACTTACACTTAGATTAACAGGAAGGAGATATTAACCTTGAAGTTTACCAGCCCCTAACTGCAACATGACACCCCCTTACAGCTTTGCTAGCTTGTGCAGACATTGGAATTTGTGGCCATGATTGGTGGCTAGCACCTGGAAGAGCAAGGGTTTGGGGTGAGGTTTGTAAGGGTGTTGAACATACTGTACCTCTTTTAAATACATTTTTTTAAAAACTTTTTTAAACTTAGGTTTGAATTTTTGATTTTCTATATTTACTTTTATTTATATTTTAGTATTGGCTTGTTTTTAAGGAGAACATCTGGCCAAAAATCATTAAAATTGTACATAGTTAAATGCTTTCCCCTAGGATTCGACTACTTAACATCATCACATATTTTATTTAGCCAGCTTCAAATTTGGCAGGACTAGAACCAACCAGTAGAATGATATGTTTCCAATTTAAAATGTTGCCAACTGCAATACAAAAAGCAGCAGAATGTGTGAAGCATGCTTCTATATATAACAACATTTAGAAAGCCAACCAATTTCATTTGGGAGCACAACTAGGTTACATTTTTCCATTTTCACTTTAAAAATATTGTTGACGCTGTCTTGAGAAAATACACCGATTTCTACATTCCATAAGAAAAAATATAATGCAATTTTTCTTTCCAATTAAATTTTAGAATGGAAATACCATGGGATCAGTTTTTAGAGCTCAGTAGTATTATTGCACCAATCAAATTAACCAGCTTTTGATTGAGGTTTCACTGGAAAATGTCTGTGAGAGACAATGGCAGAAGATACAGTATTTGTTTTTTTAGAGTTATAAGTAATAATACTCCACTGTTCTTGTCAGGTTGAAGGCTTTGATCTCTGTGCTAGTGTGTTCTGTATACCAGAGGTCTAAATTTTTTTTATTATTTTACATAGTAACATAGCATTAAATGTTGAACAAAGAAATACATCAATCTAGTCCAACCTTTTAAGCCTACTCATGATCCTACCTAACAGAGGAAGGAAAAAAACCTGAACAGCTGGAAAGGAGAAAAAAACATTTCCTTCCTGACTCTAAATAGCAATGGAAAAGCTTCACCGTTCTCACTGTAAAGAAACCTTTCCTAATCCTAACCCAAAGATGAAACTTCTTTTCTTTTAATCTTAAAATCTTTTAATTTTATGAGAGGAGGTCTATGAAATGACCTATTGTTAACAATTCCCCAGACAGTTTATTATACGGCCCATTAATATATTTGTATTAAGGGATCATATCCCTGTGTAGGAGACGCTTCTCCAGTGTAAACAGCCCTAACTAATCTTTTTACAGAGTCAAGAACCTTTCATTTCCAAGATGTCCCTTTTAAATATGGGATGTCAAAAATGCCTTCCCAGATATTTTCTTTAATTTTAAGGACAACTTCATCCTTATAATGACATCTTTTAGAAAAAATGATCTTTTAAAATACGTTAAGATATACTACCTTTTCCTCGTATATACTTGAGTATAAGTCGATCCGAGTATAAGCCGAGGCATCTATTTTTACCTGAAAAATTAGTAAAAACTGATTGACTTGAGTATAAGCCGAGGGTAGAAATTATGACCACTACTGCCTTCTGATTCTGTATTGTTTTGTAGCTTAAGTTGCCCTTTAAATGGACAGCAGAATTCCCATACATTAATCCCATACAGTAATAGCTAAATCCATGCTTTGGTTGCTGGGAATTGTAGTTTTTAAACATGTGGAGTGGAAAGGTTCAATAAACTTTTAATTAAGTTTACCATCATTTACAGTTCTCCTGACCCCATATAGTAAAGGGCATTCTGACCTGAACAGTTAAAAGTGTCACCTGAGAATTTAGTTTCAAGCTATCACTTGCATTGAACTAGCAGAAATTTTGCCCCAAACTGAGAAGACCCATCAGATTTACAGCATCCAGATGAGCAGCGACAGTGCTGAGTGAGTCCAGCAGCCTGACTACAGGAAGCAGCAAGGAGTGTAAAGGCAGATCAGCTCCTGTAACTTTCTATGCAGGTGAAGGATTTTTTAACACACCTACCGGTTACTATCCACAATTGCAGCATTTGGATCTAAATTGGGACTTGACCTGAGTCGAGATGGCCGAACTTTCGAAAGTTCGGTCCGTTTTCGAACTTTCGAACTATATGGAAAGTTCGAAAGTTCGAAAATGGACCCATTAAAGTCAATGGGAGTCAAATAGTTCGAAAAGTTCTAATGAAATACAATTAAAATATCAATGGTAACTTAAAGGCTATGTCCACCCTAAAAATTAAAATTTGATATGTTGTTCCCCCATGTCCCCCAGCCCCAACCGCGTAATTTTTAATTTCAGAAAGCCCCCCAAACTCTACTTACCTCCCCTCTTCCTTCGCTGCGCTCCCGGCCCTCTGCTTGCGAGGAAATGCAAGCAGAGGGGCGGACCGGCAGCCGCGCTGTGATTGGCTGAGCGGCAGCCAATCACGGACGCGGCTGCCGGCAGCTCACTTCCGCGTAGCAAAGCGGAGAGGTAGTAAACATTGGGGAGCTTTCTAAAAATAAAAAGTATGCGGTTGGGGCTGGGGACATGGGGGAAGGCTGTGTTAAGGGAAATAACGCTAGGGGGAGGGATAGCAGAACGGGAGGGAGAGGGAGGAGAGGGAGGGAGAGGGAGGGGGAGGGAGGGGGGAGAGGGCTCAGCACGCATGGCAGAAATCTCCGGGAGGCCAGGTAGCAGGCAGTGTCCTATATGGACATGCAGCCTCCTGGTGGTCAGTTTTTGGGACTTGTGGGGGACTACAGGAGAACCAGATGGAGCTGGGATGTGAGGTAAGGATTAAACTACACTACATGGTGGGGCCAGTAGTTGGGGATTAGAGTTTTGGGGGTGGACATGCCCTTTAATGTAAATGGCTGTGGACCTGGAAATGGTCTGGGGAACATGTTTCGAATATCCAGGACATTCGAAAAAGCAATTTTACTCTCACTCGCGCTATTTTCGAGCTTGCTCACGCCTAGGTACCATGTTCGCGGGATTCGATGCTTGCGTATAGGCTTTAATGGACACTTTACTCGTAGATTCGATGTTCGCGCCTAGATACCATGGACATTTTACACGCGGATTCGATACTCGCGTATAGGCTTTAATGGACACTTTACTCGTAGATTCATGTTTCGCGCCTAGATACCATGGACATTTTACTCGCCGATTCGATCTTGCGTATAGGTTTTAATGGACCTTTTACTCGCGGATTCGATACTCGCGTATGGACACTTTACTCGCGATTCGAAGCTCGCATTCGCGCCTAGATACCATGGACATTTTACTCGCGGATTTGATGCTTGCGTATAGGTTTTAATGGACACTCTACTCGCGGATTCGATGCTCGCTCTAGATACCTTGGGACATTTTACTTGCGGATTTGATGCTCCGTATAGGTTTTATGGACACTTTAAACTCGTGCATTCGATGCTATAGGTATAATAGGCATTTTACTTGCACATTCGAACAGTCGAACATTCGATATTTATCGAAAGTCCGAAAATATCGAAAATCCAGGTCCGGGATAGTTCGAGAAGTCCGAATTCGCTCAAATTCGAATAGTTCGGCCCCATCTCTAGACCTAAGTATAAGGCGAGGTTAGGTTTTCAGGCTAATTTTTAAATTTAGTAAGCTGCTTATATGCTTGAGCATGCTCAGAGGAGGAAGATAGGGGAATTACATTCAGTCATTGGTTGTGATTTCAGCTGTCATATCCATGACTGACCATTGCAAATGGAAAGAACCAGGAAGCAGAAACAGGTGCAGCATGACATTGTGTAGGATTTCAGGTTAGTCTCATATTTTTCCGCTTTATAACTATTGCAGTTTTGGGGTTTGGGTGGGGAGAGGACCAAGTATGATATATCAACATATTTAAAGAGGCCATTTTTTCTAAAATATGTTATTATGAGGGTGGAGTTGTCCTTTAATTTGTTTATAAATGACTTAGAAGGGGACATTGAGAGCAAGGTGTGACACTAAACTATGCAGAACATTGTAAACTTCAAATAATGTGAAATTGCTGCAGGCAGACCTAGATAGATTATCAAAATGGGCAGCAGAATGGCAGATAAGATTCAATGTTGATACATTTAAGGTGATGCATTTGGGATTTAACAATCCTTGTGCTCCCTTAAAGGGCAAGTCCAGCCCTCAAAAAAAGAATTGTACATAAGTAATCCCCCCACCCAAACCCCAAAACTGCAATAGTTATAAAGCGGAAAAATATGAGACTAACCTGAAATCCTACACAATGTCATGCTGCACCTGTTTCTGCTTCCTGGTTCTTTCCATTTGCAATGGTCAGTCATGGTAGACAGCTGAAATCACAACCAATGACTGAATGTAATTCCCCTATCTCCTCCTCTGAGCATGCTCAAGCATATAACACTTACTAATTTAAAAATTAGCCTAAACCTAACCTCGCCTTATACTTAGGTCTAGAGATGGGCCGAACTATTCGAATTTGACGAATTCGGACTTCTCGAACTATCCCGGACCTGGATTTTCGATATTTTCGGACTTTCGATAAATATCGAATGTCGACTGTTCGAATTTGCAAGTAAAATGCCTATTATACCTATAGCATCGAATGCACGAGTAAAGTGTCCATTAAAACCTATACCGAGCATCAAATCCGCAAGTAAAATGTCCAAGGTATCTAGACGCGAGCATCGAATCCGCGAGTAGAGTGTCCATTAAAACCTATACGCAAGCATCAAATCCGCGAGTAAAATGTCCATGGTATCTAGGCGCGAATGCGAGCTTCGAATCCGCGAGTAAAGTGTCCTATACGCGAGTATCGATTCCGCGAGTAAAGTGTCCATTAAAACCTATACGCAAGCATCGAATCGGCGAGTAAAATGTCCATGGTATCTAGGCGCGAACATTGAATCTACGAGTAAAGTGTCCATTAAAGCCTATACGCGAGTATCGAATCCGCGTGTAAAATGTCCATGGTATCTAGGCGCGAACATCGAATCTACGAGTAAAGTGTCCATTAAAGCCTATACGCAAGCATCGAATCCGCGAACAGTGTACCTAGGCGTGAGCAACTCGAAAATAGCGCGAGTGAGAGTAAAATTGCTTTTTCGAATGTCCTGGATATTCGAACATGTTCCCCAGACCATTTCCCAGGTCCCACACCATTTACATTAAAGGGCATGTCCACCCCCAAAACTCTAATCCCCCCAACTACTGGCCCCACATGTAGTGTAGTTTAATCCTTACCTCACATCCCAGCTCCATCTGGTTCTCCTGTAGTCCCCCCCAAAGTCCCAAAAACTGACCACCAGGAGGCTAGCATGTCCATATAGGACACTGCCTGCTACCTGGCCTCCCGGAGATTTCTGCCATGCGTGCTGCACCCTTCTCCCCCCTCCCCCCCCCTCCCTCTCCCTCCCTCTCCCCCTCCCTCCCTCCCGTTCTGCATCCCTCCCCCTAGCGTTATTTCCCTTTAACACAGCCTTCCCCCATGTCCCCCAGCCCCAACCGCATACTTTTTTTTTAGAAAGTCCCCAATGTTTTACTTACCTCTCCGCTTTGCTACGCGGAAGTGAGCTGCCGGCAGCCGCGTCCGTGATTGGCTGCCGCTCAGCCAATCACAGACGCGGCTGCCGGTCCCGCCCCTCTGCTTGCATTTCCTCGCAACAGAGGGCCGGAGCGCAGCGAAGGAAAGAGGGGAGGTAAGTAGAGTTTGGGGGGCTTTCTGAAATTAAAAATTACGCGTTGGGGCTGGGACATGGGGAACAACATATCAAATTTTATTTTTAGGTGGACATAGCCTTTAAGTTACCATTGATATTTTAATTGTATTTCATTAGAACTTTTCGAACTATTTGACTCCCATTGACTTAATGGGTCCATTTTCGAACTTTCGAACTTTCCATATAGTTCGAAAGTTCGAAAACGGACCGAACTTTCGAAAGTTCGGCCATCTCGACTCAGGTCAAGTCCCAATTTAGATCCAAATGCTGCAATTGTGGATAGTAACCGGTAGGTGTGTTAAAAAAATCCTTCACCTGCAAGAAAGTTACAGGACTGATCTGCCTTTACACTCCTTGCTGCTTCCTGTAGTCAGGCTGCTGGACTCACTCAGCACTGTCGCTGCTCATCTGGATGCTGTAAATCTGATGGGTCTTCTCAGTTTGGGGCAAAATTTCTGCTAGTTCAATGCAAGTGATAGCTTGAAACTAAATTCTCAGGTGACACTTTTAACTGTTCAGGTCAGAATGCCCTTTACTATATGGGTGTCAGGAGAACTGTAAATGATGGTAAACTTAATTAAAAGTTTATTGACACCTTTCCACCCACATTTTAAAAACTACAATTCCCAGCAACCAAAGCATGGATTTAGCTATTACTGTATGGGTTAATGTATGGGAATTCTGCTGTCCATTTAAAGGGCAACAAGCTACAAAACAATACAGAATCAGAAGGCAGTAGTGGTCATAATTTCTACCCTCGGCTTATACTCAAGTCAATCAGTTTTTTACTAATTTTTCAGGTAAAAAGATGCCTCGGCTTATACTCGGATCGACTTATACTCAGTATATACGAGGAAAGGTAGTATATCTTAACGTATTTTAAAAGATCATTTTTTCTAAAAGATGTCATTATAAATGAAGTTGTCCTTAAAATTAAAGAAAATATCTGGGAAGGCATTTTTGACATCCCATATTTAAAGGGACATCTTGGAATGAAAGGTTCTTGACTCTGTAAAAAGATTAGTTAGGGCTGTTTACACCTGGAGAAGCGTCTCCTACACAGGGATATGATCCCTAATACAATATATTAATGGGCCGTATAATAAACTGTCTGGGAATTGTTAACATATGGTCATTTCATAGACCTCCTCTCATAAAATTAAAAGATTTTAAGATTAAAAGAAAAGAAGTTTCATCTTTGGGTTAGGATTAGGAAAGGTTTCTTTACAGTGAGAACGGTGAGCTTTTCCATTGCTATTTAGAGTCAGGAAGGAAATGTTTTTTTTCTCCTTTCCAGCTGTTCAGGTTTTTTTCCTTCCTCTGTTAGGTAGGATCATGAGTAGGCTTAAAAGGTTGGACTAGATTGATGTATTTCTTTGTTCAACATTTAATGCTATGTTACTATGTAAAATATAAAAAAATTTAGACCTCTGGTATACAGACACACTAGCACAGAGATCAAGCCTTCAACCTGACAAAAACGTGGAGTATTATTACTTATAACTCTAAAAAAACAAATACTGTATCTTCTGCCATTGTCTCTCACCAGACATTTTCCAGTGAAACCTCAATCAAAAGCTGGTTATTTGATTGGTGCAATAATAACTACTGAGCTCTAAAAACTGATCCCATGGTTATTTCCATTCTAAAATTAATTGGAAAGAAAAATTGCATTATATTTTTTCTTATGGAATTAGAAATCGGTGTATTTTCTCAAGACAGCGTCAACAATATTTTTAAAGTGAAAATGGAAAAATGTAACCAGTTTGTGCTCCCAAATGAAATTGGTTGGCTTTCTAAATGTTGTTATATATAGAACATGCTTCACACATCCTGCTGCTTTTTGTATTGCAGTTGGCAACATTTTAAATTGGAAACATATCATTCTACTGGTTGGTTCTAGTCCTGCCAAATTTGAAGCTGGCTAAATAAATATGTGATGATGTTAAGTAGTCGAATCCTAGGGGAAAGCATTTACCTATGTACAATTTTAATGATTTTTGCCCAGATGTTCTCCTTAAAAACAAGCCAATACTAAATATAAATAAAAGTAAATATAGAAAATCAAAAATTCAAACCTAAGTTTAAAAAAAGTTTTTAAAAAATGTATTTAAAAGAGGTACAGTATGTTCAACACCCTTACAAACCTCACCCCAACCCTTGCTCTTCCAGGTGCTAGCCACCATCATGGCCACAAATTCCAATGTCTGCACAAGCTAGCAAGCTGTAAGGGGGTGTCCATGTTGCAGTTAGGGGCTGGTAAACTTCAAGGTTAATATCTCCTTCCTGTTATCTAAGGTAAGTTAAAGGGTCTCCACTCCTTAAATAAACTTTTTTTCTGTGTGTAGCCCATCCCACCCCAAACTGCAGATTTACTTTCTCTAAAAAAAATCCTCAAAGACAGAATTTCGATCCCCCTGCACTCTGTTCAGAAGAGGCTAAGCGGCTGCCACTACAGAGCATAGAGGAAACAGAGGTCTGTAGAAATAAAGTAGAAAAGTAAATCAGCGGTGGTATGGGGTAGCTAGTGGTTGCAGCACACAGAGGGGATCCGGAGGCAGGAGGGGGGGCTCCCTGTGCTTGCCAAAACCTCTCAGAGGACAAGGAAGCAGCAGGGACCGCATGACAGACAGCTCCTACTCTTCACTTTTTTAAAATTTTCAAACAGGCACTGCAAGAGAACCATAATGAGCAGAGGAGTAAGGTAAGGATTTTTGAACACTACACAGTGGGGCCAGTAGTGGATTAAATTTAGTTTTTTTGGGGTGGACATGCACTTAAGTATTATGAATAAGGCTTTTAGAGTTTGTGATAATTTTTTTTTTTGGGGGGGGTGAACATGCCCTTTAAAAAACATTGCCTTTAGTTTCCCTTTAAAATAATAACAAATCAAAAGATTTTGCAACCCAGCGGTGTTTGATGTTTTTAGGAATAAAAACTATGATATTTTATGAAAACATTCTATCATATTGTTAATTCATTCATAACAAGCTGATGTGGCACATGATCTTCCTAAATAGAGCATTGTTATGAATCACAATCCCTTACTTAGAGGGGGAAAGAAATTCACATTAAGGTTAAATGTTTGGGCCTCTGAATTCATTACTGTATGCCTGCTATGCTTCTGGATGCCTCACGGAAACTGAGCAATTTAGTGGCCTGGTCCTGAGCCTGAGCATGCTCAGAAAAGGCAGCTAGGGGATTAGCATTCCGTTATTGGCTGTGAAGTCAATTGTCAAATCCATAACTGACAGTTGCTAATTGGAAGAACCAGGGAGCTGAAACAGGGACAACAGGACATTGTTGCAGATTTTAGGTTTGACTTACATATTTAAGATTTCAAACAATTTGAGTTATGGGTTTTGGGGTGTGATTTAACTGAGGACTGGACTTGCCCTTTAAAAAGGAGTGGCCCCAGTACAGAACCCTGAGGCACTCCACCTTAGCCCACATAGATGAATCTCCATTGGCGACCACTTTCTGAACACAATCCAACAACCAATGTGCTATTATTGTAACATAATAACAAAAAAAACTGCTGAAAAGGGGGGAAAAATCCTTCCTGACTCGAAATGGCAATCCGAAAGTTCCCTGGATCAAACCTTAAAGAAACCTTTCCTAACTTGTTTTTTTCAATGCCAACAGACCTTAGTTTATACACAAGTCGTCTATGTGGCGAATGATAATTTACCATATTATTACCATTTCATTTTTTTTTTCTCAGCCAGAATAAATCCTTCTATATGTACGGCCATATTTGTAAACTCGTGGTATCGCAAAAAAGCATTATCGGTAATCTACTACAGTGGCAGTAAATGTACGCCCACAATCGTACATTTACTGCGAACGTTCATTAATTTACAAACGTTCGCTCGTAGAATACCATGCAGTAGAAAATTACCTCAATGGTATTCACTGGGAGAATCACTGTGGTAGATTTAAGATAAGTGATACAACAACTTTATAAATATGGTCTATGGAAGCTTAGCATTTACTAAAGTATAGCCAAACACTATATATGGCTGCTCCTGCAATCTATTCTAGAAATATCTTCTTTTGCTCTACTGTTTACCCATAACTCTTTGCTGATTGCCGGCCTGACAAATTATCCTTTTTTCCATTCTTCAAGATTAATTTCCTTATTTCTTCAAATGTATCTCAGCCTTTCACTTTAGAGTGACGGCTGCTCTGGAAAAATCAATGGCAAGTAATGACACATCAAGGAAAATGCATGATATTTCTCAAATAACTTGGAGCCTTTTTTTTCATAAGGTTTCAAGGTTCTATTTGATTTTCCCATGTTCAGTACTGTGCTTACAGCATTAGCAATTTCACCATGCCTCCCATTCAACTTTCTATTAAAGATGGGGCTCGGCTGTTTTTTTTTCGTGTTAGTAAATCTGTAAATTCTTGAGTAAATGTTAGGTAAAACACTGATATAAGAATCATTGTTGAATGCCAAACCTAAATATGAGAGATGCCACTTAACTTATTAGTGAGCCCCTTGCATATACCATTCTTAGTGGAAAATAGTTATCACCATATCTGTCCGACATATAAACTGTAAGTACAGGGCCGGCCTTCGTATTAAAGGCTATGTCCACCCCTAAAATAAAAATTTAATATAAAAAAAAAAAACATGCGGTTGGGGCTGGGGGACATGGGGGAGCACAATATTAAGGGGGATTTGTGCTAGGGGGAGGGATAGTAGAACGGGAGGGAGAGGGAGGGGGAGGGAGGGGGGAGAAGGGCTGCAGCACGCATGGCAGGAATCTCCGGGAGGCCAGGTAGCAGGCAGTGTCCTATATGGACCTGCTAGCCTCCTGGTGGGCAGTTTTTGGAACTTTGGGGGGGGACTACAGGAGAACCAGATGGAGTTGGGATGTGAGGTAAGGATTAAACTACACTACATGGTGGGGCCAGTAACTCATGAGTAAGGGAGCGGTTAGCTTCTGAAACGCATCAAACGTCTTGTATTTAATGTGATCTGAAATAAAGCAAAAGTGTTTTTAACCACCTGTGGAGTAAGCTGTCTATTGGGATCGGAAGTCCTACATTTGTTGCAGTGATCTACTAAATAGAACCTAGCGACAGGTCTGGGGCATTCCGGCACCCGGACCAACCTGATCGAAGGGTGAGTCAATCCGTTTCCCATATTGCAAACACGTTTTAAAAGGAATTTATCATTGTGAAGGGGGAGCGAAAGTTCCAGGGTATGTTACACCCAGACTTCCCTACGTCAATAAGTGAGTAGGGAATTGAGTAAATCCCTGTAAGAATTATAATATATGCTACTAGTAGCTGTAATCACTGGTGCTGATACATACATTTGATCTGCAGGACAAAAACTGGGAGGGCTGTGGTACTGATGCACAACTACAGGTCCGTGACCTAAGACTCCTGTCTGGTGCCCCCCTGGTAATGCAAACTGTGCGGTCTCACAGGTCACCCATATCAAAGGCCATCCCTATGCAAGTACAGTACTGGCTAGTCCTAATGGGAAAAGCAGACCCCTTGAAAGGGTTTCCAGCTAAAATAAACCGTGAGCTTGTGCGTTAGTCAATACTAGATTTTTTTCGAGCATACAGAGGATTTTAAACTCTTTTGTAGCATGTCATTGTGTGATACACAGAACATTTTAAAGTCCTTGGCACTCAGCATTTATGTCATAACAAAACCCTCTGGTAACACCCATGCGCCTACATTCCAACTTGATTAACTTTATATCTTTTTTCATTTTGGAGACAGAAATTTGGACAATTCCTTTAGGCTCTGTCATATGAATTAATGTCTAAAGATACAATGGTAACAACGTCTGTAATTGCATTGTGTTACACGTATACAGAAATTTACATACAGTTGAAACTATTTTACATTCTCTTGATAGTGACTTAATATCTGCTGAGACTTATGGGTAAAAATGTTTTATTCGTTTTAAATAATATTATTTTTAGAATTGTATTGATGTAAGTAAATTATCCTCAAGGGTAACCACACAAATGATTAGTCAATAGTACAAAAAAATCATTTTACTAATTACTTTCACATGTCAGGGTTTTAATTGGCTGGGACAGAGGAATAAATAAAATGTTCGTTATAATGACTATACATTAATGATAATAGGAATGTCCACCCATCTGGAAGAAAATTAGTAACGTTATACAGGACCCCCCCAAACCTAGAGTTTGTTTTGGTTACACTGTTTAATTCTGCTTCCAGCATGAGAAATCATACGTACAAGTTTACAATCCACCGCCACTTCTCCCTCTGCGGCTGCTGTGTTCTTTTTCTGTTCCCGAGTGGAGGCTCGTCCGGGAATGGCAGTCAGTGATTGGCTGTGATGTCACTGTCATGTCTGAGACCAACTGCCTTACCCGGAAGTGGAGCACGAAGTTAGGGGGTGGAAGGTTCTAAATCTGCAGTCACAAGTACTAGTTCCTTCTAATTCAGGTGGAGGGGGGGACAACAAAGCCCACAGCAGAGTGTTTAAGGTGTGTAAATTTTCATCTTTTTTTTTAATGGAGGAGGAGGAGACACATGGACTGTCACATGGTTTTAGAGCAGGAAGTGCACGGGATCTAATAATGCTGCTACCATATCACACATAAAAATGTAAATATCTTCAAAACTATGTAAAAAAATAATGAAAGTAAATGCAAAAATAAAAAATATTTAGGAAAGCAATTCCTGTCAATTAATCTAAAGTCCTTTTTGCACCACGGTTACTATATAATAATATATATATATATATATATATGTATATTATAATTTATATAAATATATATGTATAATATATATATATATATATATATATATATATATATAAAAATGATATAGTAATAAATGCACATAATATAACATTAAAACATTACATCAATTGAATGTAATTCAGGGATGTGGCACAAGAGATCTTAAAATGACACGAGGCTCTTCAAAGCAAGCTTAGCAGTGAGGCGTACTGGGGCTGAATCCCCTTGGCAGTGAAAGGGTTAATGGTCGGCACGTTTGTAGATAAAGGCCTTTCTCACATTGATAGTGTAAGAGATCTGCCATGGAAATACCGCTCTGCTGTATAATAGGTTTTCCAGCGCAGAGAGAGGTCGCCAGGGGAGATATTGCTATATTGTGGAGAGTAATGAGGGATATTGCTTGTGTTGATAAAGTAGAAAACCTTTAGCACTATATTGCCGCAGTAGATAACGTAGAGGATCTTAATCACAGATAAATGATTGTTTAGGGTCCTGGGGACGTAGCGCGTTACCTGTGGAAAGCAAAACTAAAGGGGCAGTCAGAATGCAACATAATGATTTATGAATGATGATGATAGACTGCATTCTATAAAGCTGGAAATGGGTTACCAATTTACCATAGAAATGGCTCAGCATCCTTGTACTGACCTTTTCTCAATTACAACCCTCACACTCATGGTCTCTGGAAATTGGATTTCTGTATCTGCCTGTGTGGGTATTCTCAACGTTAATCTGTCTGCTTACAGCTAATTAAGGCACAGCTGCTTTCTGTTAATACATATTAGGTCTGGGCTGATCCTTTTGTACAGTGTCTAAGGCTGAGGCCACACTGCAACGCAGAGGAAACAGATCACGAGCGGTATTGCACACGTGATTGCACACGTGATTCTTGTTTGTTTTGTGTTGGCCCGTGCGCCCAAAATGGTGAACACATGCGTTACCAAAACGCGAACGGACACACAATCACATGCCCTTAACCTGCCCATACAAGCTATGATCGCAGTCGTACGATATTCCCGATTTCGTTCAATTGACGGATCACGAATGGATAATCGGTTGCCAAACATCTGAAAGTTTTCCCTATTGGACCAGTTGATTTTTCTTTTTTTTACCCGAGGATCATACGCTCAGGTTGTACCCATAGCCATCTTTTCCCTGTCATGTTTGGAAATCCTGCTTTACATGATCAAGTATGGCGGCTATTTGCTTTGTTAATGCCTTTGTTTAGGGTGGCCATACACAGTACAATCTGATCTTACAATCCACGCATCGTACGATCAGATTGGCCGATGTGAAAAATATATTCAGCAGGTCTGATAGGTCAAATTTTCGGGCGATCAGCGACTGATCGTTCATACACGATCTGACAATCGTATGATATCGGGAATATCTAGATAACGTATGACTGCCATCGTAGCGTGTATGGCCGGCTTTAGACTACACCTCAATTGTTTTTGCATTTTTCCCTCCATCTCTGTATTTTTACGTTTTCCTGGTCACTTCTCTGTACCTTGCTTTGCTATGAGATGGAGCTTTGGATGGTCTTGCTCTACAACCCATTCTAATTGCCTATTCCTCCTTCTTAGTAACTCTTACTGCAAAGATAATTTCCCTGTCTTCTTTCCCTGTACCTGCTATTCCACTTGACTGGACTTTATCATTATCCACATTATCCAGCCTAACATTGTACCTGTCACATATGCTGAATATTTATCTTTTGTTAGGACCCTGTTCAGTATTATTTCCAGAGCAGGATTATCCACAAGGCAACCCTAGGCACCTGCCTAGGGCCCATGAAACTTCTGGGGGCCCAGCTTCAGAAGCAGTAATACAATTACAGTCTATCCAATATACTGCATGTAGCAAAAAAGGGTGGTCTAAATGATGGCCCTGCCTTGGGCCCCATATGATCTTAATCCATCTCTGATTATTTCTGCCTTTTTTGTCTTAGGTTTTCTATGCCGATACTTGCCTTTGGTTTGTCTCTACCAATCTAACTTTCTCCTGTTGTAGTCTCCTTGTGCATTTTTAAGTTACGTACACACAGCTGATTCAGCACACAATACGAGACAAAAACACAGGCAACATGTGTGCGATGAATTCCCATTTCTGGTCAACATTAAATCAATTTATTCCCTAGACACTTGCCCTCGTCATGCTGATGGCCCCAGAAAGCTACCTTTGAAAAGAAAGGGGCTAAGAATAGTCCATAATCCTTGCTGAATTCTGAGACTACATTCCTATTGCTACCCTGGGATGAGATACTTCCCTAGAATTAAATTGTTTTATAGTATAATACGTAGAGTACTGTATCAGGTAATCCTAAAAATTCATTAAATAACATATGCAAGTAAAGGTAGAGAGAGGGGCACTCATATACAACCTCAACGGGCTTTAATTCTCAAGCTGAAAACCACACATTTTGGGGAGACCACGCGCCCTTCCTCAGGTAAAGCTGAAAACTACACAACGTTTTGATTGTGCGGTCCATAGGAGACAAAATGATCGTCCGTGATTTACGGACATGTCCAATCAGACGTTTGTCCGACATGGGCAATTGGGTGACACACATCAGTCACCAGCGACAACAATATCGTTGCAGATTTTTCAGCTGACCGACCAATATAGATCGGTTTGGCCCAAAAATCTGCTTGTGTGTACTCAGCCTAAGACCATGGGCGAAATTTTTGCATACCATATATACTCAAGTATAAACTGAGATTTTCAGGCTTTAAAAATAGCCAGAGGTCAATCTCTTACCTTTCAGTAATCTGGCAGCCTCTCGCTCCGCATCCTCTGTTCTGCTAGGTGATGTCACTACTCGGTGCCTCACTCACTTCCTGACACTGAGTAGTGATGTCAGGCGCCAGAGCAGTGGATGCGGAGTGAGAGACCGCCGGATTACTGAAAGGTAAGAGATTGACCCGGCACATTACTACAGTTTACAGTGTACAGGGGGGAGACACAGTAATCCCTGCAATGGCAATTCCTTGCCACTGCAGATGTTTGGAAACTACAACTCCCAGCAACTAAAGCATGCCAAGGGATGGGGGTTACTGAATGGGATTACTGTCCATTTAAAGGGCAACTAATACCTTAAAACAATAAAAAAAATACAGAATCAGAAGGTTAGTATCTATTGTTAAAAATATTGCCCTCTGATTCTGTATTGTTTTGAGGCTTTAGTTGCCCTTTAAATGGACAGCAGAATTCCCATACAGTAGTCCCATACAATAATAGCCATACTGGATTTGGCTATTACTGTATAGGACTACTGTATGGGAATTCTGCTGTCCATTTAGAGGGCAACTAAAGCCTCAAAACAATACAGAATCAGAAGGCAGTAGTGGTCACAATTCAGAATGACTTGTACAATAATCTGTTGGCAATACATACTCTGGAATGTGACTCAATTAACATATAACAGCCAGGTGTCAGGGATATCCTCAATGCAAGGAGTTGATTGCATTGTGGCCTTAAGGGTTTTACCCACAATGCAATACCCCTCTTTATAGGTGGTATTCGTGTTCTTTTCTTTCCTTCCTTCAGTTTTGAAAGTCCCAGTTCGGATATCCACAAGTGAGGTTTTTAATTTCCTTTGTGCTAGTGGGGATCTTCTCTGCTCGGTATTGTAGGATTCTGATGACACCCAGCTTGGGATCTAAAGGGTTATAAGAGTCTAACATCAAACACTGGTCTGTGTGGGTTGGTTTTCTGTAGACCTCTACTTCCAGTTTACCATTTTCCTTGACTTCTACCAAGCATTGCAAAAAGGCCAGTGTGTGGTTTTTCCCTTTTCTTTTACTTATAGTAAACCATTATCCCAAGAATACAGGCCTATGCAATAAAAGTTCTTATTGTTAAAAAATGGTGCTAATTTTGCCACAACCAATCAGATGTTAGCTTTCAACTGGTAGCTAATATCTGATTGGTTGGGGCAAAATTAGCACCATTTTTAACAATAAGAACTTTTATTACATAGGCCTGTATGTCATGCTCCTGTGTAGAAAAATGTTCTAGGGAATCTGTAATTTTCAGACTTCCCATTGAGAAATCATGTGATATATGTCTCAAGACTGACTTTCAGAAATTAAAGGGATAGAGTCATTCCTGTAAAAAACCATCACAGCAATAACTATGCTGCCCAGTTGGGGGCCTCAAACCGGTTCTGATAATTTTACTTTGGAAAGATGATTTTCCTTTTTCCCAGCATGTGCACTGAAAGGCATGTGCAACTTCTGCATTAGGTAGGGGTCACATCTTTCTTTGAAGTTATTAATATGTTTTATGCAGTTCAACACTGTGTGATCTTTTAGTACCTTTAGTAAGTGGATTCTATCCATGAGGGAAATATGCCACCTGCTCATTAATTAAAAATGGAACACACACAAGGACAGAAAGGGCAGACCCAATCATTAAATCATACCAGCCCTATCCATAAAGACATTAAAGGCAACATCCTACGTGTGATATAGTGCATTATGTATACGATCTAACAGCTATGTCACCTTTAGAGACACAGTAATATTACAAAGAACAGCCACACTGGCCCAACATTGCTTTATAAAGGATAATTATAACCTTTGATTCTAAAATCTAGACGACATTAATCTGTCTATTTGTAGAGAAAATTTACATTTTGCTCAGATAAAGTATTGGCTTGGTACATTTACAGGAAGATTCAATAAAGGTTCTTATCATTAAAAATGGTGCTAATTTTAACCCAACCAATCAGATGTTAGGTCTCAAATGTTAAAGAAGATCTGATTGGTGGGGGAAAATGAGCGCCATTTCTAACAATAAGAACTTTTATTGAATCTCCCTGATACTCTACTAAACGATTAGTTTAATTTGTAATGGGTAAAATGTTAAAGTTACTATAAAGCTTTTATTTTGTATTCATGGGGTAGGGGAGTCTATATTCATCGTATTTATTGCGTTAAGTCCTGTATCACGGCAAAAAGAGAAAATGGCGATCTCGGTGAAATCGGAAATCGTCTATTGTATTAGTGTAAATGTTGGAAAATAGACTAACACTCCCCCTGGACCCTTATTAGTATTGAGAAACACTCCACAATGTACTGACACCTTCCAAGGACCCACTGGCAGGCTACATATATGGGCACTTGTGCATTTTCGCAACCTCAGGCAATATGAATTGGGCAAAGTTAATGCAAGCAAACACTTATCGCCGTGCCGATAAGCAAAATGCCGATCAGGGCGGTTTTGACATTAATGGCAGTAAAATGTTAACAAACCTTTATAAAAATGCCCCTTAGTTTTAAAGTGAATTGGACCAGGACCGGAAACATTGCATGAACGGTCTTTTTAAACAACATTGCCTGTTTGTGCAAGGAAGACTGATGCCCTTATCAATATACAACATCCCCTGTAATACAAAGTCTACATTGTTGTTGCAATAATTCTTAGACATTCCTTGTAATTTCATGACCTTGGAAACCTACAGGCTGTCTCTTTAAACAGGATAGGGCTACTTCTCCTTCGAAAAATGTAAAAAAGCAGTCATGTGACAAAAAGGAAATATTCCGCCAAGTAATGTATAGATACAAACAGTTCTTTAACTTTTATCTTGTTAGTCTTTTTCTAAACTTTGTCAACTGTTCACATTCTTTTCAGATAGAAAACTAAAGAATACTGGTAGATTTAATACTTACTGCACTACACTTGCCTTACTTACTGTGATTTACTGCACTGGGGGAACACGGAAGGTAAGGAGCGCAGAGTAACAGATCCATTTAAAAGGCGTTAGTTTTCACGCCACAATGTAACGCAATAACAAACACAATGGATGCCTGTGTTGTTAATATAAAATGGTGCTGGCCCCAACTGTGCATAATATTACATCTCCCCGATTATCTTTTAAAAAACCCATACCCTTTTACATCAGCTTAAAGAGCTACAAAACAGTAACATTGTCTATGATGAATAACTATAAAGTACGGATATTTACAAGCCATTCAATGAAATTAAATCCTTGAATTCACTTACATAAAAAAATTCTATTTTTCAACATGTGTGTTTCACTGAGAGCTTATAGGGGCTTATAAGGAATTTCTGGAACAGAAAAACCAAAGGTGCACTTGCCTATATGCTATGACCTTCATCCATTCATTTATTTGGAGGGGGAAAGGCAAGGTTTTCAAAAATAAGTTGA
Source organism: Hymenochirus boettgeri (assembly GCA_019447015.1). Classification (NCBI taxonomy): domain Eukaryota; kingdom Metazoa; phylum Chordata; class Amphibia; order Anura; family Pipidae; genus Hymenochirus; species Hymenochirus boettgeri. The sequence continues at coordinate 50,575,603 of CM033469.1, read as the reverse complement.
TAATGTGTTCTCTAAAACATCATCTTCTCTGAGCAAAGCAGAAGCAAGCGCAGGATTTTCATTTACCAAAGTACATAAAATCTGTTTAGTGTCCCTTTAAATGTTTAATTTTGGGTATACTACATGATGATTGACACAGGACATATGTAATACTGTAACGCTACATGTAGCACCTGAACCCCACACTGAAACACATTTAAATCTACCCAAGATAATACGGCCACGGATGTGATCTTTGGGAAATGTTCCAACTGGTCCAATCACATTTTTATTGATAGACCGGCCTAATTCGCCTATCGAACAGACAGCCATTCATGGATTTGTATTTCTATAATGACTTAATTGACAGCAATACTGGCCTATGTATGCCAGGCTTCAATCTATTACATTCCGCTATCTGTATTTTTAACAATGCGAAGGGAAATGCACACATGGAACCGATTAATCGCAATACGTAGTATGGGGATCAGTTGGCCATGCACCATACACAGACCGTCAGGCTCTCTTTACTATAAAGTTAAGGGGGCCGACAGAAATATTCCGTCTTCGCAGACCATGGCCATTCGTTGTCATTACGATCGTGGGATTTGGCCCCTACACTTTAGCGAAATTACGTAAATCCCATTCGTCTCTAATGTGTATGGCCACCTTAAAGCTGGGTACACACATGCCAGATATTTGAAAGATGACAGACAGGATCTGCAAGATCAAAACAAAACGCTGCTTCTCACTCACAGCTCAATTAACAATGTAACAATCTATGTACCAGTCTATATAACAATCTATGTAACAGTCTATGTACCAGTCTATGTACCAGTCTATGTAACAGTCTATGTAACAGTCTATGTAACAGTCTGTGTAACAGTCTATATAACAGTCTATGTAACAATCTATATAACAGTCTATGTAACAGTCTATGTAACAATCTATATAACAGTCTATGTAACAGTCTATGTAACAGTCTATGTAACAGTCTATATAACAGTCTATATAACAGTCTATGTAACAATCTATATAACAGTCTATGTAACAGTCTATGTAACAGTCTATGTACCAGTCTATGTAACAGTCTACGTACCAGTCTATGTAACAGTCTATGTAACAGTCTATGTAACAGTCTATATAACAGTCTATGTAACAGTCTATGTAACAGTCTATATAACAGTCTATGTAACAGTCTGCATAACAGTCTATGTAACAGTCTATGTAACAGTCTACGTACCAGTCTATGTAACAGTCTATGTAACAGTCTATATAACAGTCTATGTAACAGTCTATATAACAGTCTATGTAACAGTCTATGTAACAGTCTATGTAACAGTCTATGTAACAGTCTATGTAACAGTCTATGTAACAGTCTATATAACAGTCTATGTAACAGTCTATGTACCAGTCTATGTAACAGTCTACGTACCAGTCTATGTAACAGTCTATGGACAACAGGAGAAGCAGAACAGCAGACAGCAATGAGCAGGCAGAAAGGGGGAATTCCAGGCACCAGTAATCCCCCCTAAACATGCCCATAAAAAGAATTGTAAATGAGGTATGAGTCACAGAGCTTCAAGCCCCACTGACTTCAAAGGGTAATAATACGTTCACCTATTTATTCTCTGTATTCAGTATTGTTCTTTCACTGTGTATTTACATTGGCTTTTTATTATTTTATTTTCATTTTAGTTGCATTTCCATATTATGTCACCTTTGCTGGTATTCTGTAAAATTAAAATAATATAATAACAATGGGGATGCAGTGCTATTTTCCTGCCCTAGCTTATTTGCTCCCCAAGAGAGCCTGAACTCACCAAAATCCGTTTCGCTTGCAGATATGCGGATTTTAGAAAAAATCTGAAATTTCCCAAATCCCCCCCGATAACAAGTCCGCTAGTTCGGATAGTTCATGTTCGTCCAAACTCATCATTAATTAGATTTAAAACAAGCACCAAACAAGCATCGAAACACTATGGACAACTTAATACACTGCCCTGTGTTGCCCTTTTTAGACACTATAAATGTGTCACTACAGCTAGTGACATAGCTAGTTTCCCCTTGTTTATATAATCAATGCTCTCTTTATATTCCATGTGCTCTACTTTCAACTTCAACTTGCTTTCTTGGTCTTTGCTCCTTGAATCTATTTCCTTTTTTGTTTATTTTGATAGGCAAGTGGGATTCTCCAGAGATCCCTGTATCTTCATTGTATTTGCAGCTGCCAGAAATCTATTTAAGAGTAGAGATGTTCGAAACTGTTGAGTTTCGCTCCGTTTTTGAATTTTCAAAATTCGAATTTCGATTTTCGAAAATTGTCTACTTTCGTTTTTCGAAAATCGAAAATTCGAAAATTTGGTTTCCGTGAAATTCGGGAGTTCCGAAAGTTTCGTCGGGACTTCGAAACCTTCAGATTCGATTCGAAACTGGGTTCTATTAAAAAAACCACATTACATCTCTATTTAAGAGTTCAATAGTCCTTCACCCACTTTATACGTCAGCTCTGTATATGTAAAAACCAATATGGGCCTTAAAATGGGCTCAGATGCAGAATTATGTGAATATTATTCTCTCTGGGTTAATTCCCGTTTCTCAAAGAAATAGCAGCGTGACAAATATCGTCATTGTATGTTTACCATGGGTAATTATTTTACAGAAACTGAGCATCGGAAAGGCAAATCAGTCTCTAAAGCAATCATCACCACAACGCGCTCGTCCATTATGCCCTGACACCACTGCATTGTCCTTCGGATGTATCTATCTGGAATATTACCATGTTTGTTTATCTGAGTGGAAAATAGCTAGTAACATTTCTAGTGCAACGGAGAGGGGTTAAGAGGATCAGCGACCATATTTAATGTATCTGGAAGTTAGTTGTGATACAATCTATTTACACCAGATGAATTAACCTTCAGGGAGATGAACTCCTAAAGTGTGGTAAGTATAAACCATTACCAACATGAAGAGCAATTGGCTCTCCTCCTCTGCAGTGCAGGACTTTAATTGATCTTCAAATACTCACATACCTGCTGGGAAATGTTGTTTTATTTGCTTTATCTTGTTGAGAAGCTACAATGAGTTTATGGAACATCTCTCCGTATATAGACATATAAAGCACATTATTATTCTTATTACTACAGCAGTATCAAGTGCAATGCTATTTCTTCTTCTGAATAGGAGTTTACAAGGTTGTGACTAGACAATTGTAACCCTTCTAAATATTCAAATTCTCATTCCAGCTTTAGACTGCAAGCCAAGGGCAAGTTATGGAGCTCTCAATAACTAGGATACAGTGTGTGCTCTTTAGTACAGTGTATCAAGGGAATTCTAGTGCTGCTATCATATAACATTGGTTGTTTCTGATATTTAAAGGACAACAATAGTTCAAACCCACCCACTTCCTTCAATAGTACCCACCATGAGGACCTAAACTGTTAGGCCCTAACCCATGGGTTTATCCTTGAGAACTTGTAACCTTTTTATCTAAGTAGCAATTGCTAGTCTGGCCGTCCATGCCCCCATGCTTGTGTCCAAGGCCTGCCCATTGGGAAGATGTTCTCTGCAAGAAGCACTTCTTCAGGTATCAGACTGAGGGTAAGGGGTGGGGTGGACTGACTGGCAATCACCAATTTGAAATAAGACTACCAGAGATCAGATGTAATCCCAAGGGTGGGGACTTTTTATGTCCTCCCCGCTGGGTATGTTTAATGGCAGTGTAGTTTAGGACACTGTTATTGATCCTCAAATGAAAAATGTATTTATGTCACTTGACTGGCTTGACTGGATCTAAGGACATATAAAGGGAATAAACTTCCACATGGGTTACAGAAAACTGAGATAAAAGCCTTGGTATATATACGGTGTATATTCAATGTATTATTACAGCTTTGGGTTAGAGGTTGATTTTAAATTAGTGCATTAGAATAGAAAAAGCATGGCATAGAACTAGGAATGTGCTGGAGTTTGGGTTGTAATTACTGGTTACGTGGTTGAAGTTTTGCAGGTGGAAACTAAGCAAAACTACAAATTTTCTACTGTCAAAAACTTGGTTTTGACTTGGAACTTCGGTTTCTTTGGCTGGAGTTCTAAGCCAATAGGATTTCTTAATCTTGGGACCAGCTGACGAAATGAACCCTTGCAGGTTAGTTCATCACTATATAGAACATGTCCATCCAATGGCCTGGGAAAATACTAGGAGTGGGTCACAGGAGTGGAAATGATAGTCAGTGAGATAAATAGATTTATCTAAACATTTTGGGGTAATGTACTTTGATTCAGAATGATGGAAACTTCCTTTCTCTTTGTTCTTTGGCATTGTATGCTTGTGTGTGGCACTTACAGCTCCCCAACTTTTTGGATCAGATGTGTGTAACCCGCAATATGTTTGAAGAGGTTGTGGGTCTGAAGAATTAGCCCCTGGCTGGTCTCTAGTTTGAGTTAGTTATTGTATGAACTGCAAATTGGTTCCTTTATCATAACTGAGACACGGTTTTAGATGGCCACATATTTCTCTTAACCTATCCATGACATTGATATTTCATGACTTGAGGAACACTCACTACACAGGTGTACTACAAGGTATGAATGTGAAATATAAGCAACATTTGCATGAGAATTTTCCAAGTCCCTAAACTAAAAAGTGAAACAAAATATGTCTAGTTTGTCTCCTGTGTATGTGTTGCTGTTCCATACTTTCCTCAAAATGAATTGTTTATTTAATGTTTCATAAAGAATGTCTATTGTCAGCTCTTGTTTGTGTTGTGCAGGAGGCCAATGACTACTATGGTTTAAGAAGAAGTGTCCAGCCCCTGGGTCTACTGTTCTCTTTAGACGTGGGCTGAACTGTCAGGAGCATGTATTCCATATCAAATGATGATAATTCTCTTTCTTTCAAATCCAGAGACCCCATAGAAAACACTATTATTGTATTTATAGCTTTGTCAGTTTATATTCCATCATCACTGGTGACAAAATCTGTCACAGTCTGTGGAACTAATATATTGTGTAGATTGGCATAAACAAGAAGTTGATTAAATATTTCAGACAGACGATTAAATATAATAAGGGGACGGGCGCATAATTGTGTCATCTTTAAATCCCCTTAAATATAATATCGGGGTATAAAACCCTAATATATATGTGTATATTACACTATGAATATATTATATATTTTGTAAATAAAATTAATTATGGTTAGATTTATATTTATTAGGGTTTTATACCCCAATATTATATTTAAGGGGATTTAAAGATGACAGAGTTATGTGCCCGTCCCCTTAAGGGTGCGTATTTACACCTTTAAAGAAATTCCACAAAACGAACACTAGATATGTAGTGACTTAGGTAGCCCCATTAGAATTTTTTAATACCTGCCAGGTTTATGGGTAAAGCCATTTCTGAACTGGTATAATAAAATGACTATGTTAAAACCAAAAGGATCTTAAGTAACCTTAATAATAACCACCCAAAATAGGGGATTATTTAATAAGAGGTGCAAAAGTTTGCCAGAGTTAATATTTTTTAGCAACCAATCAGATGATAGATTTTAACTGGATTACTGAAGTTAGATAACTTCTGATTGGTTGCTGCAAATTTTGCACCTCTTTTTACATCAGCTCCATAGAATAGAATTGCTAAGGAAAGGTGTTCACTATAAGGTTAGGCAAGTGGTATTGTTGTGCCAGTATATTTTGTGCACTACTTGTTTATTTACGTTTGTCCTTGTATTTCTGCTATAAATATATGTAATCACTTATAACAGGGTTGTTCAATTAAAGTTCTTGTGATTTAAAATGGTGCTAATTTTGCCCCAACCAATCAGATTTTAGCTTTCAGATATTAAATAAGATCTGATTGGTTGGGACAAAAGTAGCACCATTTTAGGTGAAGCACTTTTATTGAATCACCCTGATAATGTATATGGCAGAACCTTGGATCGTATGTAGATGATTAGCCATGGCCAGGAGATGTACTGTATTACTATAGACCTCCCTCAAGTCTACAGTGTGATAGGTGAGGCAGTAAAAAGGATCAAGGGTAGGTACCAACTAAAAGGAAACACCAAGAATTCACATCTTATTCAGCTTTAAATACAGTAAATATATCTGTATTGCCACTTCATTTACTTCTAACAGCCCTATAGCCCTTGCAGCCCACGTGATGGGACTAAAGCTAGGTACACACAGTACAGATTTCTGAAAGATCTGCATACACACAGTCCCGAGCGTTCTCCCTATAGGGAGAACGCTCGGGACTGTGTGTTTCCATCGGCCGCGCTAACCCTATAGGGAGTCTAGCGCGGCTGATGAAAATTTTCGGCCTTTCCGCGAACGTACGGCCGACCCGATCGTTCGGCGGCCGCGCGCTCGTTCGGGAAAAACGTACACACAGTAACGATAAAGCCCCGATACCGTCAGATCCGACGGTATCGGGGCTTTATCGTTACTGTGTGTACCCAGCTTAAGAGGGCCCGCCGATCTGCAAGGCAGGTTAAACAGCTGATCATCTGTATTTTAGTAAAGATGCGTGCAGTCTGCTGTTTTAAAGTACTGCTTGTCCAATGTCGTTTTTTTTAAACAGCTGATCTCATACAACTTTGCGAAAGATCAGGTGACCTACCCCAGGAGAGAGGAGGGGGGGGTCTCTGCATTTTTGCTAGTGACTTATAATTTAAAATATAAATTAAATAATATTTTATTTAAATATAATATAACTCTTTCATATTTACTTTTCAGCTTGGGAAAAAAGAGAAGGACAATATAAATATGTCCTTTACACAGAAAATAGCACATATCACTTCTGGGGGTGGGATGCAATTAAATAGAAATGATTGGTTGTTGTAGCCCTGCAAACTGGCATGTAGTTGTAATGCAGGGAATTATGGTATAACAAAAATCAAGGTTACATTACATAAATAATGCACACTGTGAGCAAATGTTCAATCATTTATTGTGCCACCCACATTGCGCAAGGTTTCGGAGAAGGGGGCGATTAGTGATGTGGTTAGTTTGCAAGTTGCCACATACAGTGTGTGGGTAAAAAAAAAACGTGATTTGCAGTAAAAAGCAAGGTTTAAAGAAAATGGCAAACATTCAGTTTTGCCACTAAATCGACTGTATGGTAAACGTATAATATTTGCTTTAAAATCATGTTATTGTGCATTAGGTTATCATCAATAAAATTGGTATTTAGAGCATTCTGGCTTTACATACCTAACGTTAGTGCTTTAAGTGTCCTTGCATTCTATTAACCAAGGCAACCTAGAAAACATTCCTTTATGAGACTTAAAGAATATCAGCAAACAATCAAAACAGCCCAGCAAGGTTTACCATAAAACATTCCACCATAAAAAAATACAAAGCCTCAGACACAAACAGGGCAGTTGATATCTGTGGCAGGGGCATAAATCAGTTGAACGGTTAAGTAGCTATTGGCAGTTCTAAAACAATATTCATCATCTTGAACGATGTCTGTGCAAAACCCAGAACTTTGGAACTAATCAGAATCACTTTGGGGGAGATCTAAAAAGAAAAGGGGGTGCTAATGGCCAAATCCAGGTAAAACACACCCACACTCATTGTGATTTGAATAGGTTGGTAAAGGTTGTCTAGGGCAGATCTTGATACACAACCAGGGTACGATTGTACTATATGAACATTGTGAAGTTTTATTGTGTGCAACTAAAGTTACCAGATGATATTGCCACAGTAGTCAGAGCACAGTCACAGAAGTACTAGTAGTGTGAAACGGGCCATACATGGACCAATCCCAATCTGCCGATCGGGCTTGTGCAGAAAGTTTTCCTATATGAAAATTACCTGACGATTTCACCTGGTTTCCTATATGAAAATTACCTGACGATTTCATTGGGTGTTCATACACGATCCGACAATTGTCCGTTATCACAATATCCAGAAAACGTATTGTGTATGGGCACTTTAACTTTTGCCTCTACAATCAGCTATTTTTTGCAAACCTGTTGATTGCCAGAACAACTGATCATCAGTTCTAAACAGAGACGCTAGTGCTCCCACTAGTTTAATGTTCATAGCACATGCCCTTATGTCTCCTGCACAGCATCTAAAAGTAGAGCACTATCTGCTATAGACAAGACGGAGATGAAAGTCAATAAATGCCCCTTTACGTTAACGATCGTAATTCTACGCGGTCACGCCCTCGTAGATTTATGTCCCTATAGAATACCATTGCGATAGTTCACTACTGCATGGTATTCTACGATCAAACGTTGGTTATTAATGAACATTTGGTGTAAATGTACGATCGCTAAAAAGCATACCGCAGGTTATAAATATGTCTCTTAGTTCCAATCCCAGTTGGTTTACTTTGCTTTAAGTGTAATCAATTTGTACATTCCATCATCTTCAGGTGATAATACTGCTACAAAGACAGTGAGCTCACCCCACGATTGCACATAGGAAAGCATTTCATTTTTTATGGTAAATAGATCTGTACATTTCTAACTGCCTAAAGCTGGGTACACACTGTAACGATAAAGCCCCGATACCGTCGGATCCGACGGTATCGGGGCTATCGTTATGTGTGTACGCTCGTTCCCGAACGAGCGCACGGCCGCCGAACGATCGGGTCGGCCGTACGCCCGTTCGGGAAAGGCCGAAAATTTCCATCGGCCGCGCTAGGACTCCCTATAGAGAGGCTAGCGCGGCCGATGGAAACACCCAGTCCCGAGCGTTTCCTTATGAAGTTCAAGGGAGAACGTCGGGACTGTGTGTATGCGATCTTTGAAAGATGGCAGACAGGATCTTGCAGATCCTGTCTTTCACTTTCAGAATCGGTGCGGTGTGTACCTAGCTTAAGTTCAAGTGTCATTATTTCAATGTATTTAAATATTTTGCAAAATGCACAAAATTGTATTTTTAGCTGCTTGATTTTCTTGTTAACTTGAACCAGACTTTTTACAGTGATGACATAGATCATCAATAGGGAAAGAACAATCACCTTGAAGGAGAAAAGAAATTGTCCGAAGAGTGATGGGGTAATAAACGTGAGTTAAAAAGGTGTTTAAGGCTTGTCAGGTTATAGCAGTCTGACTGACAAATTGTTATATCATCTATCCATTAATCCTTTAACATTTCCATTCATTAGAGCTTTAATGGATGATTTTATTCAGACATCTGGATGCACAGTTCGAAATGTAAAAACTGGGAGCAAGAATTAGAGAGCGGTAATATAGAAAAACATATACGGTCATTATTCCAGCACTGGTAGCCCTGTGTACATTAAATGGGTAGTATACAGTAAGTACCCATAGACTATAATGATGGAATTATCTTGACAGCTTGTTATTTCCAGTTCATTTGTTAATGTTCTTTGTTGTGTTGTATGTGGAATCCCATCTTTCCATTTTGATAGATCTACCAAATGGCAACAATACAATAGATTTACGCCGTGCTTCTTCCATGTTCTGTTTGTTTTGACATCTGTAATATCTGTATAACTGTGGATAAAAAATAAAAACATCCCTGATACAGTTGCCAATAGTAAACAAGACAGCATTGAAATATATTGAAACTCTACTGGAAATAGCACACCGGCTGTCTGTATTAAAAATTAATAGTCAAGGCTTCTTAAATTGTGTTGTGTAAGGGATTTTTGCTCATTAATGACTCCATCAAGGTGAGTACAGGGTGGTACTGACCCATTGGGATGCCAGAGAAACCCTCAGTGGGCCCACCATGCACTCACCTATTAAACAGTAGGTACAGAGGTAAATAAGAGATAGAAATAAACACTAGAGATGGCGGAAACTTGGAGTTTCGTTCTGTTTTCGGATTACGAATCTTGGGAAAACCAGAAAATTAGAAAACGGAATTTACTTTCGAGGGTTCAGACCACATTTTCAAGGATTACCAAATGTACAAGGTTATTTTTGGTCACCCACGAAAATAATGTCAAACATTCGATGGGTTATCAAGCATTCAAGGTAATTTTCTAGGGTTACCGAAAATAACCTTGTACATTTGGTAACCCTCGAAAAATGTAGTCCGAGGTCCCGAAATCCAAAAGATCCGCCCGATTTTAGACAGGACATTCAGAACTGAGGGGTTCCGTGTCAGATCTGAGTTCAACTCATCCCATCTCTAATAAACAGTAAAAAGTAGTTAAGAGAAGTTTCCAGGTAAATACTGTAAGTAAGAAAAGTGGAGATGAATTGTTGAATGGCCCTGATTGCTCATGTTGGGCTACTCTGGGTTCTTTTAATTCACCCCAAAAAGATGCAACCTTGATCTGTATCATCACACCCCTAATAGTGAGGACAATATACCAAGAAGCATTGCTGTAATGGACAGATATCAATTTGCTTTGTACAACATATTCACTAGGTACATTTTAGGGCCTCCAAAAACAGGGAAAAGTAAAAGGCACAATGGAACTGAGATGTGCTGTTATTGATGATATGCTCATGAGTCATAAGTTTAAATCCACATCTGCAAGAAGTGTGTGATGTGCTTTATTGGGTGTCTTCTGTGTCTTATGGTTTCTTCTTTGATGCAATAAGAGGTGCAAAAGTTTGCCCTTACTATTGATTTGCAACATCCAATCAGATATTAGCTTTTTATTAGGTTAATGATGTTAGAAAACATCTGTTTGGTTGATAAACCATAATAGCCGTACATTGTCAGAATGGGTTGTTGATGCCCAACAGAAAATATAAGACCACCAGGAAGCATCAAGGTGGCCACTCAACATTGTATTATTATTCATCATCTAAATTTGAAAAAAAGAAAATCTGTTTTTAAAGGTAAACCGGGTATAGGCCCACAAGGTCAGTGTGTCCCTGTGGTAATAGCGTGGAACTTCACTGCTATTTTAATAACGAAAATAGTTAATACTAAACAATTTGCATGCTTTTGGCATAATAGGAAACAATAGTGAGCAACTATTGTTATCAGGGACTTCTTCCTTCTATAACACATACACCAACAAGAACAAGACAATGCAGAAATAACTATACTGCATGTCCTATAAAGACCAATCACAATAGAGCTTGTTTTTAGGGTCTTAATCTAATTTCTAATCTTGAATACAGTTTCTTAATATAGGAAAAATACATTTTTGCCTTCCTCAGGTCATAGATAATCTTTGATGGTCCCTTTGGCCTTTGGACCTTCAGATTACCATTTCTATATATTAAACTGAAGAGAAGGAATTCCATGGAGAAAAACCTTTGTTTCAATCATTATAAACAATCCTAAGCCTCGAGGTAATTCTTTCAGTAACACCTGGTTGATGTCCTATACAGACATACAGATGCTGTACCAAAGCGAAGTAGGACATGTGATTCATGAGGTTTTTTAAGTTCACAGACAAATCAAATCAATATCACTGAGGTGCACTTTTAAACAAGAACAAAGATCCTAAGGAAAACACAATATAAATTAGAGTTAAATAAAGAATGCACAAATAAATCTGCATTAAGGACAAACGCAGGCTAAATAAAATATACTAGTATAATACTTTGTCTAGTCAAGCTTACCCAGAATATTAATGCCTTCAGTAACTGTTGCAAGCCTTGTCCGCCATATATACAGTATAAATGGTTATTTATGGTATAAATAAATGGTTGTCCAGCCTGACATTAATTCTTTAAAGGACAACTCCACCCTCATAAGAACATCTTTTAGAAAGAATGTCCCCTTTAACATATGTTGATATATCATACTTTGTCCTATGAATTAATTACTGTTTGCCTGCTGTGCTTCTGGATGCCTCATGGAAACTGAGCAATTTAGTAACCTGTACTGAGCATTTACTGAGCCTGAGCATGATCAGAAGAGGCAGACAGGGGATTAACATTCAGTCATTGGCTGTAATGTCAACTGTCAAATCCATAACTGACAGTTTCTAACTGGAAGAACCAGGAAGCAGAAACAGGGAAACAGGACATTGTGCAGGATTTCAGGTTAGACTTATATATTTCAGATTTCAAACTATTACCGTTTAGGGTTTTGGGGGGTGATTTACCTGTATGTAAGTTTTCATTTTGGGGCTGGACTTGCCCTTTAAACCAGGGCCAAGATTTGGCCTAAGGAACTGAATGGTTTCAAGACCATATCTGTAGATACAGGAAAGGTACTGTATGTTGGGGCATGTTGCTTATGTACAAGGAAATGGGCCCAGCTTGTTATGGGCCAGAGCATGTTGTTTATTAGTTAGTTATCATAATAGTCCTATTATGAATCGTCTGTAAGATTTAAACTAGTTAAATAATCAGGGTCAGAGTCAAGATGTGTATTAAATATATTTCTTGTTTGTATTGCTATCTACCTGCAACAAAAAGGAGAGGTGTTCTGTGCACTGCACCTGCTGCTAAATGGAGCTTAGATTCCATAACAAGACTACCAGAACGGCACAAAAACTAATTGGCCTACTGCTCGAGCCTGAAATTTTGCCTCCAATCATGCGGTCCATTGAAGGCCACAGGGTCGGACAAAATTTACCAGCATGTCTAACCAATTGTTTGTCCGATTTTGGATATAAATTTTATATCAGTCCATCACATCGGAAATTACTGCTTATTTTGATCTGATCCGGGTCAGTCGGGTCAAAATATCGGACCACGTGTACCCAGCCTAAGGCAAAACTTACAAGTGCACGTGCTGTACAGTGTATTACCAATATTATGTACTTGTTTTTTAATAAATAGTTTCAAGGGTATGATTAGCCTTGTGTAGGGACGCTGTCAATGCTGTATGGTGTTACAGTGCTTAAAGGGCAACTATACTGAAAAAAATTACTTTTCCTTATCTTAATCTATAAAAAAATATGGGCAAGTAGCACTTACTATGATGTGTGTGCTTGTTTTGCTTAGGATCAGTACCTCCCCTCCCTCTTTTAACCACTCCCCCTTCCATCTGACCAGACTTTTTTATGAGGGCAAACATGCTCTGTATGAGGCAGTACAAGGAGAGGGAATCTCTAACTGTCAAAACTCACCATTCCAGCTGCAGCTGCTCACAGCAGAAGAGTTTATAATAATTATATAGCACTTGATTGATAGCTGAAATTTAAGATGGTTTAGATCAGGTTTAGATATCTATAAAAATAAGGGACAAATCTATAAAAAAAAAATGGTACAGTGGTGTTTTTTTTCAGAATACATGCCTTTACGATATTCTATTGATATAACTTTAAGTTTTGTAAAAAGAATTATACCACACATTGCAACATCCATCACTCCCAGCAAGAGCAGTATCCTTGACAATGTGTGGGTGCAGTATCCTTGACATTGTGCTTTCAGACTGTGTTGGTGGGCGGTGTAAGTCAACAACAGCTGTAAGAAGAATCAGGCTTATTTATAAAGAAAAAAGTTGCAAAAGGTTGCCCGTGCTGTTAATTTGCATCAACCAATCAGATGTTACCTTTTCCTGGCCCACTACAGTTTGAAAACATTTCAGAAAATCTGATTGGTTGCTGCAGAATAATAGCACGGACAAAAATGTTTTAGCTCTTATTTAAAAAGTCCCAAAGTGTGCCTTTTCCATCTTAGCACAAACAATATCAACTACATGGCAAGCTGTCATTTCTGAATATGTTACAGGCAAATGTAATAGAACACAAAACATCAATGGTTGTATGCATGTATGTATGTATAATTTTATTTATAAAGCGCCACTTGGGTACGCAGCTCTGTACATTAGCAAGGGGATAAGTGCAAGCCATTATACAGGTAAATAAAAATTAAATTAAATACAATTTCATACATCGATTAAGAAAGCATATATATAAATTATGTATAAATTGATATAAGTGCAACAAGCCTTGACACATTAGGAATGAGATCCCTGCCCCAAAGAGCTTACAATCTAAGTTGGAGGGACAACATACAGATACAAGTGGGGGGACAAGTGGTTAGCATTGAGGACTTGCAGCGCTGAAGTCCTGAGTTTGATTCCACCCTTGGACACTTCTGCAAGGAGTTTTTAGGTCTTTCCAGTGCTTGCGTGGGTTTCCTCCGGGCAATCTGTTTTCCCCCACAGTCATAAAGACATACTGATAGATTGTGTGTGTCAAATAAATGTGCTTAGATTGTAAGCTCTTCGGGGCAGGGCTCCCTAGTAACAAATAAAATGCTGCTTTACTGTTGGGTCTAAGTGACTGGAGGTCCTAGCAGATGTCATTCCTCTACTATCAGTGTTATTGGGGGAAGGAATGGTAAAAATGTAACTAAAACATATTGATGGACGTACAGTATAGAGGACGTTTGTTTCCCTCTAGAGATACATGTTTTGTTCAGCTATGAAAACTGTGTTTGCTGCCTGACATTCCGAAGTATAAAAAAGGTTTAAATGGCCGAAGGTCATTTATCAAATTACAGGGGGCATAAGGGAACAGTGCCAACATTAAAACTAAGCAAATCCAAGATTCCTGTCTAGAGATAGTGGATTTTAACATTAGGCAAGGTCTATTGTTATTAGTAAAAAAAAGTGATTTGGTGGAATTATTGTGACTGTGTTTAATGACATAATTAACTGTATAGAGGCAGACTTGTATGTGGAAGGGAAATTTAACTGACCGGTTACATATTTGGAATCTTTATGAGTTAAATGGAATGGTTATCATGGGGTAAACATTTAAGCCTGCCCTGTTTCCATTAACAGTGCAATAATGAGCGAGAGCATAATATACAGCTTTGGTCTGCACTCAATACAATTATAGACCTTGCCAGTAATATAATATATATTTTTTACACATGTTTACACAGCTATGTTTACTTATTTACCTTGGCAGTAATACACTGTTTATGCACATTTGTTTAGTTTATTATTACTGTTTGCTTTTGACAGCATTGTACATACTGCCTAGTTAAGGATGTATAGTATACAGATATGCATTTAAATTCATTCTATAAAATGTTCTAGAACTCATAGAGTTAAACATACTCTGTGGAGGTGTGCAGGGTTTGTAGGTAAGCAACCTCTGGGGGAAGGTTATTTCCCACTGTGCTGGGGGGGTTTAATGTAAGTGAATTCCAGGAGTAGCTCAAAGTTTATAAATGAAATTTATACAGTTGAATGTAGCCATTCTGGTCCCTGTTATGTAGAGATACATAAGCTACTTTACAGATGTTTTAAGTATTTGAATATCCTTTAAGGAAAAAAGAAAACTTTATCTGGCAAAGATGGATTCCTGAATCCTGTGAAGTGACTGGATATGGGCATGCAGTATCCTACACAAGTATTTCAAAGGAAGATGTGTTAAAGAATAAGGATTCCTTGTTTTTCCAGAGACTGTTTTTTTGCCTTTGAAATCTCCAGTAAAATGTTGTCATTGGAAATCATTCAAGTACCAAAATCCCCCCTCAAGGGAAATAACCCCTCCTTAATAAAAATATAACTATTTAACATTTAATTTTAAAAAGCAAAATAAATTACTATAGATTAGTACTATAGATACCAAATTTATTTTATAAAGGAGGGGTTATTTGATTATCCGGTGTGTTATATGTCCTGGATGGGATCTAGGCTTATTAACTAATCCAATTAACTAATGCAATAGGTCATATTGTTTTATTTATTGGGAAATGGAAATCATGCCATGTCCTTTCTGTTTTTGGCATCCAAATGATGAGTTTGAGGTGGGATTTTCAGTTTTGACACACGTTGAAATTTTGTTGGGAATTTTTAGTGTCAACCTTTTCCTTGAACCTTCCACCGGGTTCGGACATCTACATCTAATGCTAGAAAATGTCTAACTGCAAAGAATAAAAGCACAAGACCTGATAGCCTTGAAGTAATGTTTTGGGGGGATTTAATGCACTTACAACCATATTATCAGAGAATTTCATGAAACTGAACACTGCGAATCAGAAAGCACAAGAGCAAAATAATTCCAATTCCATTGGAATGAATGACAGTTAATGGCACTTACTTTGCTCTTCATGACGCTTACTATATAATTCGGTGTAGGCTGAATTTTCATCTAGGAAGACAGAATCATACTGAGAAATACCATGTGCTAGTATGTATTGAGTTTTAGACCTTTAGATTGTGTCATCATCATTATTCCAGTTCTGTCTCAAGAGGAGATAGAATAACTAGCTTTGAATGCTGTCTATCCTTTTTAGACATGACACGGAGTTTAAAGAGGAACTGTGGTCCAAAAATGACTTAAGGTAAATTGATAGGAATTGCTCTACTGAGAATTTTTGCAATTTATTTTCATTGTTTATTTTGCATAGTTTTGAAGATATTTATATTTTTATGTGTGATATGGCAGCAGCATCACCAGGTCCCCTGCACTTCCTGCTCTGAAACCATGTCAGTCAATCTGCCCTGTTTCTCCTCCTCCCCTGGTCCCTCCCACTCATGGCCCCCATGGTCCCTCCAGTTGTAGGCCCCCCTTGGCCCATTCTCTTACAGTCCCATGTGGCCCCGCCCACCCACGGGTGCCTTAGCCTCACCCACGCACAGACGCATAAGCCCCGCCCACCTGTGGGTGCATAAGCCCCCACTCGTGGGCGCATAAGCCCCACCCACTTGCAGGTGCCATGGGTCACTCAGACACCCAGCCCCCTACAGAAAACTCGGTGAAAATAGCCTTTTCAGGCAGAGTGAGAACTCTGCCTGAAAATGCTATTTTCACATAGTGGGAAAGAAGGGCTGTAGATTCCCTTACCTACTCTGTCAGGACTTCACACATCAGAGAGGAGGAGGGACTTCCTGTCTCCCTCACACACTGAGGGAGTCTGAGGCTGTGCTCACCGGGGCACTGTGCAGGAAAAGCCCTAGGAATGTCACATATCAGCCTCCCACCCATTAACTTTCTGGTCAGTCATTTCTTTATATCTTGGGCTGTGGAGCACATAGAGAGGTGGTTGATGGCTCATTTTAAAGGTAGGAAACTGGCCTTTCATTTAAACTCACAGTTCCCCTTTAAGTCTCGGGGTCATTGCACATGTCTAAAAACTGGTGAGAAAAGTTGTTTTGAAGAAAAGAACTACAGTAAGCTGGATTATCACAGTAAATCTCAAGAAAACATATATGCACTTACAATACTGTGTAGGCCACATGAGGATGTGTAATAAGGATAAAAAAATGTGAGTAATAATAAATGAATTGTAAGCATGTAAAAGGAGAACTAAATGTAAAATATAAATGACCTTGGTTGGATTTTATAAACACTACCTAACAAAAAGCTATGTCTCTCTTATCTAAAATAAGCAGAATTTTAGAGAAATAATTAATTTCATCCTGTAATATAGAAATATTCTATTTCATTCTGTAATATTCAGCTTTAAATGAGTGGACCGAGATTGATATTTAAAGGGCATGTCCACCCCTTTTCTCAATTTTTTCCATATAAGGGCTAGTTCCCTAAGCCTCAACTGCTATAAAATATTTTTTTCAGAGACTCCCCCCGATCTTTACTTACCTTCCCTCTTTCCTCTGCCGTACTGCATGGAACTGCAAGCAGGAGGCGGGACCGGCAGCCGTGTCCCTGATTGGCTGAGAGGCAGCCAATCACGGACGCGGCTGCCGGCAGTTCAGAACGCCGGAGGAGAGAGGGAAGGTAAGTAAATATCAGGGGACTCTCTGGAAAATATATTATAGCGGTTGGGGCTGGGGGAACTAGCTCTAATATTTGGCAAAGTTGTTTTACACTAGGGGGAGGGAGAACAAAGCAGGTGGCATAGGGAGGGAAAGGGAGGGGGAGGGAGGGAGTGAAGGGCTGCTCTGAGCAAGCCAAAAACCTCTGAGAGGACATCTAAAAGGCAGAAACTATTTCCCTGGTGGCCAAGCTCCTGGTGGTCAGTTTTCTGGACTTTGGGTGGACTTTACAGGAGAACCATTTGGAGCTGGGATGTAAGGTAAGGATTTTTATGCACTACACAGTGGGGCCAGTAGTGGGTGAAATTATAGTTTTGGGGGTGAACATGTCCTTTAAGAACCCGGAGAACTATGTAGCCCCCTTTCTAGGGTAATTGCCCAGTGATCTCACTGAAATCAATGCTTTCTAGGATTAGCAGATCAGAGCATCTATTAAAAATACAATAGTCTGAATCAGGATTAATCTGGAGTGCAGCCTTCCCAAGAGAATTTTTTAAGAGTTTCCTCCGATTAGCAGATGATCTAGTAACCCGAATAATACCAGACATGCACCTTGTGTTATAGTGGATGTTGGCCACATACATAATAGCATTATAATACCAATCCATGAAATTGTACAGCTATCCACAATGCCATTCATTATCACACATGCACTTTATGTGCACTAAACATAATCATAACTAATACCAAAACAGAATTAGAAATTATAGTACATACTATTTAAAAAGGCTTTACTATCAAGTAAATAATTGTCAGAGATTACATTTCTCAGTTTTGACCTTTCCAAATATTTCTTAAGAATAACTTGAACAAGAATCTGTTGGCAATATAGAAACCCTGGAAAGTCCCAATTAACATATGACAGCCAGGTGTTAGGGACCTTCTGAATGCAAGGTGTGATTGCATTGTGGCAGACAGTATGGTGTATATTTCTTGTATATTTACTATATATTTATATTTCTTGCATATTTACTATATATTTATTGTATATTTACTGTGTATTTATTGTGTATTTACTGTATATTTACTGTATATTTATTGTATATTTACTGTATATTTATTGTATATTTACTGTATATTTACTGTGTATTTACTGTGTATTTATTGTATATTTACTGTATGTTTACTAAATATTTATTGTATATTTACTGTCAATTGATTGCATATTTGCTGTATATTTACTGTGTATTTACTGTATATTTATTGTATATTTACTGTGCATTTACTGTATATTTATTGAAATGATTTAATTTTTATTGCTCCATTAAATGTTATGTTTTATTCACAAGACCTGCAAGTGCATCTTCTGCCCTTTACTATATACTTTATATTTACTGTATATTTATTGTATATTTATTATCTGTTGTATTCAATTAGATCAACTGAACTTGAAGTTTAGTTCTTGAAGGCGTTTCACCAGTCATCCGACTGGCTTTCTCAATTCAGAATATGTATATGTATATTTATTGTATATTTACTGTGTATTTACTGTATATTTATTGTGTATTTACTGTGTATTTATGGTGTATTTATTATATGTTTATTGTATATTTACTGTGTATATATTGTGTATTTACTGTATATTTATTGTATATTTACTGTATATTTACTTCATATTTACTGTATATTTATTGTATATTTATTGTATATTAACTGTGTATTTACTGTATAATTATTGTATATTTACTGTGTATTTACTGTATATTTACTGTATATTTATTGTATATTGACTGTGTATTTACTGTATATTTACTGTATATTTATTGTATATTTACTGTGTATTAACTGTATATTTACTGTATATTTATTGTGTATTTACTGTGTATTTATGGTGTATTTATTATATGTTTATTGTATATTTACTGTGTATATATTGTGTATTTACTGTATATTTATTGTATATTTACTGTGTATTTATTGTGTATTTACTGTATATTTATTGTATATTTACTGTGTATTTACTGTATATTTATTGTATATTGACTGTGTATTTACTGTATATTTACTGTATATTTATTGGATATTTATTGTATATTTACTGTGTATCTACTGTATATTTATTGTATATTGACTGTGTATTTACTGTATATTTACTGTATATTTATGTATATTTACTGTGTATCTACTGTTATATTATTGTATATTTATTGTATATTTACTGTATATTTTGTATATTTATTGTGTATTTACTGTATATTATTGGAAACCAAAAGCCGAAAATACAATAGAGATAGAAAAGATTATAAAGAGAATAAAATTTATAATATTCTGAACGGATTTATTCACACAGACAGAATAGGACCCCAAGGAAAATAAACAGAGACAGAAATTTTCAGGTCAGAAAAGGGTAACTAAATCTATTCTTAAAAATGATAAGAGATTCAATAAAAGAGTAAGTTTTTTTCAAGTGGTAGTGAGGGAGAGGATATTTGGATAGTGCCTCCCTGTCTTCCTCTTCAATATCTTACAGGTCGTCCAACAGAAAAAATGGAAAAAGTGGAAATACCAAATCGAACTACAAAGAATTCACTCCATCAGTCCAGGAGATATTATATCTCAGGACAAAGATCATATCAATCAAAGAAAATGGACATGAATGAATTGGAAGATGAAGGTCCGATATTTAAGAACAAACCAGGTAGAAAAACTTTCCCTTTAGACCCAAAGGAACCAGACGAGGAGCAGGTACAATATGGAACAGGGGATATCGTTGAGGGAAAGAAAGAAAACCAGAATAATGTGTAAATTATCTAAAAAATGAACTGCCATCCTAAACAAAGGTCTCTCCTTTGTCCAACACAATCTTTCAATTTACTAGGCACCCTTATGGACTTGAACAAATTTGTACGAAAAAAGTACTAGGAAATTTTTTTTCAAACTGATATACAATGTGATGTTAATGATATTAATGATAATAGCGATACAGGCTTAGTGGTAGAATCTGATAATCAAATATTAGAGATTTAGAGTATCTATATAAGATGCTAGAAATGAGCCTGATAAATCTAAAGGATTAGGCATTGACCTAAGTTACACAAAAACAAGTTTAAAACCACATCCAGGTACTATCTGTAAAAATTAGAAGTCCGGTAATTGACACTTTTCAGGAACTAGTTGAGAGAGATTTAAAAATATTGAAACAGGAATGTTCCACAATAAAACATAACAAACGTCAGAATATGTCTAATATGAATTTAAGGCCTTGAAAGTCTAAAAAAAGATGACAGTATCATCATTAAAAACTCAGATAAAGGAGGAACAGTAGTTGTACTTAATAAAGAAGATTATAAAACAGAAGCTTTACGCCAACTCAGTGATACCAACACCATAAAATATTATCCCCAGACCCTACAGATAGCTTAAGGATACTTTAGATGGACTAGTAGAGGAGGGAATTAGTATAGGAATTATTAGCCCAGATATGAAAAGTATGTTAGTTCCCACACACCCTATTATTCCCATTTTCCATCATTTACCTAAAAACAAAGGTATTTTTCCACCACAAGGTAGACCCATCGTAGCGGGCATATCATACTTAACGAAGGTTTGTCAGAATTAATAGATCTATTGTACAACCTTTCGTTAAGAGATTACAGTCTTATGTACGTGACTAACCATATCTTAAGCATCTTGAGAAAATTCACATGGCAGGAAGGGTTCTCTTTAACTACTGCAGACGTTGTGTCTCTATACTCCTGTATTCCACATAATATGGCATACAGGCGGTTGGATATCATTTGGATAAATATAGCAATTACTCATTAGAATGGAAAATCTTTATTGTAGATGCCCTCCAATATCTTCTTAAACACAATTTTTTCCAATTTGATGGTATCTACTATATACAAAGCTGTGGAGCCTCCATGGGAGCAAAATTTTCTCCACTTATGCGAATCTATTATGGGGTGGTGGGAAGAAGTATATCTCTACAACCACCCATATATGCGGGACCAGATTCAAAATGGTCTCATATTATAGGTATATAGACGATCTACTGATTATTTGGAGTGGAACTAAAACTGAGTTTGACATGTGTTTTTCGGAATTGAGCGATATTGTTTTAATCTGAAATTCACTCATCATTTGGCTGTACATCCGTGACATATCTAGATCTACTATAGATGTTAAAGACATGTGTTTACATACTACTAATTACCGCAAACCGGAAGCGAGAAACTCCATTCTTTTAGCAACCTCTAACCATCTACACATTGCATCAAGGCTATTCCTTATAGCCAATTTTTACGTCTTAGGAGAAATTGCCTACAGAAACTTCGTTTGATATAGAGAGTGTAATAAATGGCCGGATGCCGGGGTACTCACAGTACGCTTTTAGGAGGAGGCTGAAGTCCGAAGTGCGAAGGTGCAGGATACAGAGGCTGCTGGGAAATGTAGGCTGGATCGGAACAAGGTTCGGCTGGGATCTGTAGGCTGTTTACTGGAAAATGGTGCTGTTGGGAACTGTAGGCTGACTGCTGGAACAATGGTGCTGCTGGGTACTGTAGGCTGGACCAAAGTGCTGCTGGGAACTGTAGGCTGGACCAAAGGTGCTGCTGAGAACTGAAGTTGTATGCTGAACAATGGTGCTGTTGGGAACTGTAGGCTGACTGCTGGAACAATGGTGCTGCTGGGTACTGTAGGCTGGACCAAAGGTGCTGCTGGGAACTGTAGGCTGAATGCTGGCTAGGTAAGTAACGGATGCAGGCAAGGTGAGACACTGAAACAGGTAAGATAGGTACTGGATACAGGCAAGGTAGTATTGGATGCAGGCAAGGTAAGTATAAGGAGCGGATCCAAGGCAGGTAGATACAGGAGCCAGGGAGGTAGCAGAATGCTACAATCGGGCACCGGGTCCAGGAGGACACCGGCTTTAAACTTTCGCGCCGCCCGGCGTGTCGGCGGCGTGAAGTCATGACGTCGACGCCGCCCACCCGGAAGTGCAGTGCGGCGCGGGACGGAGCGGCAGGTAAGTTCGTGACAGTACCCCCCCCCCTTACGGGGGGCCACAGGACCCAACGGGCCAGGTTCCCTGGAAAACCTGTGGAAGCTTAACTAGACGAGGAGCGTGAAATCAGAGTGTTTAATCCAAGCTCTTTCTTCCGGCCAAAACCTTTCCAGTGGACCAAATAATGCAGAGACCTCCTCCAGAATCTAGAGTCCAAGATCTTCTCGACCTCAAACTCCTGCTGACCATCAACGGAACGGAACGGGAGGTAGTAAGGATGTGGAATACTGATTAGAACTACTGGTTTGATGAGAGAATGAAACACGTTAGGAATCCGCATGCTGGAAGGAAGTTGAAGGCGAACAGCCACTGGGCCGATTAATTCCAGGATAGAAAAAGGACCAATAAATTTGGGTCCCAGTTTGGAGGAAGAAACCGTAGGTTAATATGAGCAGAAGAGAGCCATACTTTGTCTCCGACAGAATACGCTGGGGTTCTCTACGTCTCCTATCTGCTGCAGTTTTTTGCACCAAAGCAGATTTCTGAAGGCTGATTTCGTAGCATGCCAGATAGCGGTCATCTGGGCTGCAGAGTTATTGGCAGCAGGTACTTGTGTGAAAAGAAAATCTTGCGGAAAACATCTAGGATTTGTCCCAAAGACACACAAAAAAGGAGATTTCCCAGTAGAAGCATAGGTGAATTGTTATGGGCAAAATCAGCCCAAGGCAGAAGGTCAGCCCAATCATCCTGGGTATAGGAAATGTAACAACGAAGATATTGTTCCAAAGACTGGTTAGTGCGTTCAGTAGCCCGTTGGACTGTGGGTGGTAAGCCGAAGAAAATTGTAACTTGATGTATGGAATTACAAAGTGCTCTCCAGAATTTGGAAACAAATTGAGTACCCTGTCAGATACTATTTCAGAAGGGAGTCCATGAAAGCCGAAGATATGTGAAATAAATAGTTGAGCTAACTCCGTTGAAGTGGTAGTTTAGGGAGGGGTACAAAATGGGCCATTTTGCTGAAGCGGTCTACAGTCACCCATATAACCGGTTTCTCTTGGAAGGCGGAAGTTTCACAATAAAGTCCATGGATAGATGGGTCCAAGGTCTGGACGGAATGGGGAGGGGTTGAAGAAGACCACAGGGGAGGGTTCTAGAAGATTGGATTGAGCACATCTAGTACAAACTTGAATAAAGTCTTTAATATCTTTTCCATTTTGGGCCACCAAAGGGAACGGGCAATAATATTAAACGTTTTGTTAACACCGGGATGCCCAGCTTGCTTGGAACAGTGAGTATGCAGAAGGATAGTTTTCCGAAGAGAAACAGGAACAAAGCTTTTGCCAGAAGGTGTGTCGGACGGAGCAGAATCTTGTGGGCTTGAATCTTGGAACAAAGTTGAGGGGATATAGAGGCCAAATTTTAGTGGTTGGGATAACAGAGCCCTTATCTTGATTAGTACAGTCGGAAGCAACAAATGATCTGGAAAGGGCATCAGCTTTTTGTTTTTGGAACCAGGTTGGTAAGTGATAACAAAGTTGAATCGAGAAAAGAATAAAGACCACCGTGCTTGACGGGGATTTAACCTTTTGAGATTCTGGATGTATTCAAGGTTCTTATGGTCGGTAGGATGGTGATAGGTACAGAGGTGCCTTCTAATAGATGACGCCACTCCTCGAGGGCCAGTTTGATAGCAAGAAGTTCCCTATTCCCAACGTCATAATTCCGTTCGTTGGGTGAAACTTCTGGAAAAATATGCACACGGATGGAGTTTCCTTTTAGTGCCTGCCTCTGGGAAAGGAGCGGCTCCAGCGCCCAAGTCTGATGCATCAATCGATGTGTGAGGGAAGACTAGGATCTGGTGTACTAGAACTGGTGCAACAGCAAAGGCTTCCTTGAGTCGTTTGAAGGCCTCGAGGGCTGCAGGGGTCCATGAATGAGGCTTACCACCTTTACTGATGAGGGCTAATATTGGAGAAATTTAGACGAGAACCCTTGAATGAATGTTCGTAGTAATTGGCAAACCCAATGAACCTTTGAATAGCTTTGGTTCCATAGGAAGAGACCAATCTGGACGGCTGACTGAAACTTTAACAGGATCCATCTGGAACCCTTGCGCAGATACGATGAGCCTAGGAAGGGTACTTGTGAACACTCAAACAGACATTTTTCCAATTTGGCATATAGGCTATTCTCTCTCAGACGTAGTAACACCTGTTTAACATGGAGGCGGTGTGAGGGCAAATCATGAGAAAAGATTAAAATGTCATCTAGATATACTACTACAGGATTCCCAACATATCCCGGAAGATGTCATTTACAAATTCTTGGAAACACGCGTGGAGCATTACAAAGCCAAAGGGCATTACGAGATACTCGTAGTGACCGTCCCTGGTGTTAAAGGGGTCTTCCACTCGTCACCTTGCGTATACGGATCAGATTATGCCCCCCGTAAATCCAGTTTGGTAAATATTTTAGCTCCTTTTATTGGTCAAACAGTTCAGAGATGAGAGGGAGCGGGTACCGATTCTTATTGTGATTTTTTTAATCCACGGTAGTCGATGCAGGGTCGTAACCCGCCGTCTTTTTTTTCAACAAAAAAGAAACCAGCTCCAGCAGGGGAAGTGGAAGGTCGTATGAACCCCTAGACAAATGTTCAGTAATGGACCCTTCATGGCTAGAGTTTCTGAGGGAGACCTGGGTATGTGCGTCCCGAGGAGGCATAGTACCAGAAGAGAAGATGGGGCAATCGTAGGAACGGTGCTGGTAGCTTCTCAGCTCGCTTTTTAACAAAACACATCAGAAAAATCATGATAACACTCAGGGAGGTTTTTTTCAGATTATTTTCACAGGTATGGTAGTGCAATGAGTAGAAAGGCAATTTTTGAAACAGAAGGGGCTCCAAGACTTGAGTTCATTGTGAGACCAATCAATAACGGGGTTGTGTAATCTGAGCCATGGGAGTCCGAGAATTAGGGGAGCAGAAGGGCTTTGGATGACAAGAAAAGATAAACGTTCCTGGTGAAATATGCCAATGCGGAATAGGACTTCGTAGGTAGATTTGGAGTGAATTCTGAAGCCAACGGATTATGTGCAATAGCCAGAACTCGAAGAGGTGCTGCAAGTGAAGGAGAGGAAGCCCCAATTGTGCTGCATAGGTAGAGTCAATGAAAATTCCAGCGGCACCAGAATCGACAAAGGCCTGGGAGGAAAAAGTTTTACCATTACAAGTGATAGTAGCTGGCAAGAAAGAGTTTTAATGGTTCAAATTGGCAGGAGACTTAACGTTACCTAGAAGGGCTCCTCCTTAACTTCTAGGTCTGAAGTTTCCCGACTTTGGGGACAATTTTTTACAAAGTGTCCTTGCCCAGCACAATAGAGACAAAGTCCATTGGTACGTCCGTGACTTTTCCCGGGGGATAGATGAGTGCCGCCAATTTGCATCGGCTCTTCACCTGAAGATATGGCTTGCGGAAAGGTCGGAGCAGGCCTAGGAAAGGTCTTAGGAAGGCTGGAACGGGCTGCAGACCTTTTGCCTGCGTTCACGGAAGCGGGTATCGTTGGATGCAAATGTAACCAAGTCTTCCAAGGGACAGGTAATTCCCTGGATCTAATTCGTCTTGAGGCGGTCAGAGAGTCCCTGCCAAAAGGCTGCAGTAAGTGCCTCATTGTTCCAAGAAGTTTCTGCAGCAAGGGTACGAAATTCAATAGCATATTGACCCACAGAACGAGACCCTTGGCGGAGCTGCATCAAACGGGAGGAGGCAGCAGAGGTTCTTCCTGGAGCATCGAAGACCTTGCGGAACATACTAAGGAAGTAGTAACATTATAGACTAGAGGATCGTCTTTTTCCCATAGGGGAGAAGCCAGGCCAGCGCATTGCCCTCCAACAAGGCGATGATGTACCCAACCTTAGCGCGATCCGATGCAAAATGCGATGGTTGAAGTTCGAATTGGCGTTTCCATGGCCCGATTGTACTGTAATAAATGGCCGGACGGCCGGGTACTCACAGTACGCTTTTAGGAGGAGGCTGACAGTTCGGAAGGTGCAGGATACAGAGGCTGCTGGGAAATGTAGGCTGGACTGGAACAAGGTTCGGCTGGGTACTGTAGGCTGTTACTGGACAATGGTGCTGTTGGGAACTGTAGGCTGACTGCTGGAACAATGGTGCTGCTGGGTACTGTAGGCTGGACCAAAGGTGCTGCTGGGAACTGTAGGCTGGACCAAAGGTGCTGCTGAGAACTGAAGGTTGTATGCTGGAACAATGGTGCTGTTGGGAACTGTAGGCTGACTGCTGGAACAATGGTGCTGCTGGGTACTGTAGGCTGGACCAAAGGTGCTGCTGGGAACTGTAGGCTGAATGCTGGCTAGGTAAGTAACTGGATGCAGGCAAGATGAGACACTGAAACAGGTAAGATAGGTACTGGATACAGGCAAGGTAAGTATTGGATGCAGGCAAGGTAAGTATAAGGAGCAGGATCCAAGGCAGGTAAGTACAGGAGCCAGGGAGGTAGCAGAATGCTACAATCGGGCACCGGGTCCAGGAGGACACCGGTTTAAACTTTGCGCCGCCGGCGTGTCGGCGGCGTGACGTCATGACGTCGACGCCGCCCACCCGGAAGTGCAGTGCGGCGCGGGACCGGAGCGGCAGGTAAGTTCGTGACAGAGAGTAAGCTTATGATACAAAGATTGAAGGAAAGAGGCTATAATCGATCCTCATTAGAATCTGCTTATCGTAAGGCGAAGAGAATCAATCGTGATAGTTTATTTCAAGAACATAAATATAAGGGCAACAGGTCCAAATATTTCGAACATATTAATACTAATCTAATACTAACATGACACCTAAGAATAAGACAGAAAATATATTTTTTACTACTAAATATGTCCACAGTTTAGAAATATAGTTAACTGTATAAAGAGATACGTACCTATTTTAGAACAGGATCTGTTCTTCATTCTGTTCTTCAAGCGTAGTTGTAAATATGTTCCCAAAAGGGCTCAGTCTCTGGGAGACATATTATCACCAAGTATGTTTGAAACAAAAATGGAAACACAGAACTACAGGTGTCTTGCATGGCAATTATAAATGTGGTGCAATCGTTGCAAAACGTGTTCCTACATGTATAAATCTACTTCATTTAAAAGTACAGTTACTGGAAGGACCTATGATATAAAAAACACATAAATTGTAATAGTGATTATGTGATATATCTTCTCACATGTACACATTGTAACATACAGTATGTAGGCTGTACTTCCCGTTTCCTAAAATCTAGGATTCGGGAACATTAGAGACATTGCCCAAGGAATATCAATAGCCCAGTAGGTCGACATTTTCATAACTGCAATCAATCAGTTTAAAATTTTTCAGAGTGCAGGGTATACAGAAGATTTATCAGGATAAGCGGAAAAAAAGACAGACTAGCACTACTCAGGAAGAATGAGGTGCGTTGGATATTTAATTTGGATACCAGAATTCCATTAGGTTTAAATTCTAGATATGATATCCTCTGCTATTTTGATTGAACTGAAACTCTGGATTTAATTATTTCTACAATATAAATTTTGTTGTTTAACTATCAATACTGTTATATATTGTTAGCTACATATTTTAACTAGTTAGAATGATATTATATGTGGATTATATAAAGAATTAGGATCTAATTTATTACTACATTCCTACATAGTATGTATAGTTCTACATTTTCCTCATTACGAATGAGCAGCAAACACCTGCATCACAATGGAATGCTCTATTTATTCATAGTGATGGTTTAGCGAATAGTTTTGAGGGTTAATTTTAACTCTAGTTTCTTGTTTTAAGCATCTGATAGGCTTAATTATCTGATGGACGTCCCAGTGTGAATGACGCTATTTCCCCTATAAAAGGAACGCACTGAGACACACCCCCAGCCTATGAGTAAGAGCCTGTGGGCTTGAAACGCGTAAGGCGGGGTCCCTTTGTACTATGTTTTTATGTTTGTAGTTTGTATGGCGAGATACTCCTTAATAACGTGTTTATCTAACTAATGAGTGTGGACTCCAGGAACTCCGGTGTGTGCCGATCAAGAATCTCCAAAACATATCTTTCACATAGAACAGAACCAAAGCGAAGGGTTCGCGGCAGGCGGCACCCGGACCACCAGTAGGAACTGGTGAGTACCATTATCCTTGGGTCATTGACTGATTATAATTTCAGTGGTTGGAAAGAAATTCCAGCGACGGGCACAGGGTCTGTTACACCTGTGCCTAAGTTCAAAGCAAGTGAGTTTTCATATGTATACTCGCTGGATTGGATACAGATTGTTGGATAGCATATTAATTAGACAGTATATTTATTGTATATTTACTGTATATTTACTGTGTATTTACTGTATATTTATTGCATTAGATTTTTATATATGTTTTGTGAGGAATAATCGCTTCTAAACATTAGCTCGCAGCAATTTATATAACACTAGCAGTTGTACCCGGCGTTGCCCGTGTACACTTGTAGATAAAGTATTTTTTACATGCAGGTATGTGTTTGGCTTAGATGGGAGAGACAGGCGGAAGTGCACAGTTGGTAATGTACGTCATGTATTTATAGTTATGAGTTGAGGATGGTGACATTGATTGAGGGACGTATAGCCTCATGTTTATTAGCAAAACTTTATATACAACCTTATCAGTTTATCCACTTGGAGCTAATTACACAATGTTGTGGTGAACTACTCTTGAACATGCTACATGGAATTTGCCGTTGGGAAACATGTTGATTGCAACTGAATATCGCAGCACTTGAGTGACTGACAGGCGTCAGTGTCTCTGATCATGTGACGTGCGCCTCTTTGTCTGTGTTGTTAAAGTCGGGCTTCATTCTGTTGCGCTGTCTGAGCTCTGTGTGTTTTTATTCAGCCTGCTCTATTTTTTGCGCATTAGTTGCATTAATTCACCTTGTTGCACTTTAACACTTTATCTTTGCTCAAGGATCACTTTATATTGACTATTAGATCCCAATCAATAAGTTACTTTCCAAATTGAAAGGGCCATGATGTCTTTGTTCTTTTAGTTGTAACTGTCTGTGCAGTGTGTGTCTGTTGCTTAAAGGACAACTCCACCCTCATAAGAACATCTTTTAGAAACAATGGCCTCTTTAAAATATGTTGATATATCATACTTTGCCTATGAATTCATTACTGTATGCCTGCTATGCTTCAGGATGTCTCATGGAAACTGAGCAATTTAGAAACCTGTACCATGCTTAAAAGAGGCTGACAGGGGATTAACATTCAGTCATTGGCTGTGATGTCAACTGTCAAATTCATAATGACAGTTACTAACTGGAAGAACCAGGAAGACAGGAACAGGGGAAACAGGACATTGTGCAGGATTTCAGGTTAGACTTATATATTTCACATTTCAAACTATTAACGTTTAGGGTTTTGGGGGGGGGGGGGGGGATTTACCTGTATGTAAGGTTTTGTTTTTAGAATGGATACTGTATATTTATTGTATATTGACTGTGTATTTACTGTATATTTACTGTATATTTATTGTATATTTACTGTGTATCTACTGTATATTTATTGTATATTTATTGTATATTTACTGTATATTTATTGTATATTTATTGTGTATTTACTGTATATTTATTGGAAACCAAAAGCCGAAAATACAATAGAGATAGAAAAGATTATAAAGAGAATAAAATTTATAATTATTCTGAAAAGGATATTCACACAGACAGAATAGGACCCCAAGGAAAAATAACAGAGACAGAAATTTTCAGGTCGAAAAGGGTAACTAAATCATTCTTAAAAATGATAAGAGATTCAATAAAAGAGTAAGTTTTTTTACAAGTGGGTGAGAGTGAGGAGAGATATTTTGGATAGTGCCTCCCTGTCTTCCTCTTCAATATCTTACAGGTCGTCCAACAGAAAAAATGGAAAAAGTGGAAATACCAAATCGAACTACAAAGAATTCACTCATCCGATTCCAGGAGATATTATCTCAGGACAAGATCATATCAATCAAAGAAAATGGACATGAATGACTTGGAAGATGAAGGTCGATATTAAGAACAAACCAGGTAGAAAAACTTTCCCTTTAGACCCAAAGGAACCAGAAGAGGACGCAGGTACAATATGGAACAGGGGATATCGTCGAGGGAAAGAAAGAAAACCAGAATAATGTGTTAAATTTATTAAAAATGAACTTGCCACTAAACAAGGTCTCTCCTTTTGTCCAACACAATCTTCAATTTACTAGGCACCCTTATGGACTTGAACAAATTTGTACGAAAAATAGTACTTAGGAAATGTTTTTTTCAAACTGATATACAATGTGATGTTAATGATATTAATGATAATAGCGATACAGGCTTAGTGGTAGAATCTGATAATCAAATATTAGAAGATTTAGAGTATCTATATAAGATTGCTAGAAATGAGTGATAAATCTAAAGGATTAGGCATTGACCCTAAGTTTCACAAAAACAAGTTTAAAACCACATCCAGGTACATCCTGTAAACATTAGAAGTCCGGTAATTGACACTTTTCAGGAACTAGTTGAGGGAGATTTAAAAATATTGAAACAGGAATGTTCAACATAAACATAACAACGTCAGAATATGTCTATATATGAATTTAAGGCCTTAGAAAGTCTAAAAAAAGATGACAGTATCATCATTAAAAACTCAGTAAGGAGGAACAGTAGTTGTACTTAATAAAGAAGTTATAAAACAGAAGCTTTACGCCAACTCAGTGATACCAACACCTATAAATATATCCACAGACCCTACAGATAGCTTTAAGGATAATTTAGATGGACTAGTAGAGGAGGATTAGTATAGGAATTATTAGCCCAGATATGAAAAGTATGTTAGTTCCCACACACCCTATTATTCCCATTTTCCATCATTTACCTAAAATACATAAAGGTATTTTTCCACCACAAGGTAGACCCATCGTAGCGGGCATATCAACACTTAACGAAGGTTTGTCAGAATAATAGATCTATTGTTACAACCTTTCGTTAAGAGATTACAGTCTATGTACGTGACACTAACCATATCTTAAGCATCTTGGAAAATTCACATGGCAGGAAGGGTTCTCTTTAACTACTGCAGACGTTGTGTCTCATACTCCTGTATTCCACATATTATGGCATACAGGCGGTTGGATATACATTTGGATAAATATAGCAATTACTCATTAGAATGGAAAATCTTTATTGTAGATGCCCTCCAATATCTTCTTACACACAATTTTTTCCAATTTGATGGTATCACTATATACAAAGCTGTGGAGCCTCCATGGGAGCAAAATTTTCTCCCACTTATGCGAATCTATTTATGGGGTGGTGGGAAGAAGTATATCTCTACAACCACCCCATATATGCGGGACCAGATTCGAAAATGGTCTCATATTAGAGTATATAGACGATCTACTGATTATTTGGAGTGGAACTAAAACTGAGTTTGACATGTGTTTTTCGGAATTGAGCGATATGTTTTAATCTGAAATACTCATCAATTTGGCTGTACATCCGTGAATATCAGATTACTTATAGATGTTAAAGACATGTGTTTATACTAATAATTACCGCAAACCGGAAGCGAGAAACTCCATTCTTTTAGCAACCTCTAACCATCCTACACATTGATCAAGGCTATTCCTTATAGCCAATTTTTACGTCTAGGAGAAATTGCTCAACAGAAACTTCGTTTGATATAGAGAGTGTAATAAATGGCGGATGCGGGTACTCACAGTACGCTTTTAGAGGAGGCTGACAGTCCGGAAGGTGCAGGATACAGAGGCTGCTGGGAAATGTAGGCTGGATACTGGAACAAGGTTCGGCTGGGTACTGTAGGCTGTTACTGGAAACAATGGTGCGTTGGGAACTGTAGGCTGACTGCTGGAACAATGGTGCTGCGGGTACTGTAGGCTGGACCAAAGTGCTGCGGGAACTGTAGGCTGGACCAAAGGTGCTGCTGAAAACTGAAGGTTGTATGCTGGAACAATGGTGCTGTTGGGAACTGTAGGCTGACTGCGGGAACAAGGTTCGGCTGGGTACTGTAGGCTGGACCAAAGGTGCTGCTGGGAACTGTAGGCTGAATGCTGGCTAGGTAAGTAACTGGATGCAGGCAAGGTGAGACACTGAAACAGGTAAGATAGGTACTGGATACAGGCAAGGTAAGTATTGGATGCAGGCAAGGTAAGTATAAGGAGCAGGATCCAAGGCAGGTAAGTACAGGAGCCAGGGAGGTAGCAGAATGCTACAATCGGGCACCGGGTCCAGGAGGACACCGGCTTTTAAACTTTCGCGCCGCCCGGCGTGTCGGCGGCGTGACGTCATGACGTCGACGCCGCCCACCCGGAAGTGCAGTGCGGCGCGGGACCGGAGCGGCAGGTAAGTTCGTGACAGTACCCGATAGGTGGAACAATATACCTTAGATTATACAAACAAACAAAGAGTATATAATATATAAATATACATATATTTTAATACATCAAAATAACCATAAAGCCGGCCAGCTATAGGTCTACATAAAATCAAAATCAAAAAGAATATACCCCTCAATAAAAAAGGGGACTAAAGGCCCCAATATCAATGGATATCCAGTATCTAATTATAGTGACATAAAAGGTGTATATATATATATATATATAGATAAATGTCCAGCTCAAAATCCGTACAGTCAATAAAAATCCTATAAAAGGGGAGATACTAAAAAAGAGTACCCGATAGGTGGAACAATATACCTTAGATTATACAAACAAACAAAGAGATATAATATTAAATATACATATATTTTAATACATCAAAAAACCATAAAGCCGGCCAGCTATAGGTCTACATAAAATCAAAATCAAAAAGAATATACCCCTCAATAAAAAAGGGGACTAAAGGCCCCAATATCAATGGATATCCAGTATCTAATTATAGTGACATAAAAGGTGTATATATATATATATATATATATAGAAATAAATGTCCAGCTCAAAATCCGTACAGTCAATAAAAATCCTATAAAAGGGGAGATACTAAAAAAGAGATGAAAAACGGTAAAAAACAATCTTCTCGGTGTGCGCACACCACAACAAAATTCTCAGGGATGCGGGTCACAATATACAGCAGAACAAACAATACTTCACCACTCCAGCCTGACGTCATGCCTGGCGAAGCTATTGGTAGCGAAACGCGTAGCAGTGACGTCTACGTATCTACTCAGAGGTTGACGGGAACTACGAACACGTGGTGTTCGGAATCAAACAAACAGCGTGTAAATTGGTCTGGAATATACTGACCGCATCTTACTCGGATCCCAAGAGCGTGCATAAGCCACGGACGCAGATTTACAGTCCGGGGGACCGATACGATTAGCCACTTTACTGCATGAAAACTTCTGGAGTGGTGAAGTATTGTTTGTTCCACTGTATATTGTGACCCGCATCCCTGAGAATTTTGTTGTGGTGTGCGCACACCGAGAAGATTGTTTTTTATCGTTTTTCATCTCTTTTTTAGTATCTCCCTTTTATAGGATTTTTATTGACTGTACGGATTTTGAGCTGACATTTATCTATATATATATATATATATATACACCTTTATGTCACTATAATTAGATACTGGATATCCATTGATATTGGGGCCTTTAGTCCCCTTTTTTATTGAGGGGTATATTCTTTTTGATTTTGATTTTATGTAGACCTATAGCTGGCCGGCTTTATGGTTATTTGATGTAAAAATATGTATATTTATATTTATATACTCTTTGTTTGTTTGTAAACTACGGTCTATTGTTCCACCTATCGGGTACATTGACTGTTTTTATGTTTTGATGGGGTGGTAACTCTTTTTGAATTACACCACATCGTTTTACCTGATTAGGAGATTCAGGGGTACCTGTTGTCAAGCTCGTTGCTTTATACTATTTGCTGATATTGAGAAGCTCTTGATGATAAGAGCTATGAATTCTAAAAAGAAATCTGATCAGAAAACATTCAGGCAAAAAAAGGAACTGTGTATGGCCAGCTTAAAGGGGAATGTCAGAGAAAAATATAATTTTGTTAAAAATTCTTACAGGGAGATTCAATAATTCTAAAATATGTGCAAAACCCAAGTAAACACAATGTAATATCAGGTTAACGTGGGTTTTAGACTTATTTATGGAAATAGAGCAGCGCACCCAACATAATTACCTATTTGTTCAATTTTGCGCTACCTAGTATCACGTAACTTAAGGAAGGCTAGGCAGGTGGTTGAGGTAAGGGACTCCATTATTAGAAAGGTAGATGGGGTCTTCCTCCGCCAAGACCCTAACTGTTTTAAAATACAAAATGATTCAAACATTTGCCACGCCAAGCAAAGAAGTTACATCCACACAGAACCACACCCACACACAAAGCCACGCCCCTCAGCAGCATGCTTCATGCCCTGCCTATAGGCACCATTCAAAAGTTGTTTCAGGTGGCAAAAACCCTAGGGACACCCCCGGATGCGCTCTTGACTGCTCATGGGCACTCAAACGCTGTTGCGCACAGAAAGCCGCGCACATGAACCCGTAAATGAAGCGCACCAAGAATGGAGAATGACGCAGGATCGGGAGCAAGGTAAGCTGTGTCTGACAAAACACAGAGAAACTCTTCACTTTTCTGGAATTTCATCAGGCCCTGCAGGACAACCATAAGGAGCAGAGAAGAAAGTTAAGGACTTTTTAACACTGCTATTGATCTATGATCAGGTCATACAAATATATATATATAATCCTTATTATAGACTGTCGGCTTTAAAATTTTCATTCTAAAGATTAAAGGAAAAAGAAAATTAATCTTGAAGGTTTAAAAGGGAAACTGTTCAAGCGAAGTTGTACTGGCAGTTTCATTAAGTAGTTTCAAGGACTGGTTGGCTTTTTAGAGTGTAAGGCTGACATGATGAATCAGGGATTAATGCAGTTGGAGTCAGAAAGGAATTTTTTGTCCTTTTGTAATGGAATCTTCAATGTTTTCTTTCTTTGGAATAATTCTTAGGTACTGCTGGTGCTCTTGAAGGGTTGAACTCAATAGAAGCATTCCTTTTTCCAGCCTTAATTATGTGTTTGCAATGTCACAGGTTATTCATATAATTTCTACCTACCTCAATGTATAATTATTAAAGGGCATTTCCACCCCGAAAACTAAAATCTCCCCCACTTCTGGCCCTACTGTGCAGAATTTAAAAATCCTTACCTTACCTCTCTGCTCCAAATGGTTCTCCTGTAATGTCAGCCCAAAGTCCTAGAAAGTAAAGACCAGGAGCCTGGCTGGGAGACAGAACGTTTCTGCCTCTTAGATGTCCTATGAGAGGTTTCTGGCTTGCTCAGTGCAGCCCCCTCCCTTCCTCCCGATCCATGTTTCCTCCCTGGTGCCTAGTGTGAAATCCAATTTCTGTAATGTAGGGGACCCTCTCCCACCCCCAACCGCTATATTTGTGTTTAAAAAAAATAACCCAAACTCTACTTACACAGCCTCGTTCCCCTGGTGTTCTACACCATCGGAAGCTGCATCCATGATTGGCTGCCTCTCATCCATTCTCGGATGTGGCTGCCAGTCCGGCCCCCTGCTTGCAGTTTCATGCAAGCAGAGGGCAGTGTCTAAACTCCAGGGGTACAGGGCAGTGTAAGTAGAGTCTTGCCCTTGACCCAGTGCCTGGGTTGATTCAGTTGCTCAGTAGATATCTGAACATGTTTGACCCATCCAACAGCCAATCAGTAGAAATTACTGTTAGGAACATTCCAAGGATGTGGTGCATCCTGGGAAGAAGAAGGACCGTTAGAACCTGAAATGTCAGCTCACTAATGTCAACAGCAGGGAACAGAAAAGGGTATGAAATCAACTGATTTTTCAAAATTGGAGAGAAAATGTAGAATAACTAAGAAGGCATTACACAAACTAACAATTTAACAAATATTGATAATTTCCACTGAACTGTCCCTTTAAAGGAAAACAACAAGAAAAAAACGAACAGTGTATTTTGAGCAAAAATATAAAAGGGATGCAATCTTCCCTGCTATTGGTAAAATGTGTGGAAAATCCATGCTACCCAATGTAATTTATACTTTAATGGGTCCTGTGCTACAGCACACTCCATGCAAAACTCTTTTAGTTACATAGTAGTGTTAAACTCAACAGGCACTGTATTGAGTCATAAAACCCTTGCTCCCTGGTGCTTCCAAACTTAAGCCTTGTACACACGTCCAACGCATGGACCGCCGAAAGACCCCCAAGCAGACACATGCGCAAGGAACGTCTGTTTCGGCCGATAGTCGCGCATGTGTATGTGTTTATTCGAGTCTCGTTTGTTGATCCGCCATGTCAACCATTCACACTGCTGAAATGGCCATTTGCCGTGCGTGTTTATGCGCTCGGGGTCGTTCGACCGCCAGTGTGCCAGACGTGTGTCTTCGATTACTGTGTTTATGACACATACCGTGGGAGTGTCATCAGTTAAGCAGCATCACTAAGGTATATTACATCATCAAAAATAGATACTCATTATTTATTTAATTTATTCATATTTGTCTAATGCAAATATTTACTCAAGTATGTTTCAAATAGGGCATGTCCACCCTTAAAACAAAAAACTGCTCATTTGTTGGCCTCTAACCCCAACTGCTTTATTTAGCACTTTATTATGTTTCTAACCAGATATTTAGGGCTAGGCCACACAGTTGCGCTTTTAAAAATTTGTGATCTGATTGCGCTTTTATACACTCACACTAGTGTGACCCAATCGATGTAGCCACACCAGTGCAGTGCTGCATGCTGTGCTTGTGATCCGTTAATGTTAGCGCATGCAATCCGCATTCTTTTGCACTTCGATTGCACAACATTGGCTGATCTCAATCGTGTGTGCATGGCAGCGCACACTCGCGCACCGGGAAAACGCACTCTTCCGTGAACTTGGGAGCACGCTGTTTTGTGTGGCCTCAGCCTTAATGGTAAGTATTGCCCCCTTTCTTTCCCTTGGCAGAGATTGCCGCCTCTACTCCTTTCTTAATAAGCTTTTAGGAACTTGAGCATGTGCACAGAAGACAGCTTGGAAAAAAGCAGGCAGTCATTGGCTGTGTTGACAGCAGTTAGAGCCCTAACTAACTGCATGGAGGGAGGAGCCAGGTTCCTCTGAAAGAACGGGGGCAATAATTATCCTTAACTATTGGGTTAGTAATAGATTTATTACTGAATATATCAATTTATTACTGAATATATCCGTTGGAGTTGATGGCAGGAAACTGACAAGTGACCAGTTTTTTGTTTTAAGGGTGGACATATCCTTTAAAGGAATAGTTCACTGGAAAAAAAGAACTATTCCTTTAATGCTTTGTTTGAAGACAGGGAGGTTAAGGAGCTATGCCTTACTTCCTGACGTAACGGTGAAATTCGGAGCGATCACCTTGTAGTTAGCATTTGATCAGAAAATGAATGGCCCAGGACAGGGAGAATTGGGAAGTAAAACTATATGGCTTTTTAGATCTATCTAATATCTATACTAGTATAATAACTCATGATATAATTATCATGAATGTTCCCCCCCCCCCCTTTTTTTATTGACTAATAGCAGTACTAATAGATATTATTAATATATTTTCTATTTTATACCTTTTTTACTGGAGAACTCAAGGGTTAACCCTCCCCAGTCAGCTGGGAGTCTATTAAATTAATAACTGTGTGTTGTCTTTGGTTGGGACACAATCCAAGAAAGAACCCAGTGCAGACTGAAGCAGGAATCTGAAAAACTGATAACTCCTCATAGCCACCTGCCTGGTTACAACTAACTGTGGTCCCTAAACATCTTTTACACTGCCTTCTGTATCGATGCCCCATACACATGAATTGAATTTTACCATTGTGTTATCTTCAAATGAGAAAACAGGATGCAGCTTCTGTGACAAATCCATAGCACTCAAGCTGGTAGGTCAAACTTGAAGGGCACTTGCTAGTATCAATGGAATCTTTCTGTGACTAAGCAGGTGGATGAGAAGTGAGACCCATGTCAAGTCTCTCAAAGAGTGGAAAGCCCACGTAATGACATCAGCAGCACTACCCCAAGCTGATAATGCTCAGTGAGGAATCAGATGGAAGAGACCGCCTTTCTATATCGTTACAAGAATATTGTTGTTTGGATTTACAAAGACCCATAGTATGGAATCTTCGCTACACAAATACCAATTTTATTTTCTCTTACATTGGCTGACCAATTGAGCCGTCTTTATTTTGGAAGCTGTAGGGTTTACCAGTAAAAGTGGATTGTCAATTTTAGGACGGTCTGTTGAAATAATTTGCAGATTAGCATCCTAGTAAAAAGCTTCATTAAAAATGAATTACACGGTGCACAGTATATGGTTGGTTCATTTCGTACAGGGGGCTGGGTTGTTCCAGTATATTCTGGCATGGAAATCAATCTTTCCATTGATGCCTCTCATAACCAGTGAAAATGTAAATGAGAGAATACAGGTCGAATGGCCACACTACAGGGCAGACTTAGCAGATATTTGTAATTAGCAGATACAGGGTGGTTTGTGTTCCCGATATCTGTTTCTGTGTGTGCACATTGCTCATCAATCAGTAACACAGCCTGTTAGAATAAATGTGTTTTGTAAACCATTTATTGGGACAGGGTGCCTTGTCTGCGTTTGTGTAGATAACACATTCGTTTTTATTCATAAAGCAACAGAGACTTGATTCCCATTAAATATAGAAATAGTGTATCATATAACATTGACCATAAAAAGTGTGTATTAGCCATTTCCCCAGTATAGAATACTGTGCCATGCAGGCTAGAGGGGGATTCCACCAGTAATAGAAAGGTTTGAAGGCATATCAGT
This sequence comes from Hymenochirus boettgeri, assembly GCA_019447015.1. Taxonomy (NCBI): domain Eukaryota; kingdom Metazoa; phylum Chordata; class Amphibia; order Anura; family Pipidae; genus Hymenochirus; species Hymenochirus boettgeri. The sequence goes on along the minus strand of CM033469.1, from coordinate 50,536,234 downwards.
CAATGCAATGCACATTGATGATTTAAACCTGAATGTTTGCCTTATCCATGTAGTTGTCCAGTTGTATCCACTGCTGTATTGCTGCACACAGAATTAATTATTTTCACTACAGAACGCATATTACTGCCTAGGGAACAGAATCCAGACACATTCCTAACTTGCAGGGACCTGTATATGCATTGGGTATTGCCTGCACTGGTGCACAGGGGCCCTAAGCCCCTCCACAGACCCCCTGCTACTGTACAGTGACATTATACACCTATATGTCGTGCCATTTACCCATGTTGGCATCCCTGGTTATATCTCTTATCTAGTATATTCAGAATTCTTCTAGTTCTGTGCATGGATAGAGTTCTACATGTACTCACTGTGCATATTAGATTTCAATAACTGGAGGCCTTCAGGCCACTGAACATATACCCTGGAAATTACTAATTTTCAGGGCAGTTCCTCACATCAGATAATTCTTTATTAATAGCATTATTTTTCTTAATTCTGATTTCTAATAATACTTTCATCCAAGCACACAGATTTATTATCAGGGATGTGCAACTTGGTACTTCATGTTGCAGTTTAGCTGCCACTACCACCTACACCTAGTTCTTGAGGGTCATTGTGCGTAGTGCAGTAACAGCTGGAAGTATTCTGAGTCATTATCAGTCATCTCTTGTTACATCTGCACTTCTGAGTGCCATAGTGGGTTAGTAGAGGACGCCTAGAATAAAGCTGTATCACATTGCTGTGCTGTAGAGCTATAGCTTTTTCTTGTACAGGATTGCATCTTCTGCTCCCGGATAGGACATTTAAGAAATGTTCAGGTCACAACAAAAGAGATTAATATGTGACTAAGGGATGTTTGACAATAATTAGGTTCTGACTGCATTCCACCAATAGCCAATGGCTGAAGGACCAGACAAACCTGAGATTTCTGTGTTTGTTAACCCTTTCAAAGATAATTTCAACTCCTCGTAACTTTGTCAATTTGCTCTCATTGATAGGCCAGTTATTAAAAACAATTTCACTACCAGTACCAATAGCTCCCAACAGCTGGCTAGTAATAGTAATTGCGGTACAACTAGATTTCACGCAGTTGCAGTTAAACAATAGGTGAAGGGTCCCATGTCAGACATCTCTGGACAATGATTTAGAACCTCCTTAAATGATAGCTATAATAGTATTTGGAAATAATTAAGATTACATTGGGAAAGCATTAAAATAAGTTGATGTTTTATCACTAGAATAGCTCTATGGGGGGCATAGAGTGAACACTAGTTTATACATATACATTACAGAGGCTGATATTTCTGCACAATGTTAGGATATAAACATACTAGTCATCCTGACAGATCTTATCCAATTCATTTTTTCCTGACAGGTCCAATAATACACATTCTCCTATATTTAGAACAGTCAAGGGTGACAATATATTTTGTTCTTTGGGTGGTACAGTACAGACAATAAAGTGCTTGTTATCTACCCTGTTGACAATATTACAAATAATACATTTCCACCCCATCCCTCCCCTTTAACAATGACACAAACCATCCCCTTTAATAAACAAAATATTATATTTTAACTGGCAGCAAGTTGGGTCCCTCTTTGCCATCTAATGATAAGGCTTTTCCAGTGTTTTTACACCTAAACAATTGCTATTCCCAGAGGTCACTTTTATGTGCATACTGTATATTACAGCTTCTCTCTGATAATACCTGTGTACAGCTAACTCAGTGTATGAAAAACAGATACAAAGGCAAAACTGAATATACAATCATCATTATACAATGTACAAGCAAGTCATAAATATACATACTCCGAGTTAATGGATACCATTTGGCATGGAGGGTGTTATTTTGTGTAAGGAGATATCTACTTCACTGTCAACATCACCCATGGAATCTGTGGCCAGTTCATTATTTGGAGATGTTTGAGATATCTGAGACATACGATCAAAAGCATCCTCATTGTCATCTATACAATCCACAACATTGGGAATCATATTGACATAAGCTGTCGCAATATCCTTGTGGAAAATTGTGTCTTGGTTGTAGGAAATAAGCTCATTGCTAATGTTGACAGTTTCCACGGGGGTGGTCGTACACCAATGTCCACATCCCAGTAGGCTAGAGAAGACCTTCCTGAAGTCAGTGTTAAAAGCATAGATTATTGGGTTTAAAGAAGAATTAGCCCAACCAAACCAAACAAAGATATCAAATGTGGTTTCACTTACACAGGGAAGTCCAGAATTTGGGTGACCAGAAGACCTGTCACAGAATGGAACCATGCAATTAAGAATGAAGAAAGGTAACCAGCAACACACAAATACCCCCATAATGATTGATAAAGTCTTTAGAACTTTGGTCTCTTTCTTGATGGAAGTTTTCAGGCTACTCTGATGGTGCCTACAGTCTATCCTATTGCTCCTACAGCTCTGGGCATGTTCAGCAGCTCTTTCTAAGGTTGAGATCCTCCTGATTTGAATCTGAGCAATCCTATAAATTCTGGTGTAGGTCACAATCATAATGGCCACAGGGATGTAAAAGCTGATGAGGGAGGAGGAGATAGCGTAAGTCCTGTTCAAACTGGAGTCGCAGTTCTCATCAGACTGATTGCTCGATAAGTGTTTTTCTGTTTTACTTTTGTGCCAACTCAGCTGTACAGGTATAAATGATATCAAAACAGAGAGAGTCCATGCAGTGCTGATCATTAGCAAAGCCACCCTCTGGGTCATCTTCCTTTCATACCTAAAGGGGCTGGAGATTGCCCAATATCTATCAACACTGATAACACACAGGTTAAGTATGGATGCTGTGGAGCACATAATGTCAAACGCCACCCAGATGTCACAAAATGCACCAAAGGGCCAGTGGCCTGCTACCTCAGCCACGGCTTTCCATGGCATCACCAGAAGGGCAACTAAGAGATCAGAGACAGCCAGAGAGACAATGAAATTATTTGTCACCCTGTTGCGCAGGTGCCTGAAGCGCATCACTGCTGTACAGACCAAGACATTACCAAAGAGAGTCCAGAAGATGAGAAGAATCAGAAGGGTCCCAGTAACTATTTGCCCTGCCACCAGTTCCTTTCTCTGCTGTGATTCTTTGGTCAAGCTCCTGTTCATTAGCATTGCTGGCAACTTACAGGTGGCTTCACTGCTGTCCATGTGCTGAAGAGGATGGTACATATCAACAGCACACACAGCACTCCAGCTGTATGTCAGCCCCCCATTATAAGCCTTTAGCCCCCTGCATTATTCTCTTTAGTTGATGTATAATGCTGGAAGATTGTGCTTGGTGCTAAGTTTGCAACTGTCTGATTACGGCCGCACAAAGCAGCACAGATATGCAAAGAACTGCTCCGGTGCAAAAAAATTCCTGCATGTCTTCCACCTTTGTGCATCATTACATCGACCAAGGATCCACAGCAGCACAAGGAAACAGTTCAGTCTCTTCTAGGCATCATACACAAAGTGTTGGGAAAAGTCTTCCATCTGCATGAATCTCAGTATATTCAAAGCACAGCAACTTGTCTTGAAAACATAAACTGCCCGGCTTAGACATGAAGAGGAATGATTCTGTTAGTGAGTGCAGAAGGAAAGCATCTGCTCTGTAGCTGTGTGAGCACAGTGCATTCTAAAGGACAAAGCTGGCATATCATTCCAGAGACAGAAAGCCGCAAGTGTGACATGCAGGACGTTCACAGCAGCCTTAAGGCGAGCGCTTCCCTCCTCCACCTCCCTCTCTCCATACAGTGCCTGGCTCGCTCTGCCTCACTTATGTATTTCTGTTTTATCCAATGCTCTGTTGCTGCACACCCACTGAAAATTACTTTCACTACAGTGCTCACACACATTTGGCTTGGGTGCATAAAAGAGAATTTGTCTATTTTTGCCCATGTGAATGAATTAAAGGGAAATGGGATATTTCTTTATATATATATTTACATGTTTCCAGAAAGCACGGGGTCACTAATATTTTGCCTTTTTATATCTAGAATCATTCACAGTTGCTGTGAAGTTCCAGGGATCCTACAGAAACCATCAAATGCTCTTTTTGATAAAATCTTCAGGATATGGTTTAAAGGAGAACTAAGAAAAATATCTAAAAAAAATGTAAAAGAACCTGAATGGATTCTACAGTTGTTAAAGATAACAAGCGATATCTGTGTTTTAGAACCAGTCAGTAGAGACAGTCAGTAAAAAATTAAATGCAGCACCAATGTACACTAATTTGAGGTAACCAAATACAGAGCAGTATCTCAGTGTTGTGCCACGGTCTTTATTATACAGTGTGATACAATTTTGTGATACTGTGATACCTTTATAACTACCACCCCATAATTAACTAACAGAAAACTGTAACTATCACTACAAGAAATTGGTGATTACCGTTTCACCAACAGCACTGTGGCTAGAGAGTTTACTGGGTGTGTGCAGTTATGTTTATATGGGTATGTTCTAGTAGCTAGAAACCTGCAGAATTAAACAGACGTTTTTCCCCAAAATGCTGCTAATTTCAGGTGACAGATATAACAATCTGTTGTTTAGCAATAATACAACTACAGTATAAAGGGTCTGTTCACCCTCAAAAATGAAATTTTAACCTTAGCCTTATTACCCCACCAAACCCAAACATTATTTACCTTTCTGCCCGGCGCACCTTACATCGGATGTCTTACCTTGAAGTCTTTCGCCATTACCTTTTAAGGGTTGCAGCCATCAGTCAAGGCCGTGTCATGGCCATTGATTTGTGACAGCTACAAAATCTAATTGCTTTATGGCTGCACAAGCTCACATTAAGCTGCCAAACCCGCAAGGGAGATGGCAATTGCGGCAAGGGACTGGCTAACTTTAAGGTAAAATATCTGATGTTAGTACCGGGGAGAAAGGGAGAAAAGTAAGTAATACACGATTGGGGCTTGGGGGGGATGTTAAGTCTGCAGGGAAGCTGCAGGTACCTGCCTATTACTCCAACCTGCTACTGTTCTTCCAGTGAGTGGCCTTAATGAGTTTAGCTAATAAAACCCGACATTTGCTGACTGGGATAACTCCAAATGGGCTATTGAACACTTATTAGATCATTTATGGACTAAAGTGCTAAGTGGGGTGCCACAGGGTTCTGTGTTGGGGCCGCTTCTATTTAATCTATTTATTAATGATTTGGAAGTGGGTATTGTCAGCAAGGTTTCTGTGTTTGCTGACGACACAAAACTTTGTCGACCATTAAAAACTTCAGAGGATGTGCAATCGTTGCAGGGGGATCTAGATAGATTGTCACATTGGGCTGCTAAGTGGCAGATGAGATTCAATGTTGAGAAAAGTAAGGTGATGCGTTTTGGACTTAAAAATCCTTGTGCTACTTATACTACAAATGGCTCTGTGTTAAGTGAATGTCTGTTGGAAAGGGATCTTGAAGTTTTGGTGGATAACAAACTTAAAGGTAGCAAGCAGTGCCAGGCAGCAACAGCCAGAGCCAGCATGGTATTGTCTTGTATAAAGAGAGGTATGGATTCAAGGGAGGAAAATGTAATTCTCCCTCTTTACAAAGCATTGGTAAGGCCTTATTTGGAATATGCAGTGCAATTTTGGAATCCTGTGTACAAAAAGGACATCTTTGAAATGGAAAGGGTTCAGAGAAGGGCAACTAAATAAATAAGGGGATTGGGGGAGCTTGAATATGAGAGAGACTGGAAAAGTTACAATTATGTACGCTGGAGAAAAGGCGCTTGCGTGGGGATATGATTACTGTGTATAAATACATTAACGGGCCATACAATAAACTATCTGGGGCATTGTTCACCAATAGAACATGTCAAAGGACACGAGGACATCCCTTAAGACTTGAAGAAAAAAGGTTTAGGCTTCAAGCTCGGAAAGGGTTTTTCACTGTGAGAACGGTAAGGCTATGGAACTGTCTTCCAGTGGACGTTGTAATGGCAGGTTCATTGGTCAGTTTCAAAAAAAAGCTGGATGAGTTTCTGCCAACAAGGAATGTTGCAAGTTACTGGTATTGATACATAAAGTAGAGTTGATCCAGGGAAATTTCCGATTGCCACTTGGAGTCAGGAAGGAATTTTTTCCCCCTTCATAAATTTGGTGGGGTTTTTTTGCCTTCCTCTGGATCAACAGTTAGGCAGGAAATGAGGATATTGCTAGATGGGTTGGACTGGATGGGTGTATGTCTTTATTCAACCTCAAATACTATACTATTTCTACCTCAGATTTCAGGCCTCTGTAATCTCACATCAATACATAGCAGGGGTTACGTGAGGGTTAATAAATACCTTTAATTTTAAATTAAAATGAACAGTGCTTTATTGTATAATTTGTTGCACTGCAGCAATATGCTGAACACTAACAGACTTATTAAATAAAAGGTGCAAAAATGTGATATTAGGCTTGGTACACACGGTCCAATCGTGTGCCAATTTTCAGACTGACAGATCAATAAACTTATTGGTAATCTGATGGTTGAAAAACTTTTACAGAAGCCAGAATTCAGGTACCAAAAAAAAACCCATCCTCTTAAAAAATGGAGAAAAAGAAAAAAAGAACATTAGGAATTCCTTCAAAAGTACAGTAGACTCTGCAAAAGACTGTAAAGCAACCATCAAATGTTTGGGTGTAACTGTACTGAACAAGGTTATAGTCCCAACAAACTAACCCTATACAATATATAGTGATGAAATACAGACAAAGCCAAGGCATCTACAGCATCTTTATATATGGAGAAGGGACTTGTGAAGGTTCTCATTCATCCAGGTCATGGTATATCTGTTGTATTCAATTAGATCAACTGGACTTGAAGTTTAGTTCTTGAAGACGTTTCGGTAGTCATCCGACTGGCTTTCTCAATTCAGAATGACTTGTACAAGAATCTGTGGCAATTACCTACCCTGGAAAGTCCCAATTAGCATATCACAGCCAGGTGTTAAGGGCGGGATTGCATAGTGGCTAAGACTCAAATACAGCTCCTAAATGAACGAGTACAACAGAAACATTTTACGGTTGATGCTTTAATGCACAACATTAGTCAACTAAAACAGAACCTGGCCTCACAACTACCTGTGGCCATCTGGGAAAGAGTGATGGAGTTTACCAAACAAGCACAGCTTTCTCAGCACTGTAAGGGCAAACAAAGGCAACAGAACAAGTTCTCTATTCTGTCATCCCAGAACACCCCCAAAGGAGAACCTTGGATACAAAAGGAGGGAAGTGTCATTTCAGCAAACAAAGAGGAATGGGTGAGTAACTTGTCTAACAGGACCCTGACCCAGCCACAAATGGAAGTCCTTGCTAAGGGCTTGAATTTTGCCATCACTCCTAAAACCATCCCTGTGGTGGATATTATAGCAGCCACAGAAGTTTCAATCCACAATAATAAGGTACCACAGAGTGAGGCAGAACAACTTCGCCTTAATGTATCTGCAGCCTTAGCCAGTGTTAAAACTCCTTCATCGAACCTGACCACACAGGAAAGAAGAGCCTTAACATCCCTCAGAAGTAGAAGGAAAGAAAAGAACAGGTATACCAACAGTGAAGGGGAAAAGCAAGACAGGAGGAAGAACATGGTCATCCCATATGTAAGAAGGATTTTTAATAAACACCGTATCCCTGTCTGCTTTAAATCAAACAACACACTGAAGCAGCAATTGGTACATCCAAAAGACTCAATACCGAAACACAAGATAAGCGACATCATAGGTGCAGTGCAGTGAAGAATGCTCCGATTTGTATGTGGGGGGAGACCAAACAGCAACTGCATCACGTATGGCCCAGCACAGAAGACCCAATTCCTCGGGTCAGGACTCAGCCGTGTACCTGCATCTTAAGATAAAGGACATACCTTTGAAGATTTAATGTTAACATATTGGCAAAGGAATGTGACTGGTTCAAGAGAGGGGTTTAGGGGGCTATTTATGTGAAAATAAGGAAACCAAGCTAAATAGAGGTAGGGGGGGTTCGACACACAACTGTCTGCCATGTACAATGCGTTTTGACACCTTACTCTGGGCGTTCCTATAACACCTCTTAGCCACTATCCAATCCCGCCCTTAACCACCTTGCTGTGATTATCTAATTGGGATTTTCCAGGGTACATAATTGCCACAGATTCTTGTACAAGTCATTGAATTGAGAAAGCCAGTCGGATGACTAGCGAAACGTTTCAAGAACTAAACTTCATTGATCTAATTGAATACAACAGATATGGAGAAGGGACATATTTCTGCATATAAAGATGTTGTAGACACCTTGGCTTTGTCTGCATTTTCAACATTATATTTGTATAGGGTTAGTCTGTTGTGACTATGAACTTGCACCAATATCCTAACAAAAAGCCCTGTGCTAAAATACGTATGCTGTAAAGGGTATCCCAAAGGAAGCCATGGGGATGTATGGGATCATATAGATGATCGAGTTATTGCTCCTTGGCAACATCTGAATCTTTGAATTATTCAACATTGAATATGCTTGTGAAGGTTCTCATTCATCCAGGTCATGGTATATCTGTTGATTCAATTAGATCAACTGGACTTGAAATGTGTTCTTGAAGACGTTTCGCTAGTCATCCGACTGGCTTTCTCAATCAGATGACTTGTACAAGAATCTGTGGCAATTATGTACCCTGGAAAATCCCAATTAGCATATCACACAGGTGTTAAGGGGTGATTAGATAGTGGCTAAGAGGTGTTATAGGAACGCCCAGAGTAAGGTGTTAAAACAGCATTGACATGGCAGACAGATGGAGGCTGTTGACATGGTGAGAAAACGGCTGGGCCAAGACAGCACTCTTACCAGCAGAACTGATCTCAACCCAGAACAGGTGTGTTCCTTGTTGGACTTGTGCCTGAATACCACCTATTTCAAATACAGGGATAAGTTCATAAGCAAAAACATGGATGTGCTATGGGATCTCCAGTTTCACCTATTGGGGCCAACCTTACATGGAGGAGGAGTAGAAACACAGGCGCTTAATACCTTTAAGGGCATAGCACCCAGCCACTGGTTCAGATATGTTGATGACACCTGGGTTAAAATCCACCAGAAGGAAGTACAAGCTTTCACAGAACACGTTAATGCGGTGGACCAAAACATTAAATTCACAAGGGAAGAGGTACAAAACAACAAACTGGCTTTCTGGACTGCTTGGTAGAAGTTAAGGAAAATGGTAAACTGGAGAGTAGAGGTTTACAGAAAACCAACACACACAGATCAGTATTTAATGTTTGATCCCACCACCCTTTAGATCACAAGCTGGGGGTCATCAGAAACCTGCAACACAGAGCCGAGAACATCCCCACTAGCACAGAGGCGAAGGTAAAGAAATGAAACATCTCAGAGGAGCCCTTAAAACTTGTGGATATCCAGACTGGGCCTTTTTTCAAAAAGAAGAGAAGGAAAGAAAAGAACACGAATACCAACAGTGAAGGGGAAAAGCAAGACAGGAGGAAGAACATGGTCATCCCATATGTAGCAGGGGTCTCCGAGAAATTAAGAAGAATTTTAAAAAACATCGTTCCCTGTCTGCTTTAAACCAAAACAACACACTAGAGGCAGCAATGGTACATCCGAAAGACCCAATACCAAAACACAAGAAAAGCGACATCATATATGCAGTGCAGTGCAGTGAAGAATGCTCTGATTGTATGTGGGGGAGACCAAAACAGCAACTGCATCAACGTATGGCCCAGCACAGAAGAGCCAATTCCTCGGGTCAGGACTCAGCCGTGTATCTGCATCTTAAGGATAAAGGACATACCTTTGAAGATTGTAATGTTAACATACTGGCGAAGGAAAGTGACTGGTTCAAGAGAGGTGTTGGAGGCCATTTATGTGAATAAAGAAAAAACCAAGCCCAAATAGAGGTGGGGGGGTTCGACACCATTGTCTGCCATGTACATGCTGTTTAACACCTTACTCTGGGCGTTCCTATAACACCTCTTAGCCACTATCTAATCACACCCTAACACCTGGTGTGATATGCTAATTGGGATTTTCCAGGGTACATAATTGCCACAGATTTTGTACAAGTCATTCTGAATTGAAGAAAGCCAGTCGCATGACTAGCGAAACGTTCAAGAACTACATTTCAAGTCCAGTTGATCTAATTGAATACAACAGATATTCAACATGAAGGAAGACATCCCCTAAACCCTTGGAACATGTTCTTAGTAGCGATGGCAGGGCACAGAGCTAATGGCTTTATGATAGCATGAGTTCTGTAAAGCTCCAAATTCCAAATCTGGGTAGGAAATCAACTGATTTTTTTTAATGGAAAAGAATATGTAGAAAAAACTACGTATGTGTAATTAAACCAGGAATTTAAAAAAAAAAAATGATTGTCCTTCTAGAGAATAAACCAAAAATTATTTTTTTAATAATCATTGTCTTTTTTTATTTGTTTTCAATAATATAGATATTTAAGTAAAAACTATCCAATAATATAACATTATAACAAATTAAACCTGTTATAATAGATACTATACATATTGTTATTACTATTACATATGTTGATTTGTATCTATCTATTGGGAGGAGTTTTGTTCAAAGACGATTTGTTGTCAGTTTACCAATATTCCAAATTTTTATAGAACTAGGGAAATTATTATTTACTATATAGAACATTTTTTCATATTGCATATTAATTGAGAGAGAATGCGTTTTTTAGATGAGCTGGATGGAGTTTTTTATCCCTTTCAAGTAGGGTAAAATGTATTTGTTTTCTTATAAGTTAAACATTGCACAAAATGAAAGGGGATCTGTGGTTTCCGAACACATTAGGGTTAAGTAAAAAGCTGTTCTCATTCATAACAAGCCTGGTTCACATCGCTTAAAGCAGCATGTCAGAAGTTATGATGCAGAGAAAATGTTTAATGTTTTCTGTTTCCAGTAGCTTGAGTGACATCAGCTGCACCCTCTGTTCTGTTTTTATCTCTCTTTCTGAGTTAAGTCTGCACATTCTGACTTACTGCTGAGAATTAGAGGAAGCCCTGCTTGATTGATAGAATATTACAGGTCATTAGTTTCCACCCCATCATTGTTTAATCTTTGTACAGAGAAAATTAAACTTTAATGTAGCCATCTTGCTTTTTCCTAGGGTTTACTAACGCTCAGCAACAATGATCCCTCTATTTTTTTTTATCAGGGTGTTTGCAGATATATATTTTTGGACATGAAATCATTTTGTGGGCTACACACTGCATTACCTAAATTCACCATATCTTTATGTGCACAGGCTTGCTAAGTTGTGTGTGCATGAGCAAATAGCTTAGAGGGAACAATGCTGAGGAAGGCAAAAACAAACCATTTTCCAGTTTTTTTTGTACAAACCTAGAACAGTTGAGGGGTTGAATGAATGACAAATCAATGATCCATCAATCATAGTAACATAATAATATGGTTTAGAGGTTAAATAAAGACATTCGTCGTTCTAATCATACCCAACCCATAATGGTTGTTCCAGAGAAGTTAAAAAAAGGGGTATGTTTCTTCCTGACTCTAAATGGCAATCAGAAGAAATCCCTGGATAAACGAAAAATGAATTATTAATACTTTCAACATTCTTTCATTTTAGAAATGTGTCCAGCCTTCTCTTATAGCTATTCAATAAACTTCCATCACCACATCTACGGGAACAGTTCCACAGTTTTACAAACAGCAGAGGTAATCCGCACGCACCTATGGTAGTTGATATATCTGTAAATGCTGAGTGCAATGGCTGGCCATGGTAAGTGGTCATATAACAGAGAAGAATACACACCACACATATCAGTCTTATCCACCTATGAATTTAATGCTTCATACACAGGATACACAAAGAGTTTCGATACAAAGCTGTACCTTCTTCAGACATCAAGAAGTTTATGTAAAAAACAATTTCCAAACTTAAATTGCTGAACAATGCACCTGAGTGTTTATTGTAAGGCCAAACTACGGGTAACTGTACTTCCATAATAAAACTCATAACATCTAGGCCCTCCCTATTGCTGTAGATGCCCCACACAATTCTTACAAAGTCTGTCTTATAGTGCCAGTTTAGCCATGTCCCTTCTTACAGTCTTTAAAACTGTTCCCGCACTGCCAATGGCCAAGAAAAGACACACTTATAGCAGAAAGTGTCTTCCTATTAAAGGGATGTGAGAGGGGACTGGACCAGACCAGCAATATGGTCGGACTTTGAATGGTGTGGGGCATCTATGGCAAATCAGGGATAAGGATCTAGCATTTTAAGTCCTCTTCCTAGGTTCAATTACGAGAGTGGGATTGTTTGAGAGTGCATAGGAGACTGTAATTCTCTTTTAAAGGGACACTATACTGAAAAAATGACTTTCCCTCATCTTAATATATAAATAAATACGTGTAAGTAGCACTTACTCTGAGGGTGTGTGTGTGTTGGCTGCATGTCTTCAATCCAGCACATGTTTTGCTAAGTAGCAGTATCCTCCTCCCTCTTTGAAGGACTCCAAGTTTCATTCTGACCTGACTTTTCCCACAAACCAACTGTCAATCTGCCACAAGCATTCCAACTTTCAAAATCTTTTACCATAACAGCTACAGCAAAACTGCTTACAGAAGTAGAAGTAGTACAGAAATAGTACAAGTTCAGCAAGGCACTTGACTGACAGCTGAAATGTAAGATGCTTTAGTTTGGATTTCTAAAGAAATAGGAGGCAGATTAAGGGAAAAAAATGGTACAGTGTGTGTGGGAGTATATAGTTATGGTCAATTTGAATAACTTTTTTTCCCAGTATAGATGCCCTTTAATGTTTATATTATAGTATTTGAGGTTGAATAAAGACTATGTCATCCGTCCAACCTCCTAGCAATATCCTAATTTCCTGCCTACCTGTTGATCCAGAGGAAGGCAAAAAAAAACCACCAAATTTCTGAAGGGGGAAAAAATTCCTTCCTGATCTCCAAGTGGCAATCGGAAAAATTCCCGGATCAACTCTACTTTATGTATTAATACCAGTAACTTGCAACATTCCTTGTTTGCAGAAACTCATCCAGTTATTTTTTGAAACTGACCAATGAAACCTGCCATAACAACGTCCACTGGAAGACAGTTCCATAGCTTACTGTTCTCCACAGGGAAGCCTAAACCTTTTTAGTCTTAAGGGATGTTTTGTGTCCTCTGACATGTTCTATTGTGTGAACAATGCCCCAGATAGTTTATTGTATGGCCTGTTAAAGAGGAACTGTGGTCCAAAATGACTTTAGGTAAATTGATAGGAATTTCTCTCCTGAGATTTTTACAATTTATTTCCATTGTTTATTTTATATAGTTTTGAAGATATTACATTTTGTGTGTTGATATGGCAGCAGCATCACCAGGTCCCTGCACTTCCTGCTTCCTGCTCTGAAACCTGTCAGTCAATCTGCCCTGTGTCTCCTCCCCTTTGCAGTTCTCTGGTCCCTTCCACTCATGGACCCCATGGTTCCTCCAGTTGCAGGCCCCCTTGGCCCATTCCCTTACAGCCCCATGTGGCCCTGCCCACTCGTGGGTCCATGGACCCGCCCACTTGCAGGTGCCTAAGATCACAGGTGCTGTGGGCCACTCTGACACCCCCCCCGAAAACTCTGTGGAAACAGCCTTATCAGGCAGAGTGAGAACTCTGCCTGAAAAGGCTGTTTTCACATAGTGAGAGAGAGAGCTGTAGATTCCCTTACCTTCTCTGCAGCTGCAGGTCTCACACAGCAGGAGGAGGGAGGGACTTCCTGTCTCCCTCACACAATGAGGGAGTCTGAGGCTGTGCTCGCCGGCGGCACTGTGCAGAGAAGCCTTAGAATGTCACATGTCAGCCTCCCACCCATTAACTTCTGGTCAGATTCTTTATATTTGGGTTGGAGCACGTAGAGAGGTGGTTGATGGCTCATTTTAAAGGTATAAAATGTGCCTTTCATTTACTCAAGACCACAGTTGCCCTTAAATGTATTTATACGCAGTAATCATATCCCCACGCAAGCCGCTTTTTCAGTGTACATAATTGTAATTTTCACTAGTAACTTTTCCAGTCTCTCTTCATATTCAATCTCCCAATCCCCTTTTAATTAGTTGCCCTTTTCTGAACCCTTTCCATTTCAAAGATGTCTTTTTGTACACAGGATTCCAAAATTGCACGCATATTTCAAATGAGGCCTTACCAATGCTTTGTAAAGTGGGATATAAAATTTTCCTCCCTTGAATCCATACCTCTCTTTATACAAGACAATACCACTTCCAAATCATTAATAAATAGATTAAATAGAACACAGAGCCCTGTGGCTCCCCACTAGCACCTTTAGTACATAATGATGAAGCCCCCTTAAAACTATCTCTGCATCCTATTCATTAACCAATTTTCTACTGTACAAATGTGGCTCCCCAGACCAACAGACCTTAACTTATACATTAGTCGTCTAGGGGGACTGTACAAAAGCCTTTGCAAAATCCAAGTAAACTACATCTACTGCTATGCCAGAGTCTAAATTTCTACTTACTTCCTCATAAAGCCAAGCAAGTTAGTTTGACAAGATCTATTTCCTCCTAAATCCTGCTGGTTCTACTTATGTCCGTTCTTGAACATCCTCTAGAACGTTTTCCCTTATTAAACTTTCCAGGATCTTCCCCACCACTGAAGTTAAATACAGGCCCTGTAATTACCGGCTGTGACGACTACTCTTTTTGAATATTGGAATAACATCGCGTGTCTCCAATCCAGAGGCAACACACCGGAAATGTATTTTGTTGTAAAGCGATTATATAGTAGATAATGCACCCCTACTGTAATTATAAGGATATTATAAGTCACAGAGGAGTTTGTGATCATATTAAAGCACGAGGTGACATCTGATATCCGAATAATTTTATGTCGGGGGTGATTATTTAGTATAATAACCCCCTGAGTCAATCTGCCTCTGTGCAATGTGACTCTCTGTCATTTATTCTTTCCTTCCCCCCCTTCACTATCTTCTCCCACCTCAGTTTTCTCCCCCCTTCACATCTACCTTCAGTTGCATTGGCTGCACTAAGTTCAGTGTCTCTGCACCACTGTGGATAGGGCGGCTCCTCTGTCCCATGTTACGTCCTGTACAGGGCTAATCTATTGTATTTAAGGAAATAATCTTACTGTTGGGTCCCTTATGGGGGTGGATTAACTTGCTATACATGCACCTCTGATAACCCTAACTTAACTAATCTCTCTTGAACTTGCTTTCCACCAAACAAAAGCCATGTACGAAGCAGTAAACCTTCAGGGGATCAAACCAGGAGGAGCTGCATGCACTCAGCACTCCCTTAAGGGGTGTTAAAGTTGTGTTAAACAAATGTAAAAATCCTTGGTTGTCGGCTGTGTGAGAAAACACTCACACAGCTGTGCGGCTTGTTTTGCATTAGCTATCAGCTTACTTACGTGAGGGTGAGATGAACCAGAGCCGCACAGATTCTGATAAATCTCTTCCAGAGATTTGCCCAGAGGACCTGTGGTATGGGTGAAGCTCCCTGTTAATGTTTTGAGACCATATAATTGTATGTTGATATGAACAACATAATGAAATGTTTCCAATCAATATTTCTACAATCTTGGTATATCTGTTGTATTCAATTAGATCAACTGGACTTGAAATTCAAGTCCAGTTGATCTAATTGAATACAACAGATATACCATGACTGGATGAATGAGAACCTTCACAAGCAATAACAATCTTGGTCTTTGTGCATTGATCATGCATGATGGATTATATTGTTTTATATGGTTCAGGAAAGGGCTATAGCAATATAAGCTTCAGACTCACATACCAGGCACTAAACCGAATTACATCTAGCTGAAATATTAAGACTGTTAGCAGTGAACCACCTCCACTCCATCCACACACACAACTTGGTATGCGGGCAAATTCCAGCTGTCTATAACTGCTATTGTTCAAGCACACTATGGGTGACCATCACTGAAAATAAAATGGTCTTGTATAAAAAAAAAGACATTTAATGTCTCCTGTATCTCTATGTTTGATGCCTAAACCTTGCTTAAGGGTAGCAGAAATTCACATCAACCTTAGCAAATAATAGGAGCCTGAAGCAATCAAGCTCATTGAAAAGGGGCTCTGCTATAATGAGGCAAATTGAAATTGTGCTAGGCAGCAGGGCCCAGTAGGCCTGTACCATAAATGGACGACCAGCTAAATTTGGAATACAAAGCATATTTAAAGTCATATTTACCTGCATTAATCAAGAGCACTTGGGTGGGCAATGCACCAGCAACTTACATTTTCACATAGCAGGGGCAACAACAAACCCTATCACCTTGGATGTGAACTTTACTTAATGGAATGGACTTCAATTTGATTCCACATATGCAGGTGGAGCCTGTATGGGGGTGGATTATGGTGTTCCCTATATATTGTGTGTTGCACTATCATTTTGTTATCTGATGAAGGGGGCAGTTCCCCCAAAACGTTATATAAATAAATGTGTCGGACCCTTTACACAAACTTTGTGTGGGGGTACCTTATTTTTGCATCTACAAATCACAAACACTCACTACATTATAAACCCAACACACAGGAAGTGGAAATTACCACTCACCTTCAGACCCTGCCCCATTCTAATCACAAGAGCATCAGAAGGTAAGCAGCAGGTGGTGGGGGTTGTGGTCCAATGTCCTCAAAGTCAACAAACTGTATGAAAGTCTTTATAAACATTATAATATAAAAAGTTTTCAAAGTGTAGTTGATACAGGTGAACATAATGCATAAATTCATTCAAAGGCATCTGTACACATATCACATGATATGGCAAACACACTGCCATATGAAAAAAGTAAACTAGAAGAAAAGCATGCCTAATGCCTACTTATAACATAATCATGGTTCCAGAACATGCCAAACATTCTCAAAACACATATGCCTGCCATCAGTAATCCAATGGCATATCGTTATTTCCCCCTACGTCTGGGGTGGAATATAGGTCTCCAAATATTGTCCACTTAGGTTGTGTGTGTGCCTGAGGTGAATTAAATGTCTTGATACTGTGGTATCATAATTAGTGCCTGGCTTGTGAAGTGTCTTAGTCCCTTTTGTGTCCTTCCCATTTGATCTACATAGCATATAACAGGGGCACTTTATTAGATATATTATCTGTTTGGTATTGCAAGGTGGCATAGTTTTTAAGCTTAATGGGAGTGCCTTTAAAAAGGTGACGGTAGTATCACCTTGATAATAGAGAAGCAACAAATGCACATATAACATGGGTAGGCTTGTGAAGGTTCTATTCATCCAGGTCATGGATATATGCTTTATTCAATTAGATCAAACTGGACTTGAAATGTAGTTCTTTGAAGACGTTTGCTAGTCATCCGACTGGCTTTTCAATTCCAGAATGACTTGTACAGAATCTGTGGCAATATGTACCCTGGAAAATCCCAATTAGCATATCACAGCCAGGTGTTAAGGGTGTGATTAGATAGTGGCTAAGAGGTGTTATAGAACGCCCAGTAGTAAGGTGTTAAACAGCATGTACATGGCAGACAGATGGGGTCGAACCCCCCCACCTCTATGTTAGGCTTGGTTTCTCTTATTTCACACTAATGGCTCCTTAACCACCTCTCTTGTAACCAGTCACAGTTCCTTCGCCAGTATGTTAACATTACAATCTTCAAAGGTATGTCCTTTATCCTTAAGATGCAGATACACGGCGAGTCCTGACCCGAGGAATTGGCTCTTTGTGCTGGGCATACGTTGATGCAGTTGCTGTTTGGTCTCCCCACATACAAATCAGAGCATTCTTCACTGCACCGCACTGCATATATGATGTCGCTTTTCTTGTGTTTTGGTATTGGGTCTTTCGGATGTACCAATTGCTGCCTCAGTGTGTTGTTCGGTTTAAAAGCAGACAGGGTACGATGTTTTTTGAAAATTCTTCTTAATTTCTCGGAGACCCCTGCTACATATGGGATGAACTGTTCTTCTCCTGTTCTTGCTTCCCTTCATGTTGGTATTGTGTCTTTTTCTTTCCTTCTACTTCTTTTGACAAGGCCTGCAACACAGAGCGAGAACATCCCCCACTAGCACAGAGGCGAAGGCTAAAGAATGAAACATTCAGAGGAGCCCTTAAAACTTGTGGAATATCCAGACTGGGCCTTTGTCAAAGAAGTAGAAGGGAAAGAAAAGAACACGAATACCAACAGTGAGGGGAAAAGCAAGACAGAGGAAGAAACTGGTCATCCCATATGATAAAGCAGGGGTCTCCGAGAAAATTAAGAAGAATTTCAAAAACATCGTATCCCTGTCTGCTTTTAAACGAACTAAAACACTGAGGCAGCAATTGGTACATCCGAAAAGACCCAATACCAAAACACAAGAAAAGCGACATCATATATGCAGTGCAGTGCAGTGAAGAATGCTCTGATTGTATGTGGGGGAGACCAACAGGCAACTGCATCAACGTATGGCCCAGCACAAGAGCAATTCCTCGGGTCAGGCTCAGCCGTGTATCTGCATCTTAAGGATAAAGGAAATACTTTGAAGATTGTAATGTAAATACGGCGAAGGAAGGAACGTGATGGTTCAGAGAGGTGTAAGGAGGCATTTATGTGAAAATAAAGAAACCAACGCCCAAATAGAGTGGGGGGGTTCTACACCATCGTATCCAGTACAATGCTGTTTTACACATACTCTGGGCGTTTCCTATAACACCTCTTAGCCACTATCTAATCACACCCTTAACACCTGGCTGTGTATGCCTATATGGGATTTTCCAGGGTACATAATTGCCACAGATTCTGTACAGTCATTCTGAATAGAAAGCCAGTGGATGACTAGCGAAAAGTCTCAAGAACTACATTCAAGTCCAGTTGATCTAATTGAATACAACCAGATATACATGGGTAGGTACCCCTTTTCAGAATACCTTTAAATATTGATTCAGTGCGCACAATGTCTTAAATGATTTGCCTCTCTGGTAATAAACAGTGGGTGCATCTGAAAAGTCCACCTATGTTCTATCTTTGATCATTATATAAATGATGAACACATGCGAGTTCAGAAGACCTCGATATTTTGAAGGAAAAAGAAGAAAGACCTAGGACAAGAAAAAACAAAATAAGAGGGGTGTGGGAGGAGGAAGAAAAAACATGGCAGAAAGGTACGTTTTAGGACAAGGTGTTGTCCCATTCTCGAGTTGTGGGAACCCCTTATTCTAGGGGCTTCTTTAAAAGGCATGGGACCCTACAAGGGCCTTTCCATACACAATTCCACTATACTACATTATATTATATAATCTGAGACACGAGAATAACCTCAACGTTCAATAAGTATAGGAAACGGAGAGGCACCACAGGGCTAACAAACATAAGTTTTATTGCCAAAGTTAAAAAGCACAATCGACACATTTGAAATAAGAAAGTGGACGCCATTTAGTTATAAAGGAACGTGTGCTTACTTCCCATCTTATTCTAGTCTGACCTGGATATTTTATCCTCCATTTTATTGCACATTTAAGTGTGTTTTGTAAAAATATACTTTACTGTATAAAAATACAGAGAAACTTTACAGATCTCTAATGTAAACATATGTGTATTATAATGATACTCTTTAGTCTCTGTAAGTTATCTATGGTTATAATAACACCACAAAGGGGATATCAAATAAGGATTTATTGTATGGAGTGGTTACAAATTATGCAAAGTAAAATGCCAGTTAAGTATATTAGAGGCAAGCCTACAAATAATAAATATATACTTTAAGCATAATTAGTCTATTATGTGTGATATGTGTGTGTAGTATAGAGACAGGTGTGTAGTGTAAACTGTATGTTATGTCTGCTTACCTCACCTGAAATCCTGACAAGTTATTACCTCTATGGTGGTTTAGGTACACTCTAAAACTTCCATGAATGGTCACAACTTAGTTACTGATGACCTTCATTTCAAAATAACTTCTACTACTTTGTGAGGTAAACAAGACAGTTGTGCATGTATAACAAGCTTGGTTAACTCTGTTACAAAACGATAACCCTTTTATAACTGGGATTCAAAATGTTTTGTGAATTAAAAAACATTTCCCTCACAGTACCAGCAATAGATTCATGGGGTTTTTCGGCCTGACCTATTGCCTACAGCATTTATTTTATTGATTTAGGAGCTCTAAGAAATTATTGAACATTTCAATCTTGGCCTACAATAGATTGAAACTACAATGGAAATTCCTCAAGCAACACACCGAAATTTTGAACATAACAACTGGTTCAGATATTGAAATTTTGAAAGTCAACCCAGAACTTCGATAGCTGAAAACTCTGTGTCAAACAGAGTGAGAGGTTCAGTGTATTTTCAAATGAGGAGGTTCAGTTATTTTCCTCAGGAAAAACACGAATGAAACACAGAATCAATACCAGTAACTTGCCACATTCTTTGTTTGCAGAAACTCATCCAGCTTTTTTTTTAAACTGACCATGAACCTTCAATAACAACGTCCACTGGAAGGACAGTTCACATAGCTTTACGTTCTCACAGTGAAAAAACCCTCCGAACTGAATCCTAAACCTTTTCTTCAAGTTTAAGGGATGTCCTCGTGTCCTCTGACATGTTCTATTGGTGAACAATGCCCCAGATATGCTTGTGAAGGTTCTCATTCATCCAGGTCATGGTATATCTGTTGTATTCAATTAGATCAACTGGACTTGAAGTTTAGTTCTTGAAGACGTTTCGTAGTCTTCCGACTGGCTTTCAATTCAGAATGACTTGTACCAAGAATCTGTGGCAATTATGTACCCTGGAAAATCCTATTAGGGATGGCCGGTTCACGGATCGAACCCGGATCCACCGCGGAGTTATCCCGTTCGCGAACGGCGGATTTTTCCGAGGTTTCCGCTTCCGACCTCCGATTAGCGGATTTTTTGTTTTCTAAATTTTCGAATTACGAGTTTTCATGTATTTCGGGGTATTCGAAAAAAACGGGAAAACACGTATTTCGAAAATACAAGGATTTCTCTTAATTCCAAAATAATATTTTCTAAAATTTCGAAATTACGAGGATTACTGTTGTTTTCGAAAATACATATTTTCGCAATACATGGAAAACTCGTAATTTCGAAAATACCGAAAATGGAAAATCGTAATTGAAATTTCGAAAACACAAAAATCGTATTTCAAGGGTGGTTTTTAATTTTAAACGGGTCCGCTCGCGGATTTTCGAATTTTCAAACTTTTTCGAAAATTCGCGGATCTCGAGCGGACCGGATTTTGCGAAGTTCGGACATCTCTAATCCTAATTAGACAATCACAGCCAAGTGTCAAGGGCGTGTGATGGATGTAGCTAAGAGGTGCTGATTACCACCTATCAATACAAGAGAAAAGTTTTAAGCAAAAACATGGATGTGCTATGGGCTCTCCAGTTTCACCCATTGTGGCCAACCTTACTTGGAGGGAGTAGAAAAACAGGAGCTTAATACTTTTAAGGGCAAGCACCCAGCCACTGGCTACAGAATCATGGATGCACACCGTGGTTAAAATCCACAGAAAGAAGGACAAGCTTTCACAGAACACATTAATGCGGTAGACCAAAAACATCAAATTTACACGGGAAGAGGTTACAAAACAACAAACTGGCTTTATTGAATGCTTGGTAGAAGTTAAGGAAAATGGTAAAAACCGGAAGTAGAGGTTCAGAAAAACCAACACACACAGATCAGTATTGATGTTTGACTCTCACCACCTTTAGCACAAGGTGGGTGTCATCAAACCCTGCAACACAGGAGATGGAACATCCCCACTACATAGAGGCAAGGCGAAAGAAATGTGGATATCCAGCACTGGGCCTATGTCAAATGTCACAAGAAGTAGAAGGGAAGAAAAGAACACGAATACAACAGTTGAGGGGAAAAGCAAGAAAGGAGAAAGACATGTCATGCCCATAGGTAGCAGGGGGCTCAGAGAAAGTTAAGAAGAATTTTCAAAAAAAACACAACAGTTATCCCTGTCTGCTTTAAACGAACCAACACTAGCAGCAAGAAATTGGTACACCCGAAAGACCAATACCAAACCACAAGAAAAGACGAATCATACGCAGTGCAGTGCCTGTGAAGATGCTCTGATTTGTATGTTGGGGAGACCAAACCAGCAACGTGCATAACGTTAGGCCACAGACAGACGAGCCAACTACCAACTTGGCTGTGATATGCTTAATTAGATTTTCAGGGACATACTTTCACAAATCTTGTACAGTCATTCTGAATTGAGGAAAGCCAGTAGGATGACTAGCGATGTCTTCAAGAACTAAAGTCCAGTTGATTAATGAATACAACGAAATGCCCCAGATAGTTATTGTTATGGCCTTAATGGTATTTTATCACAGTAATCACTCCCCGACTCAAGTGCCTTTTTTCACCAGCATAAAATATCTGTAACTTTTCCAGTCTCACTTCATATTCAATCTCCCCAATCCCTTATTAATTTAGTTTGCCCTTCTCTGAACCCTTCACAGGGGCCCCCAGTAGGCCTGTACCATAAATGGACGACCAGCTAAATTTGAATACAAAGCATATTTAAATGTCATATGTACCTGCATTTATGCAGCACTTGGGTGGCAATGCAACCAGCAACCTTTACATTTCACATAGCAGGGGCACAACAAACCCTATCACCTTGGATTGAACTTTACTTAATGGAATGGACTTCAATTTGATTCCACATATGCAGGTGGAGCCTGTATGGGGTGGATTATGTGTTCCCTATATATTGTGTGTTGCACTATCATTTTGTTATCTGATGAAGGGGGGCTAGTTCCCCCAAAACGTTTATAATAAATGTTTCAAGGACCCTTTACACACCTTTGTGTGTGGGGTACCTTATTTTGCATCTACAAATACAAAACACTCACACATTATAAACCCAACCACAGGAAGTGGAAATTACACTTCCCCTTCAGCCCCTGCCCCATTCTAATCACAAGACATCAGAAGGTAAGCAGCAGTTGGTGTTGTGGTCCAAATGTCCTCAAAGTCCAACAAACTGTATGAAAGTCTTTAGTAAATCCATTAATAATATAAAAGTCTTCTCAAAGGTGTAGTTTATCCAGGTGAACATAATGCATAAATATAACATTCAAAGGACATATGTACACATATCACATGATATGGCAAAAACAGCCTGCCATATGAAAAAAGTAAACTAGAAGCATTGCCTAATGCCTACTTATAACTAATCATGGTTCCCAGAACATGCAAAACATTCTCAAACACATATGCCTGCCATCAGTAATCCAATGGCATATCGTTATATTCCCCCTACGTCTGGGTGAATATAGTCTCCAATATTGTCCACTTAAGTGTTTGTGGTGTGCCTGAGGTGAATTAATGTCTTACTGTTTTATCATAATTAGTGCCTGGTTTGAAGTGTCTTATGTCCCTTTTGTGTTCCTTCCCATTTGATCTACATAGCATATACCACAGGGGCACTTTATTAGATATATATCTGTTTGTATTGCAAGTGGCATAGTTTTTAAGCTTAATGGAGTGCCTTTAAACAGGTGACTGGTAGTATCACCTTTGATAATAGAGAAGCAACAAATGCAACATATACATGTAGGCTTTGTGAAGGTTTCCATTCATCCAGTCATGGTATATCTGTTGTATTCATTAGATCAACTGGACTTGAAATGTAGTTCTTGAAGACGTTTCGCTAGTCTCCGACTGGCTTTCTCAATTCAAGAATACTTGTACAAGAATCTGTGGCAATTATGTACCCTGGAAAATCCCAATTAGCATATCACAGCCAGGTTTAAGGGTTGTGATTAGTATGGCTAAGAGGTGTTATAGAACGCCCAGAGTAAGGTGTTAAACAGCATTGTACATGGCAGACAGATGTGGTGTCGACCCCCCCACCTCTATTTGGCTTGGTTTCTTTTTTATTTTCACATAAATGCCTCCTTAACACCTCTCTTGAACCAGTCACGTTCCTTCGCCAGTATGTAACATTACAATCTTCAAAGGTATGTCCTTTATCCTTAAGATGCAGATCAACGGCTGAGTCCTGACCCAGGAATTGGCTCTTCTGTGCTGGCCATACGTTGATGCAGTTGCTGTTTGGTCCTCCCCCACTACAAATCAGAGCATTCTTCACTGCACTGCACTGCATATATGATTCGCTTTCTTGTTTTTTGGTATTGGGTCTTTCGGATGTACCAATTGCTGCCTCGTGTGTTGTTCGGTTTAAAGCAGACAGGGATACGATGTTTTTTGAAAATTCTTCTTAATTTCTCGGAGACCCCTGCTACATATGGGATGACCATGTTCTTCCTCCTGTCTGCTTTTCCCCTTCACTGTTGGTATTCGTGTTCTTTTCTTTCCTTCTACTTCTTTTGACAAAGGCCTGCAACACAGAGCCGAGAACATCCCCACTAGCACAGAGGCGAAGGCTAAAGAAATGAAACATCTCAGAGGAGCCCTTAAAACTTGTGGATATCCGAACTGGCCTTTGTCAAAAGAAGTGAAGGAAAGAAAAGACACGAATACCAACAGTGAAGGGTAAAAGCAAGACAGGAGGAAGAACATGGTCATCCCATATGTGACAGGGGTCCTCCGAAAATTAAGAAGAATTTTCAAAAACATCGTATCCCTGTCTGCTTTAAACCGAACACACAACTGAGGCAGCAATTGTACATCCGAAAGACCCAATACCAAAACACCAGAAAAGCGACATCATATATGCAGTGCAGTGCAGTGAAGAATGCTCTGATTTGTATGTGGGGGACCAAACAAACTGCATCAACGTATGGCCCAGCCACAGAAGAGCCAATTTCCTCGTTCGACTCAGCCGTGTATCTGCATCTTAAGGATAAAGGACATACCTTTGAAGATTGTAATGTTAACATACTGGCGAAGGAACGTGACGGTTCAGAGAGGTGTTAAGAGGCCATTTATGTGAAAATAAGAAACCAAGCCCAAATAGAGGTGGGGGGGTTCGACACCATCTGTCTGCCATTCAATGCTGTTTTAAACCTTTACTCTGGGCGTTCCTATACACCTCTTAGCCACTATCTACTCACACCATTAACACCTGGCTGTGATATGCTATTGGGATTTTCCAGGGTACATAATTGCCACAGATTCTTGTACAGTCATTCTTAATTGAGAAAGCCAGTCATGACCTAGCGAACATCTTTCAAGAAAGCAAGACAGGAGGAAGAACATGGTCATCCCATATGTAAGAAGGATTTTTAATAAACACCGTATCCCTGTCTGCTTTAAATCAAACAACACACTGAAGCAGCAATTGGTACATCCAAAAGACTCAATACCGAAACACAAGATAAGCGACATCATAGGTGCAGTGCAGTGAAGAATGCTCCGATTTGTATGTGGGGGAGACCAAACAGCAACTGCATCCACGTATGGCCCAGCACAGAAGACCCAATTCCTCGGGTCAGGACTCAGCCGTGTACCTGCATCTTAAAGATAAAGGACATACCTTTGAAGATTTTAATGTTAACATATTGGCAAAGGAATGTGACTGGTTCAAGAGAGGTGTTTAGGAGGCTATTTATGTGAAAATAAGGAAACCAAGCCTAAATAGAGGTAGGGGGGTTCGACACCAACTGTCTGCCATGTACAATGCTGTTTTGACACCTTACTCTGGGCGTTCCTATAACACCTCTTAGCCACTATCCAATCCCGCCCTTAACACCTTGCTGTGATATGCTAATTGGGATTTTCCAGGGTACATAATTGCCACAGATTCTTGTACAAGTCATTCTGAATTGAGAAAGCCAGTCGGATGACTAGCGAAACGTCTTCAAGAACTAAACTTCAATTGATCTAATTGAATACAACAGATATGGAGAAGGGACATATTTCTGCATATAAAGATGTTGTAGACACCTTGGCTTTGTCTGCATTTTCAACATTATATTTTGTATAGGGTTAGTCTGTTGTGACTATGAACTTGCACACATATCCTAACAAAAAGCCCTGTGCTAAAATACTGTATGCTTAGTAAAGGTGTATCCCAAAGGAAGCCATGGGGATGTATGGGATCATAGATGATCCGAGTTATTGCTCCTTGGCAACATCTGAATTCTTTGAATTATTCAACATTGAATATGCTTGTGAAGGTTCTCATTCATCCAGGTCATGGTATATCTGTTGTATTCAATTAGATCAACTGGACTTGAAATGTAGTTCTTGAAGACGTTTCGCTAGTCTCGACTGGCTTTCTCAATTCAGAATGACTGTACAAGAATCTGTGGCAATTATGTACCCTGGAAAATCCCAATTAGCATATCACAGCCAGGTGTTAAGGGTGTGATTAGATAGTGGCTAAGAGGTGTTATAGGAACGCCCAGAGTAAGGTGTTAAAACAGCATTGTACATGGCAGACAGATGGAGGCTGTTGACATGGTGAGAAAACGGCTGGGCCAAGACAGCACTCTTACCAGCAGAACTGATCTCAACCCAGAACAGGTGTGTTCCTTGTTGGACTTGTGCCTGAATACCACCTATTTCAAATACAGGGATAAGTTCTATAAGCAAAAACATGGATGTGCTATGGGATCTCCAGTTTCACCTATTGTGGCCAACCTTTACATGGAGGAGGTAGAAACACAGGCGCTTAATACCTTTAAGGGCATAGCACCCAGCCACTGGTTCAGATATGTTGATGACACCTGGGTTAAAATCCACCAGAAGGAAGTACAAGCTTTCACAGAACACGTTAATGCGGTGGACCAAAACATTAAATTCACAAGGGAAGAGGTACAAAACAACAAACTGGCTTTCTTGGACTGCTTGGTAGAAGTTAAGGAAAATGGTAAACTGGAAGTAGAGGTTTACAGAAAACCAACACACACAGATCAGTATTTAATGTTTGACTCCCACCACCCTTTAGATCACAAGCTGGGGGTCATCAGAACCCTGCAACACAGAGCCGAGAACATCCCCACTAGCACAGAGGCGAAGGTTAAAGAAATGAAACATCTCAGAGGAGCCCTTAAAACTTGTGGATATC
>CM033469.1:50486568-50509068 GCA_019447015.1 Hymenochirus boettgeri | reverse complement strand
CGATAAGAACTTTTATTGAATCTCCCTAATTTCCACTGTGCACCAACTGTTAACTCCTGGGTTAAAATCCACCAGAAGGAAGTACAAGCTTTCACAGAACACGTTAATGCGGTGGACCAAAACATTAAATTCACAAGGGAAGAGGTACAAAACAACAAACTGGCTTTCTTGGACTGCTTGGTAGAAGTTAAGGAAAATGGTAAACTGGAAGTAGAGGTTTACAGAAAACCAACACACACAGATCAGTATTTGATGTTTGACTCCCACCACCCTTTAGATCACAAGCTGGGGGTCATCAGAACCCTGCAACACAGAGCCGAGAACATCCCCACTAGCACAGAGGCGAAGGCTAAAGAAATGAAACATCTCAGAGGAGCCCTTAAAACTTGTGGATATCCAGACTGGGCCTTTGTCAAAAGAAGTAGAAGGAAAGAAAAGAACACGAATACCAACAGTGAAGGGGAAAAGCAAGACAGGAGGAAGAACATGGTCATCCCATATGTAGCAGGGGTCTCCGAGAAATTAAGAAGAATTTTCAAAAAACATCGTATCCCTGTCTGCTTTAAACCGAACAACACACTGAGGCAGCAATTGGTACATCCGAAAGACCCAATACCAAAACACAAGAAAAGCGACATCATATATGCAGTGCAGTGCAGTGAAGAATGCTCTGATTTGTATGTGGGGGAGACCAAACAGCAAACTGAATCAACGTATGCCCAGCACAGAAGAGCCAATTCCTCGGGTCAGGACTAGCCGTGTATCTGCATCTTAAGGATAAAGGACATCCTTGAAGATTGTAATGTAACATACTGGCGAGGAACGTGACTGGTTCAAGAGAGGTGTTAGGAGGCCATTTATGTGAAAATAAGAAACCAGCCCAAATAGAGGTGGGGGGGTTCGACACCATCTGTCTGCCATGTACAATGCTGTTAACACCTTACTCTGGGCGTTCCATATACACCTCTTAGCCACTATCTAATCACACCCTTAACACCTGGCTTGTGATATGCTAATTGGGATTTTCCAGGGTACATAATTGCCACAGATTCTTGTACAAGTCATTCTGAATTGAGAAAGCCAGTCGCATGACTAGCGAAACGTCTTCAAGAACTACATTTCAAGTCCAGTTGATCTAATTGAATACAACAGATATTCAACATTGAAGGAAGCACCTCCCCTACACCCTTGGAACATGTTCAATTTTAGTAGCGATGGCAGGGCACAGAGCTAATGGCTTTATGATAGCATGAGTTCTGTAAAGCTCCAAATTCCAAATCTGGGTAGGAAATCAACTGATTTTTTTTAATGGAAAAGAATATGTAGAAAAACTACGTATGTGTAATATAAACCAGGAATTTAAAAAAAAAAAATGATTGTCCTTCTAGAGAATAAACCAAAAATTATTTTTTTAATAATCATTGTTCTTTTTATTTGTTTTCAATAATATAGATATTTTAAGTAAAAACTATCCAATAATATAACATTATAACAAATTAACACTGTTATAATAGATACCTATACATATTGTTATTACTATTACATATGTGATTTGTATCTATCTATTGGGAGGAGTTTTGTTTCAAAGACGATTTGTTGTCAGTTTACCAATATTCCAAATTTTTATAGAACATAGGGAAATTATTATTTACTATATAGAACATTTTTTCATATTGCATATTAATTGAGAGAGAATGCGTTTTTTAGATGAGCTGGATGGAGTTTTTTTATCCCTTTCAAGTAGGGTAAAATGTATTTGTTTTCTTATAAGTTAAACATTGCACAAAATATGAAAGGGGATCTGTGGTTTCCGAACACATTAGGGTTAAGTAAAAAGCTGTTCTCATTCATAACAAGCCCTGGTTCACATCGCTTAAAGCAGCATGTCAGAAGTTATGATGCAGAAAATGTTTAATGTTTTCTGTTTCCAGTAGCTTGAGTGACATCAGCTGCACCCTCTGTTCTGTTTTTATCTCTCTCTTTCTGAGTTAAGTCTGCACATTCCTGACTTACTGCTGAGAATTAGAGGAAGCCCTGCTTGATTGATAGAATATTACAGGTCATTAGTTTCCACCCCATCATTGTTTAATCTTTGTACAGAGAAAATTAAACTTTAAATGAGCCATCTTGCTTTTTCCTAGGGTTTACTAACGCTCAGCAACAATGATCCCTCTATTTTTTTTTTATCAGCTGTGTTTGCAGATATATATTTTTGGACATGAAATCATTTTGTGGGCTACACACTGCATTACCTAAATTCACCCATATCTTTATGTGCACAGGCTTGCTAAGTTGTGTGTGCATGAGCAAATAGCTTAGAGGGAACACTGCTGAGGAAGGCAAAACAAACCATTTTCCAGTCTTTTTTCTGTACAAACCTAGAACAGTTGAGGGGTTGAAATGAATGACAAATCAATGATCCATCAATCATAGTAACATAATAATATGGTTTTGAAGGTTAAATAAAGACATTCGTCGTTCTAATCATACCCAACCCATAATGGTTGTTCCAGAGAAGTTAAAAAAAGGGGTATGTATTTCTTCCTGACTCTAAATGGCAATCAGAAGAAAATCCCTGGATAAACGAAAAATGAATTTATTAATACTTTCAACATTCTTTCATTTTAGAAATGTGTCCAGCCTTCTCTTATAGCTATTCAATAAACCTTCCATCACCACATCTACTGGGAACAGTTCCACAGTTTTACAAACAGCAGAGGTAATCCTGCACGCACCTATGGTAGTTGATATATCTGTAAATGCTGAGTGCAATGGCTGGCCATGGTAAGTGGTCATATAACAGAGAAGAATACACACCACACATATCAGTCTTAATCCACCTATGAATTTAATGCTTCATACACAGGATACACAAAGATGTTTCGATACAAAGCTGTACCTTCTTCAGACATCAAGAAGTTTATGTAAAAAACAATTTCCAAACTTAAATTGCTGAACAATGCACCTGAGTGTTTATTGTAAGGCCAACTACTGGGTAACTGTACTTCCCATAATAAAACTCATAACATCTAGGCCCTCCCTATTGCTGTAGATGCCCCACACAATTCTTACAAAGTCTGTCTTATAGTGCCAGTTTAGCCATGTCCCTTCTTACAGTCTTTAACTGTTCCCGCACTGCCACTGGCCAAGAAAAGACACACTTATAGCAGAACGTGTCTTCCTATTAAAGGGACTGTGAGAGGGGACTGGACCAGACCAGCAATATGAGTCGGACTTTGAATGGTGTGGGGCATCTATGGCAAATCCAGGGATAAGGATCTAGCATTTTAAGTCCTCTTCCTAGGTTCAATTACGAGAGTGGGATTGTTTGAGAGTGCATAGGAGACTGTAATTCTCTTTTAAAGGGACACTATACTGAAAAAATGACTTTCCCTCATCTTAATATATAAATAAATACGTGTAAGTAGCACTTACTCTGAGGTGTGTGTGTGTTGCTGCATGTCTTCAATCCAGCACATGTTTTGCTAAGTAGCAGTATCCTCCTCCCTCTTTGAAGGACTCCAAGTTTCATCTGACCTGACTTTTCCCCACAAACCAACTGTCAAATCTGCACACAGCATTCCAACTTTCAAAACTCTTTTACCATAACAGCTACAGCAAAACTGCTTACAGAAGTAGAAGTAGTACAGAAATAGTACAAGTTCAGCAAGGCACTTGACTGACAGCTGAAATGTAAGATGCTTTAGTTTGGATTTCTAAAGAAATAGGAGGCAGATTAAGGGAAAAAATGGTACAGTGGTGTTGGGAAGTATTATAGTTATGGTCAATTTGAAATAACTTTTTTTCCCAGTATAGATGCCCTTTAATGTTTATAGTTTATAGTATTTGAGGTTGAATAAAGACATATGTCCATCCAGTCCAACCCATCTAGCAATATCCTAATTTCCTGCCTACCTGTTGATCCAGAGGAAGGCAAAAAAAAACCACCAAATTTCTGAAGGGGGAAAAAATTCCTTCCTGACTCCAAGTGGCAATCGGAAAAATTCCCTGGATCAACTCTACTTTATGTATTAATACCAGTAACTTGCAACATTCCTTGTTTGCAGAAACTCATCCAGTTATTTTTTGAAACTGACCAATGAACCTGCCATAACAACGTCCACTGGAAGACAGTTCCATAGCTTACTGTTCTCACAGTGAAGCCTAAACCTTTTTAGTCTTAAGGGATGTCTTTGTGTCCTCTGACATGTTCTATTGGTGAACAATGCCCCAGATAGTTTATTGTATGGCCTGTTAAAGAGGAACTGTGGTCCAAAAATGACTTTAGGTAAATTGATAGGAATTTCTCTCCTGAGAGTTTTTACAATTTATTTCCATTGTTTATTTTATATAGTTTTGAAGATATTTACATTTTTGTGTCTGATATGGCAGCAGCATCACCAGGTCCCCTGCACTTCCTGCTTCCTGCTCTGAAACCTGTCAGTCAATCTGCCCTGTGTCTCCTCCCCTTTGCAGTTCCTCTGGTCCCTTCCACTCATGGACCCCATGGTTCCTCCAGTTGCAGGCCCCCCTTGGCCCATTCCCTTACAGCCCCATGTGGCCCTGCCCACTCGTGGGTACCATGGACCCGCCCACTTGCAGGTGCCTAAGTCACAGGTGCTGTGGGCCACTCTGACACCCCCCCCCCGAAAACTCTGTGGAAACAGCCTTATCAGGCAGAGTGAGAACTCTGCCTGAAAAGGCTGTTTTCACATAGTGAGAGAGAAGAGCTGTAGATTCCCTTACCTTCTCTGCAGCTGCAGGTCCTTCACACAGCAGAGAGGAGGAGGGACTTCCTGTCTCCCTCACACAATGAGGGAGTCTGAGGCTGTGCTCGCCGGCGGCACTGTGCAGGAGAAGCCTTAGGAATGTCACATGTCAGCCTCCCACCCATTAACTTTCTGGTCAGTCATTTCTTTATATCTTGGGCTGTGGAGCACGTAGAGAGGTGGTTGATGGCTCATTTTAAAGGTATAAAATTGCCCTTTCATTTACTCAAGACCACAGTTGCCCTTAAATGTATTTATACGCAGTAATCATATCCCCACGCAAGCGCCTTTTCTTCAGTGTACATAATTGTAATTTTCCAGTAACTTTTCCAGTCTCTCTTCATATTCAATCTCCCCCAATCCCCTTATTAATTTAGTTGCCCTTTTCTGAACCCTTTCCATTTCAAAGATGTCTTTTTTGTACACAGGATTCCAAAATTGCACTGCATATTTCAAATGAGGCCTTACCAATGCTTTGTAAAGTGGGATAATAAAATTTTCCTCCCTTGAATCCATACCTCTCTTTATACAAGACAATACCACTTCCAAATCATTAATAAATAGATTAAATAGAACACAGAGCCCTGTGGCTCCCCACTTAGCACTTTAGTACATAATGATGAAGCCCCCTTTAAAACTACTCTCTGCATCCTATTCATTAACCAATTTTCTATCCATGTACAAATGTGGCTCCCCAGACCAACAGACCTTAACTTATACATTAGTCGTCTATGGGGGACTGTATCAAAAGCCTTTGCAAAATCCAAGTAAACTACATCTACTGCTATGCCAGAGTCTAAATTTCTACTTACTTCCTCATAAAAGCCAAGCAAGTTAGTTTGACAAGATCTATTCCTCCTAAATCCATGCTGGTTACTACTTATGTCAGTTCTTGAAACATACTCTAGAACGTTTTCCCTTATTAAACTTTCCAGGATCTTCCCCACCACTGAAGTTAAACTTACAGGCCTGTAATTACCCGGCTGTGAACGACTACTCTTTTTGAATATTGGAATAACATCAGCGTTTCTCCAATCCAGAGGCACACCACCGGACAATGTATTTTTGTAAAGCGATTATATAGTAGATAATGCACCCCCTACTGTAAATTATAAGGATATTATAAGTCACAGAGGAGTTTTGTGATCATATTAAAGCACGAGGTGACATCTGATATCCGAATAATTTTATGTCGGGGGTGCATTATTTAGTATAATAAACCCCCTGAGTCAATCTGGCCTCTGTGCAGATTGACTCTCTGTCATTTATTCCTTTCCTTCCCCCCCTCCTCACTTCTCCCACCTCAGTTTTCTCCCCCCTTCACATCTACCTTCAGTTGCATTGGCTGCCACTAAGTTCAGTGTCTCCTGCACCACTGTGGATAGGGCGGCTCCTCCTGTCCATGTTACGTCCTGTACAGGGCTAATCTATTGTATTATAAGGAAATAATCTTACTGTTGGGTCCCATTATGGGGGTGGATTATACTTGCTATACATGCACCTCTGAATAACCCTAACTTAACTAATCTCTCTTGAACTTGCTTTCCACCAGAACAAAAGCCATGTAGAAGCAGTAAACCTTGCAGGGGATCAACCAGGAGGAGCTGCATGCACTCAGCACTCCCTTAAGGGGTTAAAGTTGTGTTAAACAAATGTAAAAATCCTTGGTTGGTCGGCTGTGTGAGAAACACTCACACAGCTGTGCGGCTTGTTTTGCATTAGCTATCAGCTTACTTACGTGAGGGTGAGATGAACACTGAGCCGCACAGATTCTGATAAATCTCTTCCAGGAGATTTGCCCAGAGGACCTGTGGCTATGGGTGAAGCTCCCTGTTAATGTTTTGAGCACCATATAATTGTATAGTTGATATTGAACAACATAATGAAATGTTCCAATCAATATTTCTAACAATCTTGGTATATCTGTTGTATTCAATTAGATCAACTGGACTTGAAATTTCAAGTCCAGTTGATCTAATTGAATACAACAGATATACCATGACCTGGATGAATGAGAACCTTCACAAGCATAACAATCTTGGTCTTTGTGCATTGATCATGCATGATGGATATATTTGTTTTATATGGTTCAGGAAAGGGCTAATTAGCAATATAAGCTTCAGACTCACATACCAGGCACTAAACCGAATTACATCTTAGCTGAAATATTAAGACTGTTTAGCAGTGGAACCACCCTCCACTCCATCACACACACAAACTTGGTATGCTGGGCAAATTCCATGTTCCTATAACTGCATCTGTTCAAGCACACTATGGGTGACCATTCACTGAAAATAAAATGGTCTTGTATAAAAAAAAAGACATTTAATGTCTCCTGTATCTCTATGTTTGATGCCTAAACCTTGCTTAAGGGTAGCAGAAATTCCATCAACCTTAGCAAATAATAGGGAGCCTGAAGCAATCAAGCTCATTGAAAAGGGGCTCTGCTATAATGAGGCAAATTGAAAATTGTGCTTAGGCAGCAGGGGCCCCAGTAGGCCTGTACCATAAATGGACGACCAGCTAAATTTGAATACAAAGCATATTTAAATGTCATATGTACCTGCATTTAATGCAGCACTTGGGTGGCAATGCACCAGCAACCTTTACATTTCACATAGCAGGGGCAACAACAAACCCTATCACCTTGGATTTGAACTTTACTTAATGGAATGGACTTCAATTTGATTCCACATATGCAGGTGGAGCCTGTATGGGGGTGGGATTATGTGTTCCCTATATATTGTGTGTTGCACTATCATTTTGTTATCTGATGAAGGGGGGCTAGTTCCCCCAAAACGTTATATAAATAAATGTGTCAAGGACCCTTTACACAACCTTTGTGTGTGGGGTACCTTATTTTGCATCTACAAATACAAAACACTCACTACATTATAAACCCAACACACAGGAAGTGGAAATTACACTTCCCCTTCAGCCCCTGCCCCATTCTAATCACAAGAGCAATCAGAAGGTAAGCAGCAGGTGGTGTTGTGGTCCAAATGTCCATCAAAGTCCAACAAACTGTATGAAAGTCTTTAGTAAATCCATTAATAATATAAAAAGTCTTCTCAAAGGTGTAGTTGATCCAGGTGAACATAATGCATAAATATACATTCAAAGGACATATGTACACATATCACATGATATGGCAAAAACAGCCTGCCATATGAAAAAAGTAAACTAGAAGCATTGCCTAATGCCTACTTATAACATAATCATGGTTCCCAGAACATGCAAAACATTTCTCAAAACACATATGCCTGCCATCAGTAATCCAATGGCATATCGTTATATTCCCCCTACGTCTGGGGTGAATATAGTCTCCAATATTGTCCACTTAAGTTGGTTGTGTGTGTGCCTGAGGTGAATTAAATGTCTTGATACTGTGGTATCATAATTAGTGCCTGGTTTGAAGTGTCTTATGTCCCTTTTGTGTTCCTTCCCATTTGATCTACATAGCATATACCACAGGGGCACTTTATTAGATATATTATCTGTTTGGTATTGCAAGTGGCATAGTTTTTAAGCTTAATGGGAGTGCCTTTTAACAGGTGACTGGTAGTATCACCTTTGATAATAGAGAAGCAACAAATGCAACATATACATGGGTAGGCTTGTGAAGGTTCTCATTCATCCAGGTCATGGTATATCTGTTGTATTCAATTAGATCAACTGGACTTGAAATGTAGTTCTTGAAGACGTTTCGCTAGTCATCCGACTGGCTTTCTCAATTCAGAATGACTTGTACAGAATCTGTGGCAATTATGTACCCTGGAAAAATCCAATTAGCATATCACAGCCAGGTGTTAAGGGTGTGATTAGATAGTGGCTAAGAGGTGTTATAGGAACGCCCGAGTAAGGTGTTAAAACAGCATTGTACATGGCAGACAGATGGTGTCGAACCCCCCCACCTCTATTTAGGCTTGGTTTCTTTATTTTCACATAAATGGCCTCCTTAACACCTCTCTTGAACCAGTCACGTCCTTCGCCAGTATGTTAACATTACAATCTTCAAAGGTATGTCCTTTATCCTTAAATGCAGATACACGGCTGAGTCCTGACCCGAGGAATTGGCTCTTCTGTGCTGGGCCATACGTTGATGCAGTTGCTGTTTGGTCTCCCCCACATACAATCAGAGCATTCTTCACTGCACTGCACTGCATATATGATGTCGCTTTTCTTGTGTTTTTTTTGGGTCTTTCGGATGTACCAATTGCTGCCTCATTGTGTTGTTTCGGTTTAAAGCAGACAGGGATACGATGTTTTTGAATTCTTCTTAATTTCTCTGGAGACCCTGCTACATATGGGATGACCATGTTCTTCCTCCTTGTCTTGCTTTTCCCCTTCACTGTTGGTATTCGTGTTCTTTTCTTTCCTTCTACTTCTTTTGACAAGGCCTGCAACACAGAGCCGAGAACATCCCCACTAGCACAGAGGCGAAGGCTAAAGAAATGAAACATCTCAGAGGCCCTTAAACTTGTGGATATCCAGACTGGGCCTTTGTCAAAAGAAGTAGAAGGAAAGAAAAGAACACGAATACCACAGTGAAGGGAAAGCAAGACAGGAGGAAGAACATGTTCATCCCTATGTAGCAGGGTTC
Source organism: Hymenochirus boettgeri (assembly GCA_019447015.1). Lineage (NCBI taxonomy): Eukaryota > Metazoa > Chordata > Amphibia > Anura > Pipidae > Hymenochirus > Hymenochirus boettgeri. The sequence goes on along the minus strand of CM033469.1, from coordinate 50,499,696 downwards.
TCCGAGAAATTAAGAAGAATTTTCAAAAAACATCGTATCCCTGTCGCTTTAAAACCGAACAACACACTGAGGCACAATTGGTACATCCAAAGACCCAATACCAAACACAAGAAAAGCGACCACATATATGCAGTGCAGTGCAGTGAAGAATGCTCTGATTTGTATGTGGGGGAGACCAAACAGCAACTGCATCAACGTATGGCCCAGCACAGAAGAGCCAATTCCTCGGGTCAGGACTCAGCCATGTATCTGCATCTTAAGGATAAAGGACATACCTTTGAAGATTGTAATGTTAACATACTGGCGAAGGAACGTGACTGGTTCAAGAGAGGTGTTAAGGAGGCCATTTATGTGAAAATAAAGAAACCAAGCCCAAAGAGGTGGGGGGGTTCGACACCAACTGTCTGCCATGTACAATGCTGTTTTAACACCTTACTCTGGGCGTTCCTATAACACCTCTTAGCCACTATCTAATCACACCCTTAACACCTAGCTGTGATATGCTAATTGGGATTTTCCAGGGTACATAATTGCACAGGGGCCCCCAGTAGGCCTGTACATAAATGGACGACCAGCTAAATTTGAATACAAAGCATATTTAAATGTCATATTACCTGCATTTATGCAGCACTTGGGTGGCAATGCACCAGCAACCTTACATTTCACATAGCAGGGGCAACAACAAACCCTATCACCTTGGATTGAACTTTACTTAATGGAATGGACTTCAATTTGATTCCACATATGCAGGTGGAGCCTGTATGGGGTGGATTATGTGTTCCCTATATATTGTGTGTTGCACTATCATTTTGTTATCTGATGAAGGGGGGCTAGTTCCCCCAAAACGTTTATAATAAATGTTTCAAGGACCCTTTAACACACCTTTGTGTGTGGGGTACCTTATTTTGCATCTACAAATACAAAACACTCACTACATTATAAACCCAACACACAGGAAGTGGAAATTACACTTCCCCTTCAGCCCCTGCCCCATTCTAATCACAAGAGCATCAGAAGGTAAGCAGCAGGTGGTGTTGTGGTCCAAATGTCCTCAAAGTCCAACAAACTGTATGAAAGTCTTTAGTAAATCCATTAATAATATAAAAAGTCTTCTCAAAGGTGTAGTTTATCCAGGTGAACATAATGCATAAATATAACATTCAAAGGACATATGTACACATATCACATGATATGGCAAAAACAGCCTGCCATATGAAAAAAGTAAACTAGAAGCATTGCCTAATGCCTACTTATAACTAATCATGGTTCCCAGAACATGCAAAACATTTCTCAAACACATATGCCTGCCATCAGTAATCCAATGGCATATCGTTTATTCCCCCTACGTCTGGGGTGAATATAGTCTCCAATATTGTCCACTTAAGTGTTTGTGTGTGCCTGAGGTGAATTAAATGTCTTACTGTGGTTATCATAATTAGTGCCTGGTTTGAAGTGTCTTATGTCCCTTTTTGTGTTCCTTCCCATTTGATCTACATAGCATATACCACAGGGGCATTTATTAGATATATATCTGTTTGTATTGCAAGTGGCATAGTTTTTAAGCTTAATGGGAGTGCCTTTAAACAGGTGACTGGTAGTATCACCTTTGATAATAAGAAGCAACAAATGCAACATATACATGTAGGCTTGTGAAGGTTTCCATTCATCCAGGTCATGGTATATCTGTTGTATTCAATTAGATCAACTGGACTTGAAATGTAGTTCTTGAAGACGTTTCGCTAGTCATCCGACTGGCTTTCTCAATTCAGAATACTTGTACAAGAATCTGTGGCAATTATGTACCCTGGAAAATCCCAATTAGCATATCACAGCCAGGTTTAAGGGTTTGATTAGTAGTTGGCTAAGAGGTGTTATAGAACGCCCAGAGTAAGGTGTTAACAGCATTGTACATGGCAGACAGATGTGGTGTCGAACCCCCCCACCTCTATTTAGGCTTGGTTTCTTCTTATTTTCACATAAATGGCCTCCTTAACCCTCTCTTGAACCAGTCACGTTCCTTCGCCAGTATGTTAACATTACAATCTTCAAAGGTATGTCCTTTATCCTTAAGATGCAGATACAACGGCTGAGTCCTGACCCAGGAATTGGCTCTTCTGTGCTGGGCCATACGTTGATGCAGTTGCTGTTTGGTCCTCCCCCACTACAAATCAGAGCATTCTTCACTGCACTGCACTGCATATATGATCGCTTTTCTTGTGTTTTTGGTATTGGGTCTTTCGGATGTACCAATTGCTGCCTCGTGTGTTGTTCGGTTTAAAGCAGACAGGGATCGATGTTTTTTGAAAATTCTTCTTAATTTCTCGGAGACCCCTGCTACATATGGGATGACCATGTTCTTCCTCCTTGTCTGCTTTTCCCCTTCACTGTTGGTATTCGTGTTCTTTTCTTTCCTTCTACTTCTTTTGACAAAGGCCTGCAACACAGAGCCGAGAACATCCCCACTAGCACAGAGGCGAAGGCTAAAGAAATGAAACATCTCAGAGGAGCCCTTAAAACTTGTGGATATCCAGACTGGGCCTTTGTCAAAAGAAGTGAAGGAAAGAAAAGACACGAATACCAACAGTGAAGGGAAAGCAAGACAGGAGGAAGAACATGGTCATCCCATATGTGACAGGGGTCTCGAAATTAAGAAGAATTTTCAAAAACATCGTATCCCTGTCTGCTTTAAACCGAACAACAACTGAGGCAGCAATTGTACATCCGAAAGACCCAATACCAAAACAACAGAAAAGCGACATCATATATGCAGTGCAGTGCAGTGAAGAATGCTCTGATTTGTATGTGGGGGGACCAAACAACTGCATCAACGTATGGCCCAGCACAGAAGAGCCAATTCCTCGGTTCGACTCAGCCGTGTATCTGCATCTTAAGGATAAAGGACATACCTTTGAAGATTGTAATGTTAACATACTGGCGAAGGAACGTGACGGTTCAGAGAGGTGTTAAGAGCCATTTATGTGAAAATAAGAAACCAAGCCCAAATAGAGGTGGGGGGGTTCGACACCATCTGTCTGCCATTCAATGCTGTTTTAAACCTTTACTCTGGGCGTTCCTATACACCTCTTAGCCACTATCTACTCACACCCTTAACACCTGGCTGTGATATGCTATTGGGATTTTCCAGGGTACATAATTGCCACAGATTCTTGTACAGTCATTCTAATTGAGAAAGCCAGTCTATGACTAGCGAACATCTTTCAAGAATGAAACAATTCTCAGAGGAGCCCTTAAAACGTGTGATATCCAGACGGGCCTTTGTCCAAAGAAGTAGAGTAGAAGGAAAGAAAAGAACACGAATACCAACCAGTGAAGGGGAAAAGCAAGGACAGAGGAAGAAATTGGTCATACCATATGGTAGCAGGGGTCTCCGAGAAAGTAGAAGGATTTTCATAAAAAAAACATCGTAATCCCTGTCGTTTAAAACCCAAACAACACAATTGAGGCAGCAATTGGTACATCGAAAGACCCAATACCAAACAACACAAGAAAAGAGACATCATATATGCAGGCAGTGCAGTGAAGAATGCTATGATCTGTATTGGCGGAGACCACAGCAAAACTGCATCAAACGTATGCACAGCACAGAAGAGCCAATTCCGGGTCAGGACCGCCGTGTATCGCATCTTAAGGATAAAGGACAACCTTGAAGATTGGAATGTTAACATAATGGCGAAAGGTTAACGTGGACTGTTCAAGAGAGGTGTTAAGGAGGCCAGTGATGTGAAATAAAGAAACCAAGCAAAATAGAGGTGGGGGGGTTCGACACCATCTGTTATGCCAGTACAATGCTGTTTTTAACACCGTACTCTGGGCGTTCATATAACACCTCTTAGCATATCTAATCAACCCTAACACTGGCGTTGATATGTAATGGGATTTCAGGGTACATTAATTGCCCAGATTCTTGTACAAGTCATCTGAATGAGAAAAGCCAGTCGAATATGGACTAGCGAAAACGTCTCAAGAATCTACATTTCAAGTCCAGTGATCTAATTGAATACAAAAGATATTCAAACTGAAAGAAGCCACCTCCCTACACCCTTGAACATGTTCAATTTTATAGCGATGGAAGGGCACAGCGTAATGGCTTTTATGATAGCATGGTTCTGTAAAGCTCCAAAGTTCCAAATGGGGTAGGAAATCAAATGATTTTTTAATGGAAAAGAATATGTAGAAAAAACTACGGATTGTTGTAATATAAACCAGGATTTAAAAAAAAAACTGATTGTTCCTTATAGAGCATTAAACCAAAAATTCTTTTTTTAATACTCATTGTTCTGTTTAGTGTTTTCCAACTATAGATATTTTAAGTAAAAAATATTCCAATAATATAAAATTATAACAAATTAACTGTATATAGATACCGTATACATATTGTTATACTATTACATATGTGATTTGTATCTATCTATGGGAGGAGTTTTGATTCAAAGACGGATTTGTTGTAGTTTACCAATATCCAAAGTTTATAGAACATAGGGAAATATTATTTACTATAATAGAAATTTTTCATTATTGCATTTGAATTGAGAGAGAATGCGTTTTTAGATGAGCTTGGATGGGTTTTTGATCCCTTCAAGTAGGGTTAAAAGGTATTTTGTTTTTCTGATAAGTTAAAATTGCACCAAAAATATGAAAAGGGGATCGGGGTTTCCGAACAATTAGGGTTAAGTTAAAAAAGCTGTTCTCAGTCATAACAAGCCATGGTCCACATCGCTTTTTAAAAGCAGCATGTCAGAAGTGATGATGCAGAAAATGTTTAAGTTTTCTGGTGCCAGTAGCTTGAGTTGACATCAGCCTGCACCCTATGTTCTGTTGTTATCTCTCTCTTCTGAGTTAATTATGCACATTTCCTGACTTACTGCGAGAATAGAGGAAGCCCTTGCTTGATTGATAGAATATTACAGGTCATTAGTTTCAACCCCATCCATTGTTTAATCTTTGTACCAGAGAAAATTAAACTTTAAATGAGCCATCGTGCTTTCCTAGGGTTACTAACGCTCAGCAAAATGAATCCTAGATTTTTTTTTTATTCCGCTGGGTTTGCAGATATATATTTTTGGACATGAAATCATTTTGTGGGCTACACACTTGCATATACCTAAATTCACCCATATCTTTAGGTGAACCAGGCTTGCTTAAGTTTGTGTGTGCATGAGCAAATAGCTGTAGAGGAACACTGCTGAAGGAAGGCAAAACAAACCCATTTCCAGTCTTTTCTGTACCCAACCCTAGAACAGTGAGGGGTTGAATGAATGACCAATCCCAATGATCCCTTCCAATCCTGTAACTAATAATAGCAGGTTTGAAGGTTAATAAAGAACATTCGTATTTAATATACCAACCCAATAATGGTGTTCCAGAGAAGTTTAAAAAAAAGGGGTATGATTTTCCTGACTCTAAGATGGCCAATCAGAAGAAAATCATGGCATAAACGAAAAAGCAATTATTAATACGTTCAACATTCTTCATTTAGAAATGTGTTCAGCTTCTATAAGCTAGTCAATTAACCTTCAATACCACATCTACTGGGAACAGTCCCAGTTACAAAACAGCAGAGGTTGTCATCCTGCCCGACACCTTATGGTATTGAGATATCTGGAAATGCTGAGTGCAATGGTGGCCATGGTATAGTGGTCATATAACAGAGAAGAATACACACCACACATATCAGTTTAATCCACCTTGAATTTAATTCGTCATAAACGGAACACAAGATGTTTCGATACAAGCTGTTACGTCTTCAGACACAAGGAAGTTTATGTAAAAACAATTTCCAAATAAATTGCTGAACAATGCACCTGAGTGTTTATTGTAAGGCCACAACTATGGGGTAACTGTACTTCCCTAATAAAACTCATAAACATCTCGGGCCCTCCTTTGATATAGATGCACCCACAACAATCTTACAAAGTCTGTTCTTATATGCAGTTTAGCCATGTCCCTTATTACAGTCTGTAACTGTTCCCGCCACTGCCAGGGCCAAGAAAAGACACAGATGAAGCAACGTGTCTCTAGTAAAGGGACTGGTGAGAGGGGGATCGGGACGACCAGCAATATGAGTCGGCTTTGAATGGGTGGGCATCTGGCAAATCCGGGGATAAGGATCTAGCATTTTAAGTCCTCTTCCTAGGTTCAAGTACGAAGAGTGGATGTTGAGAGTGATAGGAGACTGTAATTCTCTTTTTTAAAGGACACTATACTGAAAACAGACTTCCCTCATCTTAATATATAAAATAAATACGTGTAAGTAGCCACTTACTCTGAGGTGGCTGTGGTGGGTTCTGCAGTCTTAATCCAGATGTTTGCTACAGCTAGCAGTATCCTCCTCCCTTTTGAAGGACTCCATGTCATCTGCCGACTTTTCCCACAAAAACCAACTGTCAAATCGCACACAGCTTCCAACTTTCAAACTCTTTTCCCATAACAGCTACGAGCAAACTGCTTCCAGAAGTAGAGAAGTAGTACAGAAAATAGTTACAAGTCAGCAAGGCCATTGACTGGACAGCTGAAATGTCAAGATGCTTTAGTTTGGATTTAATAAAGGAGCAAGATTAAGGGAAAACAATGGTTTACAGTGTGTTGGGAAGTATTATGTTATGGTCATTTAAAAACTTTTTTCCCAGTATAGATGCCCTTACGTTTATAGTTTCATAGTATTTGAGGTTGAATAACTAAGACTATGTCCATCAGTCCAACACCAGGCAATATCCTAATGTTCCTGCCTACCTGTTGAATGCAGAGCGGCCAAAAAAAAAAAAACCACCAAATGTTCTGAAGGGGGAAAAAATAGTCCTTCCTGCTCCAAGGGCAACGGAAAAAAATTCCCTGGATCCACTCACTTTATGTATTAAATACCCGTAACTTGCAACATTCCTTGTTGCAGAAACTCATCCAGTATTTTGTGAAACTGGACAATGAACCTGCCAACACGTCCAACTGGAAGACAGTTCCATAGCCGTACTGTTCTCACAGTGAAGCCTAAACATTTTTAGTCTTAAGGTGATGTCTTTGGTCCTGGTGACATTTCTATTGGAATGAACACAGTGCCCCAGATAGTTTTATTGTAAGGCTGTTAAAGAGGGAACTGTGGTCCAAAAGGGACCTTGAGGTAAAATTGATAGGAATTGCTCTCCTGGAGAGTTTTTACAATTTATTTCCATGGTTATTTTATATAGTTGAAGATATTTACATTTTTGTGGTCTGATATGGGCAGCAGATCACCAGGTCCCCTGCAATTCCTGCTTCCTGCTCTGAAACCTGTCAGTCAATCTGCCTGTTGTCTACTCTCCCCTTTGCATTCCTTGGTACCCTTCCACTCATGGACCCAAGGGGTTCCTCAGTTGCAGGCCCCCTGGACATTCCCTTGACAGCCCCAGGTGGCCCTGCCCAATCGTGGGTACCATGGACCCGCCCACTGCAGGGTGCCTAAGCACAGGTGTTGGCCAAACACCACCGCGAACACCGACACCCCCCCCCGAAAACTCTGTGGAAAACCAAGCCTTATCAGGCAGAGTGAGAACTATGCCTGAAAGGCTGTTTTTCACAGTGAGAGAGAAGAGCTGTAGATTCCCGACCTTCTCTGCAGCTGCAGGTCCTTCACACAGCAGTGAGGAGGAGGGACTTCCTGTCTACCTCTACACAATGCAGGGAGTATGAGGCTGTGCTCCGCGCGGCCATGTTGCAGGAGAAGCTTAGGAATGTCACATTGTCGCCTCCCACCATTAACTTCTGGTCAGTAATTTCTTATATATTGGGCTGTTGGAGCAGTAGAGGGTGGTGATGGCTCATTTTAAAAGGGAATATAAAATGGCTCCTTCACATTTACCAGACCACAATGCCCTTAAATGTATTTATACGCAGTAATCAGTATCCCCACGCAAGCGCCTTGTCTTCAGTGTACATCAATTGTAAGGGTTCAGAATTTCCAGGCTGCTCTAATACTTCAATCTCCCCCAATCCCCTATTAGAATTTTAAGTTGCCCTTTCTGAACCTTTCCATTTCAAAGATCTTTTTTTGTACACAGGGATTCCAAAAATGCACTGCATAGTTTAAATGAGGCCTACCAATGCTTGTGTAAAGTGGATACATAAAATATTCCTCCCTTGAATCCCATACCTCTTCTTATACCAGACAATACCCACTTCCAAGTATCATTAATAAATAGATATAATTAGAACACAGAGCCCTGTGTCCCCACTTAGCACTTAGTACATAATGATGAAGCCCCCTTTAAAACTAACTATTGGACCTATATTAACCAATGTTTCTATCAGTACAAATGTGGCTCCCCAGACCAACAGAACCTTAACTTATACATTAGTGTCTTGGGGGACGTATCAAAAGCCTTTGCAAATCCAAGTAAACTACAATCTAATGCACTGCAGAGTTAATTTCTAACTTTCCTCATAAAAGCCAAGCAAGTAGTTTGACAGAATCTTCCTCCTAAAATCCATGTGGTTACACTATGTCAGTCTTGAAACATTACTCTAGGGAACGTTTTCTTCCTTATTAAACTTACAGGCATCTTCCCAACCATGAAGTTTGAAACTTACAGGCCGTGAATGACCCGGCTGTGGAACGAATACTCATTTTTGAATACTTGGAAAGACATCAGCGTTTCTCTCAATCCAGAGGGCACCCAACCGGACAATTGTCACTTTTTTGTAAGCGATTATATGTAGATACTGACCCCCTACTGTAAATTATAAAGGGGGGGGGTATTTAAGTCACAGAGGAGTTTTGTTGATCATATTAAAGCAGAGGGTGACATATGATATCCGAATAATTTATGTCGGGGTGCGGTGATTATGTTAGTAAATAAAACCCCCTGAGTCAATCTGGCCTCGTGCAGATTGACTCATCTGTCATTATTCCTTCCTTCCCCCACTCCTCACTTCGCCCACTCAGTTGTTCCCCCCTTCACATCTACCTGCAGTTGCATTGGCTGCCATAAGTTCAGTGGTTCCGCACCACGTGTGGATAGGGAGGCTCTGCCTCCATGTTACGTCTGACAGGGCTAAATTTGTGTATTATAAGGGAAATAATCTTACTGTTGGGTCACATTATGGGGCGTGGTGGATTAACTTGTATACATGCACTCTAGAACAACCCTAACTAAATAACTCCTCTTGAACTTGCTTTCACACAGAACAAAAGCCAGTAGAACGTTCAGAAACCTGCAGGGGATTCACCCCAGGAGGAGCTGCATGCACTCGCACTCCCATTAAGGGGTTTAAAGTTGTGTTACACACAAATGTAAAAATCCTTCGGTGGTCGGCTGTGTGAGAAAAACCTCACACAACGTGTGCGTGTGTTTGAATTAGCTATCAGCTCTACTTACGTGGGGGTGGATGAACACTGAGCCGCAAGGATTCTGATTAAATCTCTTCCAGGAGATTTGCCCAGAGAGACCTTCGCGAGCACGTAGGGTCGATCCAGCCGAGTCCACACGTTGTTAATGACCATCCCACACTATTAGCACCAGCTATGACACAGTGATATTGAACAACATAAGATGAAAGTTCAATCAATTATTTAAAAATATTGGATATCTGTTGGATTCAATTAGATCAACGGACTTGAAATTCAAGTCAGTTGATCTAATTGAATACAACAGAGTTACCATGACCATGGATGAATGAGAAGCCTTCAACAAGCATAAACCAATCGTGTTTGGTGCAGTTGATCTGCTGATGGATATATTTGTTTATATGGTTCAGGAAAGGAGCTAAGAGCATATAAGCTTCAGACTCACAACAGGGCACTCTAAACCCGAATAATCTTAGCTGAAATATTAAGGAATGTTAGCAGGTGGAACACCCCTCACACTCCATCACACACACAAATTGAGTATCTGGCAAATTCCATCGTTCCTATAACGCATCTGTTCAAGCACACTATGGGTGACCATCTACTGAAAATAAAATGGTCTGTGCTATAACAAAAAAAGAATTTAAGTCTCCTGGTATCTCTTGTTTTGCCATGTGACACTTAAAACCATTGCTAAGGGGAGAGAAAGCCAATTTTCAACTTAGCAAATAATAGGGAAGCCCTGAAGCATCAAGCTCAGTGAAAAGGGGCTCCTGCTATAATGAAGGGCAAAATTGAAGAATGGCTAGGCAGCAGGGCGCCCCAGTAGGCCTGTACCATAAATGGACGACCAGCTAAATTGAAGTACAAAGCACTATTTAAATGTCATATGTACCTGCATTGAATGCAGCTACGTGGGTGGCAGCACCCAGAAACCTTTAACATTACATAGCAGGGGCCAATCAACAAACCCTATCACCTTGGGATTGAACTTTACTAATGGAATGGACTTCAATTGATTCCATCAATGCCGGTGCGAGCCTGTATGGGGGTGGGGATTATGTGTCTCCCATATAATTGTGTGTGCACTATATTTTGTTATCTGATGAAGGGGGAGCTGTCCCCAAAAACGTTTTATAAATAAATGTGTCAAGGACCTTTACACACACCTTTGTGTGTGGGGTACCTTATTTGCATCTACAAATACAAAACACCTCCACTAACTTATAAACCCTAAACACCCAGGAAGTGGAAATACACTTCCCTCAGCCCCTGCCCCATCTCAATCCCAATAGAGCAATGCAGAAGGTAAGCAGCAGTGGGATGTTGTGGTCCAAATGCTCATAAAAGTCCAAAAACGTATGAAACGTCTTTAGTAAATCCATTAATAATATAAAAAGTCATTCTCAAAGGTGTTGATCCAGGGAAAATAATGCATAAATATACAAATGCAAGGACATATGTACACATATCACATGATGAGCAAAAAAGCGCTGACATATGAAAAAAGTAAACTGAAGATGCATAAGCCTCTTATACATATCATGGTTCCCAGAAACTAGCCCAGAACATTTCTCAAAAACACATACTGCTGCCATCAGTAATCCAATGGCATACGTTACTATCTCCCCTAGTCTGGGGTGAAAGCTAGTCTCAATATTGCCATTAAGTTGGTTGTGTGGGTGTGCCTGAGGTGAATTAAAGTCGTGAGATGTGGTATATAATTAGTGCCTGGTTGTTAAGTGTCTTATGTCCCTTTGTGGATTCCTTCCCATTTGCTCTACATAGATATACCCAAGGGGCAATCTTTATAGATATATTATCTGTTTGGGTATTGCAAGTGGATAGTTTTAAGCTTAATGGGAGTGCTTTTTAACAGGTGACGGTAGTATCACCTTTGTAATGAGAAGACAGCAACAAATGGCAAACATATTTAGACATGGGGAGGCTTGTGAAGTTCTTCATTCATCAGGTTCATGGTTATATCTGGGTATTCCGAATTTAGATTCAACTGGGCACTTGAAATGTAGTTCTTGAAGATCGTTCGCTAGTCATCGACTGGCGTTTCAATTTAAGAATGACGTGTACAAGAATCTGTGGCAATTATGTACCCTGGGGGAAACATCCCAAGTTAGCATATCACAGCCAGGTGTTAAGGGTTGATTAGATAGTGGCTAAGAGGTGTTATAGGAACGCCCGAGGTAAGGGTTAAATACAAGCAGTTTGTACATGGCAGACAGATGGTGTCGACCCCCCCACCTTCTATTTAGCTTGGTTGTAGTCTTATTTTGCAACTAAAGTGCTCCTTAACACCCTATCTGAACCAGTCACGTTCCTTCGACAGTATGTTAACATTACAAATCTTCAAAGGTATGTCTTTATCCTTAAGATGCAGATACACGGCTGAGTGACCGAGGAATTGGCTCTTGTGCGGGCCATCGTTGATGCAGTTGCTGTTTTGGATCCCCTTCCGCCCACATACAACTGAGCAGAGCATCTGTCACTGCACGCATCTGGCATAATGAGGTCGACTGTTCTGGCTGTTTTGGTTTGGGGTCTTTAGGGATGTCCAATTGCTGCCTCAGTGTGTGTTCGTTTAAGCAGACAGGGATACGATGTTTTTGCAAATATTCTTCTTAATTTTCTCGGACGACCCCTGACTAGCTATTGGGATGTAGACCATGTTCTTCCTCCGTCTTGCTTTTTTTATTTTTTTTTTCATGAGATCACCCCCCTTTCGACCATCCAGGTCGGTCGTCCCTTCCGCGTGTTCCCCTATTTTGCTACACACGTTCTCCTCTTTGTGATCACAGGCCTGCCCCCCAGGCCCGGCGCACACCTCCCCCCCCCCTCGCCCTCGAGGCGCAGGCTATCCCGCCCTGCCAGATATGTTCAGCGGAGCCCTTCCAACTTGGGGGCTCCCATGATGGGCTGTCCCAGCAGTCGCAGGCCAGCCCGGAACCCGCCGACCCCAACCCCGCACGCGCCGGGGCCCCCGCGGCCCGGCGGCCGCCCATGGTCATCCCATGTAGCGGGGTCCGAGAAATAAGAAGAATTTTCCACCAACAAACATCGATCTGTCCTGGCTTTACATTATTCTTTGTATTACCACACTGCGGTGGCCAGCTTTTAGTACATATTTTGGTTGACATTCCGCAGAACCAATTACCAAATCACCAGATAACACAGGACATTCCCATTATATGCAGTGACAGTGCAGTGAAGCCAGGCTTTTTTGTTTTTGTTGTGGCTGCTTTTATTCTTGCTTCTTCCCCCCGTCTTTTATTGGGGAGGACTCACAACAGCACCTGCCATAACGGTATGGCCCAGCACCCCGAAGAGCCCATGACCTCGGGTCAGGATCAGCAGGGGATCAGGCATTCTAAGGATACAAGGACATACTTTGTTGTGTGAAGATTTGTAAGGTTAACATCGCCATGGCGACAGGATAGCGTGACTGGTTGCAAGAGAGGTGTTAAGGATCCCGCCCGGCCAGTTATGTGAAAATTTGAAAAAAAACAAAACACGAAACCAGCCACCAAATACAGACGCGGGGCGGGCTGTGTGACGACACCCATCTGCTGCCATGTCACACCCACCACACGCTGTTTTACAACTTTACTCCCTGGGCGGTCCTATAACACCTCTATGCCACTATTAATCACGACCCTTAGACACCTGGCGGTGATCGCTAATGGGATTTTCCAGGGTACATAATTGCACAAGATCTGGTACAAGTTAGCATCTGATTGAGAAGACAGGTCGGGAGGACGAGCCGGGAAACGATATCAGAA
>CM033469.1:50427414-50486524 GCA_019447015.1 Hymenochirus boettgeri | reverse complement strand
AACTACATTTCAAGTCCAGTTGATCTAATTGAATACAACAGATATACATGGGTAGGTACCCCTTTTCAGAATACCTTTAAATATTGATTCAGTGCGCACAATGTCTTTAAATGATTTGCCTCTCTGGTAACTAAACAGTGGTGTGCATCTGAAAAGTCCACCTATGTTCTTATCTTTGATCATTATATAAAATGATGAACACATGCGAGTTCAGAAGACATCGATATTTTGAAGGAAAAAGAAGAAAGACTCTAGGATCAAGAAAAAACAAAAATAAGATGGGGTGGGAGGAGAAGAAAAACATGGCAGAAAAGGTCCGTTTTAGGACAAGGTGTGTCCCATTCTCGAGTTGTGGGAACCCCTTATTCTAGGGGCTCTTTTAAAAGGCATGGGACCCTACAAGGGCCTTTCCATACACAATTCCACTATACTACTATATATATATATATAATCTGAGACACGAGAAAATAACCTCAAACGTTCAATAAGTATAGAAACGGAGGCACTCACAGGGCTAACAAAACATAAGTTTTATTGCATAAAGTTAAAACGCACTATCGACACATTTGAACTAAGAAAGTGGACGCCATTTAGTTATAAGGAAGTGTGCTTAACTTCCCATCTTATTCTAGTCCTGACCTGGATATTTTATTTCCTCCATCTTTATTGCATCATTTAAGTTGTGTTTTGTAAAAATATACTTTACTGATATAAAAATACAGAGAAGCTCTACAGATCTCTAATGTAAACATATGTGTATTTATAATGATACTTCTTTAGTTCTCTGTAAGTTATCTTATGGTTAATAATACCACTCACAAAGGGGATATATCAAATAAGGATTTATTGTATGGAGTGGTTACAAATTATGCAAAGTAAAATGCCAGTTAAGTATATTAGAGGCAGCCTACAAATAATAAATATATACTTTAAGCATAATTAGTCTATTATGGTGTATATGTGTGTGTATGTATAGAGACAGTGTGTGTAGTGTAAACTGTATGTGTATGTCTGCTTACCTCCACCTGAATCCTGACAAGTTATATACCTCTATGGTGGTTTAGGTTACACTCTAAAACTTCCATGAATGGTCACAACTTATGTTACTGATGACCTTCATTTTCCAAAATAACTTCTACTACTTTGTGAGTAAACAAGACAGTTGTGCATGTATAACAAGCTTTGGTTAACTCTTTACAAAACGATTAACCCTTTATATACTGGATTCAACATGTTTTGTGAATTAAAAAACATTTCCCTCACAGTACACAGCAATAGATCTCATGGAGGTTTTTCTGCCTTGACCCTTATGTTGCCTACAGCATTTATTTTATTGATTTAGGAGCTCTAAGAACATTATTGAACATTTCAAATCTTGGCCTACAATAGATTGAAACTACCAATGGAAATTCCTCAAGCAAACACCGAAATTTTGAACATCAACAACTGGTTCAGATATTGAAATTTTGAAGTCAACCCAGAACTTTCGATAGCTGAAACTCTGTGTCAAACAGAGTGAGAGGTTCAGTTATTTTCAAATGAGAGGTTCAGTTATTTCCTCAGAGAAACACAGAATGAAACACAGAATCAATACCAGTAACTTGCAACATTCTTTGTTTGCAGAAACTCATCCAGCTTTTTTTTTAAACTGACCAATGAACCTTCAATAACAACGTCCACTGGAAGACAGTTCCATAGCTTTACCGTTCTCACAGTGAAAAACCCTTTCCGAACTTGAATCCTAAACCTTTTTTCTTCAAGTCTTAAGGGATGTCCTCGTGTCCTCTGACATGTTCTATTGGTGAACAATGCCCCAGATATGCTTGTGAAGGTTCTCATTCATCCAGGTCATGGTATATCTGTTGTATTCAATTAGATCAACTGGACTTGAAGTTTAGTTCTTGAAGACGTTTCGCTAGTCTTCCGACTGGCTTTCTCAATTCAGAATGACTTGTACAAGAATCTGTGGCAATTATGTACCCTGGAAAATCCTAATTAGGGATGGCCGGTTCACGGATCCGAACCCGGATCCACCGCGGATTTATCCCGTTCGCGAACGGCGGATTTTTCCGGATTTTCCGCCTTCCGACCCTCCGATTCGCGGATTTTTCGTGTTTTCTAAAATTTTCGAAATTACGAGTTTTCATGTATTTTCGGGGATTTTCGAAAATACGGGAAAACACGTATTTTCGAAAATACAAGGATTTCTCTTAATTCCAAAATACATATTTTCTAAAATTTTCGAAATTACGAGGATTACTTGTGTTTTCGAAAATACATATTTTCGAAAATACATGAAAACTCGTAATTTCGAAAATACCGAAAATACGTGAAAACTCGTAATTTCGAAAATTTTCGAAAACACAAAAAATTTCGTTATTTCAAGGGTGTTTTTAATTTTAACGGGTCCGCTCGCGGATTTTCGAATTTTCAAACTTTTTCGAAAATTCGCGGATCCTCGAGCGGACCGGATTTTGCGAAGTTCGGACATCTCTAATCCTAATTAGCATATCACAGCCAAGTGTTAAGGGCGTGATTGGATAGTAGCTAAGAGGTGCCTGAATACCACCTATTTCAAATACAGAGAAAAGTTCTATAAGCAAAAACATGGATGTGCTATGGGATCTCCAGTTTCACCCATTGTGGCCAACCTTTACTTGGAGGAGGTAGAAAAACAGGCGCTTAATACTTTTAAGGGCATAGCACCCAGCCACTGGCTCAGATATATGGATGACACCTGGGTTAAAATCCACCAGAAAGAAGTACAAGCTTTCACAGAACACATTAATGCGGTAGACCAAAACATCAAATTTACACGGGAAGAGGTACAAAACAACAAACTGGCTTTCTTGGACTGCTTGGTAGAAGTTAAGGAAAATGGTAAACTGGAAGTAGAGGTTTACAGAAAACCAACACACACAGATCAGTATTTGATGTTTGACTCTCACCACCCTTTAGATCACAAGGTGGGTGTCATCAAAACCCTGCAACACAGAGCTGAGAACATCCCCACTAGCATAGAGGCAAAGGCGAAAGAAATGTGGATATCCAGACTGGGCCTATGTCAAAATGTCAAAAGAAGTAGAAGGAAAGAAAAGAACACGAATACCAACAGTGAAGGGGAAAAGCAAGACAGGAGAAAGAACATGGTCATCCCATAGGTAGCAGGGGTCTCAGAGAAATTAAGAAGAATTTTCAAAAAACACCGTATCCCTGTCTGCTTTAAACCGAACAACACGCTGAGGCAGCAATTGGTACATCCGAAAGACCCAATACCCAAACACAAGAAAAGCGACATCATACGCAGTGCAGTGCTGTGAAGAATGCTCTGATTTGTATGTGGGGGAGACCAAACAGCAACTGCATCAACGTATGGCCCAGCACAGAAGAGCCAACTTAACACTTGGCTGTGATATGCTAATTAGGATTTTCCAGGGTACATAATTGCCACAAATTCTTGTACAAGTCATTCTGAATTGAGAAAGCCAGTCGGATGACTAGCGAAATGTCTTCAAGAACTAAAGTCCAGTTGATCTAATTGAATACAACAGAAATGCCCCAGATAGTTTATTGTATGGCCCGTTAATGTATTTATACACAGTAATCATATCCCCACGCAAGTGCCTTTTTTCCAGCATAAATAATTGTAACTTTTCCAGTCTCACTTCATATTCAATCTCCCCCAATCCCCTTATTAATTTAGTTGCCCTTCTCTGAACCCTTTCCATTTCAAAGATGTCCTTTTTGTACACAAGATTCCAAAATTGCACTGCATATTCCAAATGCCAAACCTTTAAGTTTGTTATCCACCAAAACTCCAAGATCCCTTTCCAACAGGGATTCACTTACGATAGAGCCATTTATAGTATAAGTAGCACAAGGATTTTTAAGTCCAAAATGCATCACCTTACATTTATCAACATTGAATTTCATCTGCCACTTAGCAGCCCAATGTGACAATCTATCTAGATCCCCCTGTAACGATTGCACATCCTCTGAAGTATTTAATGGTTGACAAAGTTTTGTGTCGTCAGCAAACACAGAAACCTTGCTGACAATACCCACTTCCAAATCATTAATAAATAGATTAAATAGAAGTGGCCCCAACACAGAACCCTGTGGCACCCCACTTAGTCCATAAGGATGAAGCCCCATTTACAACTACTCTCTGCATCCTATTCATTAACCAATTTTCTATCCATGTACAAATGTGACTCCCCAGACCAACAGACCTTAGCTTATACATTAGTCGCCTATGGGGGACTGTACCAAAAGCCTTTGCAAAATCCAAGTAAACTGCATCTACTGCTATGCCAGAGCCTAAATTTCTACTTACTTCCTCATAAAAGCCAAGCAAGTTAGGGGCATATTTATAAAAGGGCGAAAAGTCGCGAAAAGTTTTCGCTTTCCGCATGTTTTTTTGCCAAAAAGCCAGTTAACGCGATTTAAAAAGGTGGCGTTAATGAGTGGCGAATAGGTTTCCGCGACCTATCGCTAAAACCTTTTCGCCATACTTCGCCATACATGCAAGGCCAATTGTTAGCATTCAGGGTGTGTGCTTTATGCTCTGCTTTTTGGTAGTGTTAAAACAACTCATTCTGTCCGTTCGCCTTTCGAATGCGCATTTACATTGTTAATAGGCGTGTTGTCAACTTTATTATTTTTCTTTCTCTGTATTCTCCCAATTTTTGCTAAATTGAAATATAGTGCCAAGAACGTTGAACAGCTGGCTAGCCGGTAATGATTGCATGTGGTTTTCACTTCTTTAGCTACAAATTTCACATAATTAAAAAACAGGAACAATAAAGTTTGATTGATAACAAACACTATTTAAACAAGCAGCTTAAGCTTATCATTGCGGCTAGAGAAAATGAGTGGGGAGGAGCTACTTTTGTTTGGCTATGTCCAATGGTTTTCGCAATGCAGTCATCTTATAGACGCGTTAAGTTTTCGCTGCGATACTTCTCACTCTTTACTTTTCACTCTTTATCGCACCTGTTCGCGTTTTTCAGACGCAAAGTCTTTTTTTTTTTTTGCTTTATTAAATACCACGAAAAGAAGTCACAAAAAGCGTTGTTTTCGCTGCGATGTTCGCCGTTATTAACTAGGCGAAAAATGTAGACTTTTATAAATATGCCCCCTAGTTTGACAAGATCTACTCCTCCTAAATCTATGCTGGTTATTACTTATAATGTCAGTCCTTGAAAAATACTCTAGAAAATGTTCCTTTATTAATCTTTCCGGGATCTTCCCCACCACAGGCCTGTAATTACCCAGCTGTGAACGACTACCCTTTTTGAATATTGGAATAACATCAGCCTTTTTCCAATCCAGAGGCACACCCCCGGACATGAGGGAATCTGCAAAAATAAGAAACAATGACGTAGATTTCCTTATTTGTAAAACACATTTTTGGCAGCTCAAGTTGACATTAGAAGAGGAGTGTTATTTTGATAGATTACACAATCTGAAACTTTAAAAAATAAGGTTATAAGAAGTGGCCTTGTAGCTCTATAGAATGTATAAAAGCACAATATAAAGACAATTGGGCAGTTGTACATCCATATTAAAGTGCAACTAGAGACCAAAAATATAATACATACAAAAAACAGAATTCTAGTGCACAAACAATTCTAATTGCATATTGGCTACCGCCATAAGGTTGCTGCTACAAACAGCCTGCTAAACCCTGGATAAATAAAAGCAATTAGTTCAATAAATTGGCCAAATTATTTTAAGCCCAGTCACCATGTCAAGGTTGCTTTATTTAACTGGGTCCTAACCTACTGGTACTTGCCTTTTTGGCTACATGAGCTGACAGCTTCTCCTGAGTGGCCTGGATGCTTGAAGCTGACTCTCTAGTTTAAAGTACTTTACTCAAACGAGCACATGACCTAACTCTGGGTGGATTACAATTTCCCAGAAGGCTTGGTCAAACCTTCAATGTAACACAATATATAGAAAATATATAGAAAACATCCATATTAAAGTGCAACTAGAGACTAGTTTGTGCACTAGAATTCTGTTTTTTGTATGTATTATATTTTTGGTCTCTAGTTGCACTTTAATATGCATGTACAAAAGCAATACAAAGAACATTGTGCCCACACTAACAAGAAGTCCTTGGTGACTTCTAATAGTCTGCAGTGATAATAGTAAGTGATGAACAGGAATGTGGCAGAAATAAACTGCTAAACTGCCTTTATTTATTTAGTGCAGCACCCCTGAGATAGAGAGCAGACACCTGAACCATCCGGCGTGCTGCACGGAATAAATAAAAGCACTTTGGAGGATTGTTTCTGCCTCATTCCTGCACGTACTGTCATCAGTGTGACATTGAGTAGTGAAGTCATATAAAGAATCTTCTTTTAACAACTTTTGAATATCCTTAGGTAACATATAGTGATTATTTACTATGAATATGAATATGATTATGAAAAAATTAACTTGTTAAAACATAAAACTTAACTGAACATAAAAAATCAAATATTAGAAACTTCAGAAATTCTAAAAATTCCATTTCAATTGGGTTCAAATGATATTTACATAACTAATAGATTCGGCGGAAGCGCTGTCGGAATGAAACTTGCCTGTATCATTCATCCCTTTTAACATGGGGAAGGTGCAGCAAGAGGCACAAACAACTAGTGATGGCCCAGTTCGCGGATCCGGGTTCCGATCCGCGGCGGATTTACCTCATTCGTGAATGGCGGATATCGCGGATTTTCCGATTTTCCGCCTTCCGAACTTTTCCGAACTGTGTTTTCGAAAATTTTAGAAATTACGAGGATTTCACGTATTTTCGAAAATACGGGAAAATACGAGAAATCCTCGTAAATTTAAAATTTCGCAGATTTTTCACATTTTTGGATGGAGCAACCCACATTTTCGGGTCCGTATTTTCGAGGAATCCCGTATTTTCGAAGAATCCTCGTATTTTCGAAGAACGGATTTTGCCGAACTTTTTAAATAGGTTTTAATGGGTCCGCTCGCTGATTTTCGAATTTTTTCGAAAATTCACGGATCCTCGAGCGGACCGGATTTTGCGAAGTTCGGACATCTCTACAAACAACCTATTCGTATTACATCTGCACAAACAGGTTACCGTATATAGCTGAGTATAAGTCGATCTGAGTATAAACAGAGGTACCTATTTTTACCTGAAAAATTAGCAAAAAGTGATTGACTCGAGTATAAGCCAAGGGTAGAAATTATGACCACTACTGCCTTCTGATTTGACTTACAGGAAGTGCTCCATGTGCTGAGAGATGGTTCTAAGAAAGAGGAATGTCCAGTGATGTGACCTACAGCAGGATGTTTGCCATCACTGGTGGAAAGGACACCCAGATCAGGTTACACTTCATCCCTGTACATTGCCCCTTCATACCTGATTCCACCACAACAAAGGGAAACAACCCAGACCCTCAGCTATGGACATCCCACTAATCTGATTAATGCTGGAAGCCAATGCACGCAGCTGCAGTTTACTACAAATGTCCCTTGTCCCTTATCTCGACCCCATGTAACGTTCGGGCCCCATCTCTCCTGCATCTCATACATTCTCCTGCGTCTCTGGCCACCTCCTCACCCACATTGTTAACCGCCCACCGTGCACAGAATCTTTGGGGTCATTGGAGTCTTCGGGCCGGCAATGATGTCACCACACCTGATGGTGGGTGGGGATGCTAGAAGCAACTCAGCTGGGTCCAACAAACCAGAGATGCGACATCCAGTCCTTAACCAGCTGATTAGCCAATATGCAGAGGGTCACTATGTGAGAGGAAATGGATTCTTCGCGAACAGACCCTAGGATTCTGCTCTCACCCTCTAGATAGAACTCCTGCTTGTGTTGTGCCTTACTCTTCGCAATAGTTCCTATTCCCAGCTTGGGCTATGGGGGGTTGGACTGAGGTTAGGCTTTCAGGCTAATTTGAAAACCTAAAAACCTCGGCTTATACTCGAGTATAATAGGAAATGTGTGTCCTATATTGCATCCACTATATGTTAAAAAAATATTGATCTGTTTAGTGAAAATGGGGTAGTCCATAAAACAGTCAGATAATTCACTGGGTTGGTAATTTGGCTATATTCATACAGAACTCAGATAAAATAAAAAACATATCTCCAACAGAACTTCAAAATAAAAAAAGGTACAGGAACGAGAAAGAGAAGAGCAGAAAGAGGTGGGACCAAGAGGACACATATGGCAAGTAAATTCCCCTCCCTCCATCAGGTAACAAAAGATGCTCTGAAATAATCTCTTGTCTGTTTATGTACTGTGCAATAATTCTTATAAAATTATTACATTCCATTGGTATTACAAGGGCTATTAACCTGCATCTGAACAACTGAATTAAAATGTCCAGCAAACCCCCTATAGATTGGAGGCCGGGCCCTACTCTCTTCCAGTCCACGATCAGCTGTTTTTAAACTTCAGGTTCGATTCCGGTGTTTTAAACAGCTGACTGCATGTATGTTTCCTTTAAAAACAGCTGATTGCAGAGGGTTTGGCGGGCCCTCTTCCTGTCCAGGCCCCCCCATGGTCGCTGGGGTGGTGGGGGTGGTAGTTACGCTATTGGAGAATGGATAAAGTAGTTCTCACAAGAGTGGGACATATAAATGGGCCAATACACACAACAATACGATCACAGTATAAAAAAATCAATATTAGTCCAATTAAAATTAGCCGATGGGGGCTAAAAACATACAGTAACAATCAGACAGACACAGTCGGGCATGTACCAAATTGTATTATCTGAATTGTTGCATGTAGGAGCTTCTTAATGCAAGAGTTCCAATCTAGTTTATCAGTGCACTTTTGAATCAAATCATAGCTCTTACGCTTCTGTTCTAATGGGTTTAATTCTTATTATTATTAAAGGAATAGTTCACTCCCAAAGTGATTCATCCGGTGCCTGCATCTTTCTCAACCTCAACAAAGTCTGAGGAATGTGCTCTCTCCCCCCTCCCACCACCCTGATCCATCCTCTGTGGCTGTGGCACCTAGCGTGAAAAGCTTTTAGGATAAGGTAGGCACCCCCCGCCCAACCCCAACCGCCAAAATATTTCTTAAAAAAAGATTGATACTTACAGCCCCTTCTCTCCTGCGGTGTCTGTGATTGGCTGAGACTTCCTCCAAACAGGTAGCCGGGAGGAAATGTTGTTGGAGTGTAAGTGCTGTTAGTAATGATCTAAACATTTTTTTGAAGAAATATATCACAGTTGGGGGTGGGCAGGGGGTACCTACCTTATCCTAAAGGTTTTTTTTCAGGGTGGACATGCGGTTGAAGACAGGGAGGATAAGGAGCTATGCCTTACTCCCCGTTCTTCAATCAATGTAAGTGGAGCCAGGAACAAACTTAGAGCAAACTTACCTTATACACTTATATATTGCTTCCGGGTTCTGTTTAACTATAGCACGCATTATCGTGCATGGGCTCTTTAGCTGTACAGAACCTGGAAGTGGTCAGGACCTGTCAGTGCTGCTGCGGAGGATCGCGTAACAGGTAAGTTTGCTCTACCTTCATTCCTGGATCCACTTGATTGAAGAATGGAAGGTAAGACATAGCACCTTATCCGGTCTTCAATCAATGCATTAAAGGAATAGTTCACTTTGGTAGTGAACTATTCCTTCAAATCAGTTTATCTTGTTTCATTTAACTGTCGGTAATGGATCAGAATTAGATTCTTATATAATGATGGTAAACAATATAAGTGAAGCCTCATACACCCCTACGATTTTACACTGGGGGGTTGTTCGTCGGGTGTGAAATCGTATGTATGTAAGCTTTAAGAGACAGATGGGGGTTATAGTCAGGCTGGGAGGCTTGTTATAAGATGAATGAGCTTTTATAAGTAACTGTAGTAGTGTTATATAGTTATGTTATAAAAGTGAGTTATGATTTGATGGATAGGGAAGGGAACCATAAAGGAGAAAATGGGTATCTAATCGTCTATGAAAGATGGATGTATAAGGTGAGTGATGGATAGTAAATGGAAGAGAAAGCATAACAACTTATGGCAGTAATAATATGATATATGGTTTATCCGAATAGGAAAATACAGAAAAGGATTTAGTTACTTGGAGGGTTAGTTGTAAAGTTTATAAAATTTTACTAACATCGGTTTACTGATTATAATTAGAGCCTGTTGGGTAAGTCAGTATGTAAAGTGCACACCTTTACAATGGAGAAAAAACAGTGACTTATAGTATGTACAGTACTTATAATGGACAAGAGCCATCAATATTCTGCAAATAACATCCTTATAAACAGCTATTAGCTAAGTAATTAGTTATAATCAGTGCTAAGCTATGTATGTATGTACAGTATGTATAGTTTATTTATAAAGCGTTTCTTGGGGACGCAGTGTTGTACAGTAACAAAATACAATAAAGACATACAAAGGGCATAAATACATCAATAGTTCTGTATGTCTAAGTAAAATGTGTGTGTACTGATTCTTTTTTCTTTACATGGTAACAGAAATCCTTGGTGAACTTTAACATCTCCATATATTAGAGCAGCAGAATCATAGAGACAAAACCAATGCCACTCTAAAGTTAGAAACCCAAACCCCAGAGGGTGCAACAATTGGTTATAACCATTACAGTAAAAACAACCAATAACCAGGCAAAACATACATAAACTTGGATATTATAAAAGATAGCATACCCTGTACTGTGTAATATCAGGACATGAGAAGTTGGCTTGGAGATGGAGAACTGTTAAGTGTATAATAGCATCCAGGCAAGTGGTTTTAACGGTCATGGAACTGCTTTATACATTTTAATATCCATAAATATCCAATAATTCTGTAAATTATTTACAGTATATACTGTATGTATGTATAGTATGTATGTTTGTATGTACGTCTAGTATGTATGTATATATGTATGTATAGTTTATTTATAAAGCGCCACTTGGAGACACAGCAGTGCACGATAACAAAATACAATAAAGTTATAGGGGAACAAATACATAAATAGCTCAGTACATAAATATATAAATTATATAAATATAACTATATAAGTACTAGAGCCTTCCAACAAGCAGGTCTCTGCCCTGTAGAGCTTACAATCTTACAATATATATATATTTATACAATCTTACAATGACACAGCACACAGATTGCAATACTATTCATATATTGATTGTATCATTTGATAAAATGCATAAAAAGTAAATGATACATACTTCATCAAACAATGCTCATTTAAGGATCAAAGCAGGAAAGGACATGCAACAAATCCCTTAAGGTTCTTAATGGTTCTTAATGGCTTTTTGGATGGGAAAAGGAAGGGTGCACTAGTGATAATAAGTACATAAGTGAACCGTTTCCAGACTTCTGAAATCTGCGTTTATTGAGACCAATTCTGTCTATTCAATCACCGTTTCACTGTTGCCATGTAATGTACAATTTGCA
Organism: Hymenochirus boettgeri; assembly: GCA_019447015.1. Classification (NCBI taxonomy): domain Eukaryota; kingdom Metazoa; phylum Chordata; class Amphibia; order Anura; family Pipidae; genus Hymenochirus; species Hymenochirus boettgeri. Next base: position 50,475,100 of record CM033469.1, on the reverse strand, counting down.
TTGTAACCAGATGTTAGAGCAATCCTGCTCTGCCCATTTTCTTTTTCAGTGATATAAAAATAGCAGGAGAGTCAGTGTGATTCAGAAGCGATGCCAGATTAGCGCATGTTGGCTCAGATCCTCTTCTATTCTGTCTGGGTGTTGAGTGCAATTAGTACAGTAATACTAGTATGGAGGGGACACCCTCATAATCTGTTTGTAGCAGGTGACGTGCACCATCTACAGTAAATAGAACACTACAACATTAACAACATTAATTCATTCATTACAGACATATTACAGGACACACAGAGGAATTATGCTGTCCCCTAGCTAAAAGATTTTCTGACGTTAAGTTCAAGCCTATCTATCTATCTATCTATCTATCTATCTATCTATCTATCTATCTTATCTATCTATCTATCTATCTATCTATCTTATCTATCTATCTATCCTATATACAGTATCTCTATCTATCTATCTATCATAAATCTACCTGTTATTTTATTTTTTAATTCCATTTCTGAAAGTGTGTCCTAGATTGTTGATTTAAATACAGATATTCACATTGTATAGAACACAACTTATGACCAAAAATAGTGCACAGTCAAATCAACCCGAATTACTTACATTCTATATTGCCATTGTATCGCTACTCTACTCTGTAGCCTGCTCTTTCATTACCAATAGAAAGGACATGCTATAAAGCAGCACTGAATTAATGGCGCACCAACATTCCATTTGTATGCATATTCATTTGAATAGAAATTCCTTTTGAAAACCTAGTCTGCATTTGAAATCTAGTGACCATGACATTTGGAATTCTGTATTGCTTTCATTTAATCTTGGATTTGATTTGCAGACTTCGCATTTCATTGGAAAGACCTGCACGATAATAAGATGTGCTTTACTATTAGATTTCAAAGGGATTTTCTGGATGACCTAAAGCAGTAAAGTGAAACAAGATTCACTGAAGTTCCAAAGCTTCTGCATTTACGTCTGTTTCGCCGAGCTTGTCAGTGAACATTGTTTTTACATTTTCCTACAAGTTTTCTATTTATAGGCAATAAAAAGGCCCCATTAAGAAGAGCAGTGGTAACAAGATGTCAGTGTGCATCTACAGAAGCAGCTCATATGAACCATCACTAATGTTTTTAGGCTTCCGCTCCCTTTTGTAGATGGTAAATAAATCTATAGTGTCAAGTGAAGTGTTACAAGGCATCTGATTCATTCTTTGTAGAAGTCTAGTTGTCTTATAACATAGAGAATACATCTTCCTGTTGCTTTGTAACATGTTGGACACACAGGAGAGATTGTTTGGCCTCTGTGTAGACACAGGTTGAGAGGAAGAAATGGAATTTGACTTTTATTGTTGGTGCACAGGTTTAGAGAATCCATGTTTTGAATTTGAAAGTTTAGTTAAATAAATATTTTCCCAGGTGGTGGCTTTGGTAAATGGAGAGATTCATAATTCATTCATCTATAAGGATTTTGGGGAGTGATGACCTTTGTGTTTCCTAAAAAAAGCTACTGCCAACCAACTTGTCTCTCTGGTGATTGTTAGATAATTTGTTGGTGGAATTGTAAAGATAATCTACTGTAACAATCATTCCAACCCACATTTATCTAATGTGCGTACTGAGCTTATGTACTGGGATGCAAAGATGTATGCAGAGCAATTACTATTACTTAACATTATAATATATAGGACTTATTCAATAAAAGATGCAAAAATTTGCCTGAGCTGTTAATTTGCCTCAACCAATCAAATGTTACCTTTCTACTGGTCTAATACAGTTAAGCTTTGTACACATCATACAATAATTTGGCCCGACTGACCGATATTTCTGTTTTCTAAACCAGTCGTGGCTAACTGTCGGACTCTTTTGCCGTGACTGTCAGTCCTCCTCGCTGACTGGTCGGAAGCCTCAAACGGTCAGGTGAGGAGAAAGAATTGGAACATGTGTACTCAGCTTTAGAAAACATTTAGTAAGATCTGATTGGTTGCTGCAGATTAACAGGCAACATTTTGCACCCCTTATTGAATAAGACACTCTCTGTATGTGGACCGTTTATTTTTTTAACTGCTGATCATGATAGCAGGTCCATGTGATAAATTATTTAAAGCTGCATTCTTCATTAAAAAAAAGTCCTCCAGTTTAATACCCTAATGCCTAGATGGCGGTTGTGGAAAGTAATCCACAAGTAAGGGTCGAGGAATTCTCAATTAGAGATCATATACCTTTTACTGGGCAATAGATCTCATCTTGTACTAGGCATGACCTGCATGTGTGTCTTCCTTTGACCACTTTCTAAAAATAAATATATGCAATATTTTTTTCATGAGCTCTAAAGCATCTCCTATAAATTATTACCTACCGTTGTTCATAGACCTAGTTCCATCCATTTACAAATATTGCTAAAATATTACTAAGTAATACTAAAAGGCATGCCCACCCCCACCACCAAATTGTATACTTACTTTCCCCACCCTCCAAACCCTGAGCGAAGAAGGTACTGTATGAGGAGTTTTAGGGTCCACAGGGAGCATATCATTTTCAGGGTTTGGGGGGTGGGGAATGTAAGTATATGTTTTAGTGATGGGGTGGACATGCCCTTTAAAGGGTATGTCCACCCTTAAAAAAATGCTTTGTTATATCAATCCCCCTGTCCCCCCAGCCCCAACCGCTCTATTTATATCATTAGAAAATTCCCCATACTTTACTTACCTCCCCTCTTTCCTCCGCCGCGCAGCCGGCCCTCTGCTTGCAAGAAAATGCAAGCAGAGGGGCGGGACCAGCAGTCACGTCTGTGATTGGCTGAGCAGCAGCCAATCACAGACGCTGCTGCCGGTCATTCAGTTCGGCGGAGGAAAGAGGGGAGGTAAGTAAAGTTTGGGGAACTTTCTAATGATATAAATAGAGCGGTTGGGGCTGGGGGGACAGGGGGAATAATTTGCCTAATGGGTTTTATGGTAGGGGGAGGGAATCCAAATCGGGAAGAAGAGAGGGAGGGGGAGGGAGGGGGAGAAGGGCTGCAGTACGCATGCCAAACTTCTCCCGGAGGCCAGGTAGGAGGCAGAGTCCTATATGGACTCTGCTATCCTCCTGGTGGGCAGTTTTTGGGACTTTGGGGGAGGACTACAGGAGAACCTTATGGAGCTGGGATGTGAGGTAAGGATTAAACTACACTACACAATGGGGCCAGTAGTGGGGGGGATTAAAATTTTGGGGGTGGACATGCCCTTTAAGATTGTCCCTTTAATTAATGGTAGACTTATAAACCTATATTTGACAGAATAAAAAAAATTCCAGTCATTTCATAACAAAGCTACCATTTAAAGAAAATAAAGTCCACTTAAAATGTCTGCATTAAAGGGTATAAAAAGTTGATGTGGAGGCAGAAGTTAATATTGGCTTTGGCCCTTCAGGAAGTTATGCTGGACATACACTATGAACATACATTCCAAGGTTCCATCAAAGTCCCAGCTGGAAGGTAAAACTGCTTGCCTGGAAAAAATGGATATGTTGGAAGGTAAAACCACTGGCCAGTAAACACTTAGGCTGGGTACACACTGAGGGATTATTTGTCCCTCAGTGTGTACTCCGCAGAGGCCGGCGGTGCCAGCGGGCTCACTGTTGGCCGCAGTAAGCCTGTCTGGCATTGGCGACTTCAGTGGTGTTGGTGTCGCTAGCCTCCTCGTCGAGGCCACCGGCGCCGGAGGTACCCATGGCGGCAGCAGAGGTACTTTTTTGGGGTCGGTGGCCTCGGCGGAGTTGGTGTAACCGAATGGAAGAAAGAAGACATCGCCCAAGGGCTCTTTTTTAGAGCCAACGGGGGTCCTGGTTCAAGCTGCGGGATCCCCAACAAGGGCACTAATCTGTGCTGCAAGGGCCCGGGGAGGGGGGGTCCCAGCTCGAGCTGCAGGACCCCTTAAGCCCCAAAGGGCACTTTTCAGTGCCCCCACTGGGAGGGGTGGATGGACCTTCCCCTCCCCACGAGAGTATGGGACGGGGGTCTGGGAGGGGCTGCTGGGAAGGGGTCGAGTCGGATGCAAACACCTGCCGCGACCCCTTTCCAGCAGCCCCTCCCAGCCCCCGCCATTAGGGGGATTTCAACTCCATTCGCGGCAATATTGGACTTAGCACATTGCGCAAAGTGCAGTATCACCGCAAAGGGAGCTCAAATCACCACGCACATCGCCGCAGCAATACTTTTCGCAGCGATGATGCTCGCCTTTATAAATATGGTGAAAGCTCTATTTTTTCCGCAGCGATGTGTGGCGGTAATTTCAGGGGCGCTATTTTCAGCCCATTATAAATATGGCCCATTTTGAAAAATCAGTTGATTTCATACCCCTTGCTGTTCCCTGCTGTTGACATTAGTGAGCTGACATTTCAGTTTCTAATGGTCCTTCTTCTTCCCAGGATGCACCACATCCTTGGAATGTTCCTAACAGTAATTTCTACTGATTGGCTGTTGGATGGGTCAAACATGCTCAGATCTCTACTGAGCAACTGAATCAACCCAGGCACTGGGTCAAGGGCAAGACCATAACGGTCTCTATTAGGGGTCCTACAAACAGGAAGTCAGTATTTCGGTTGCATTTATTTATACACAGACACAATGCTGAATTGGCTTATTAAGGACTTTGGGGTGGAAAAATACTGCTCTTTTTTGTCTGAAAAGTACATGTATTTGCACTGAACTTTCCCTTTAAGATATTTGATGGATTCACCAATTGAACATTAAATCTATCAAATTTCTATGTAGTGTAACAGGCAACATTAGATAGTTATCTCACAGTTATCCATCCAAATCTTCACTGAAAAAACAGAACATTTGGGGGTTTTATCCTCCCAACTTGGATTACAAATGTATCTCCATTTATCCTTCATTGGATCTTTAAATATTAAAAAAGAAGGAGAGCAACTCAAAGAAATAGCAAACCATTTTGCACAAAACAGACAAGCAAAAAAATGAATATAAACTTTAAAATTAAAACCTATTCTAGGATAACAGGGTGAATAGGAAATAAATAAAATGCTGAATTGATAGAACACCTTGCAGGGAGAGACCCCCTACCACTTAATATGAGCAATTCTAGGGCCAGGAACAGACAAGCTCATCTAACACAGCACATTGTGCACCATGTGAGAGATTCTAATGATGTATTTAATGGCACCTAACGGCAGCCTATCTCTGTGTAAGCGCTGAAGAAGGGGAATTTAACTTTTTTGGAGCTTACACAAAATACCTGAGATTGGCTTGTTCCCAGTCTGCAGCTTTGTTAAATGGTAAACTTCTTCTTTTCTACATATCGGCATCTGCAGTGTAATCCACTGTAACTGGTAACAGGTGATCTCAACTACAGGCTTATTAATTTAACTATTGCCCAATTTAAAGGGCAAGTCCAGCCCCAAAATGAAAACTTACATACAGGTAAATCACCCCCCAAAACCCTAAATGGTAATAGTTTGAAATGTGAAATATATAAGTCTAACCTGAAATCCTGAATGTCCTGTTTCCCCTGTTTCTGCTTCCTGGTTCTTCCAGTTAGTAACTGTCAGTTATGGATTTATCAGTTGACATCACAGCCAATGACTGAATGTTAATCCTCTAGCAGCCTCTTCTGAGCATGCCCAGGCTCAGTACAGGTCATTAAATTTCTCAGTTTCCATGAGTCATCCAGAGGACAAAGTAGGATATATCAACATATTCTTTATAAAATATATCATTATGAGGGTGGAGTTGTCCTTTAACTCTTTCCTGATGGCCATTCTTTGATTTGATTGTTCATCTTACCTGAGCAAGGCCTGTCCCCTGTAAACCCTAGGGAGCAGAATAAGGTTGAAAACCAAGTAAGGGTATATTTTCATTTATAATATTTTTCACTAATAGTGAAGGTAAAAGCCTACAGCCAGTTATGGAATGATGGTGGGAGCAGATGTGGCTTTCTAGATCTATGTGGCTTCGGCTGACCCCCAGCCCATTCACAGGTTGTGCTAATTGCTGAGTCATTGTGTAATCTGGGTAGGTTGGATATATATCCAGGTCCCCACTGACTGCAGCATTATTCCCAGCCCCATGGGTGGCCATATTGTCACACTGTCATGTGTCTCTCTTCTTCACTGCAACTGTTCTGGGGTCTTGAAATGTTGCCAGGAAATTTGGCTTTGTGGTTATGATTTCTTATGTTTATTAAATCTAATATACTATGAAATACCAATATGGAAAGTACTTCTTGATTTCTAGCAGTATATATGGAAATACAAAATCCTGTGCCAAGGGTAAAAAATAAATGCAAAACACATGCCAACCAGTGTAATAGTGGGTTAATGAGGGTTTTGTACTAATTTTGCATTGACTGCGCCATTTCCAAAGATCTTTGTAAATAGCTCAGAGCAAGTGGTGCAATAGATTTAGCCATGATTACTGTGCTTGCTGTTTGCACCAAAATTAAAGCCTTTTCAATTGTGGCTTGAAGCTGTGCAAAAAATTGCAACTTACCGTTCACATTCACACAATGCAACAACAGTCGCAAAGTGGTTACTACATTGTGGGAACAAGCACAGGTGAGTTGCGATAGGGAAATTTTTTTGTTTTTTAATTTAAAAAAAAATTTGCAGGGAGATTCAATAAAAGTTCTTATTGTTTAAAATGGTGCTTATTTTGTCCCAACCAATCAGAACTTATGTAATCTGAAAGCTAACATCTGATTGGTTGGGGCAAAATTAGCAACATTTTAAACGATACTTTTATTGAATAACCCTGTATGCATTTTAACATTACGTTGTGTTCTGATGCAATTTATTGAATTTATTGTACAAGTTCACAACTACAGTAAGTGGTAGGAGGGTATCAAGGTGTGATCTACATAATGAGAGTTCATTTACCAAGCAGGATTCCTGGACCTGCCGGAAAATCCTCCATCTGCGGCAATTTAAAAGAAACAATTTCAAATATCAGACGCACAGACATCCAAGATCTTTGCTCCCAGCTCATAGATTCTGTTTAGCGTTGCTACAACCAATGTCGGTCTGGAATCTTCACTGTAGCTCTGCAGCTGTTTTGATAAACAGCACATAGCAGGGGAAAACAAATAAAGTAGTAGAAGCCCTTTAAGAGGATGGATTAACTTTTTGGGGGATTTTAATTCGCCTGACATAGATTGAAATGCCTGATATAGATTGGAGTAAGAGATCTGCCAGCACCTCAAAAGGTATAAAGTTTTTAAATCTTCTATATGAGCATTTTCTTTCACAGTTGGTAGAACTTCCTACTCAACAGGATACGCTGTTGGATCTGGTGATATTTAATAACCCTGAGCTCATTTTGGAGATGAAGGTAATGGGAAGCTTAGGTAATAGTGATCACGATATAGGGGCATTTTTATAAAGGGCCATTAATATCGCCCAAAAATTATTGCCGCACATCGTTGCAGAAAAATCATCATTTTCACCATATCATATCACCTAATCCAATTCTGAATTTTTCAATGCTTGCGATCACATGGTTATACAGTACCCAATCATATTTCTAAAATATGACTGGGTACTGTATAACTTTGTGATTGCAAGCTTTAAAAAAATTGACCAATCATAATTGGATTAGGTCCTTCAACAAACCTATATAAAGAGCTGCAAACCTCCGCGGAGCTCAGAAGTCATCGCAGTTGATGGCAGAAGAAAGATGAAAGAAGAAGCCAGCAACATCGGCCCCATTGAAGCCGCCGATGCCACCGGGGTCACTAGCGGCCGTAGTGATCTCGCCTGGCATTGGTGACTACAGCAGAGTTGGTGTTGCTAGCTGTGAAGAAAGAAGACATGCCCAAAGGCTCTTGTATGAGCCAATGCGGGTCCTGGTTTGAGCTGCAGGACCCCCAACAAAGGCGCAATGGCACTTACTCCGAGGAGGGGAGTCCCGGTACGGGCTGTGGAACCTCCTAAGCCTCAAAAGGCCCTTCTCAGTGCTGCAAGGGCCCTTATAAGGGGCGGGGAGGGGGCTCCCGATTTGAGCTGCGGGACTCCTTAAGCCCCAAAAGCCCATGTCAGGGCCGCAAGGGCCCTTCCAAGGGCCGCAATCGCAGTTATAAGTGCCAGGGAAGGGGGGGCCCGGTTCAAGATGCGGGACCCCCTAATCCACAAAAGGCCCTTCCATAGCTGCAATGGCCCTTATAAGGGTTGGGGAAGGGGGGTCCTGGTTCGAGCTGTGCCAAAAGGCACTTCTCAGAGCCCCTGCTGGAGGGTCCCTCCACCCCCCAGCGGGCCCCTCCCCGCAAGTGTATGGGGCTGGTAGAGGCTGCTGGGAAGGGGTTGTGCGGTGGGTGGTCTCCAGCAAGGGGGTGAGGGTGGGTTGGGCATACACCCCCATCCCGACCCCCGGCAATCTCGTCCATTTTCGCCAACTCAAATTTGGCGAATTGAAAGGCCGAGATTAACACCAATGTACAGTTACAGTCGCTTTAAAAAAAGAAGCGAGTGGTAACAGATGTGATATTATCGAGGCGTTAACTTTCCGCTGCCGGGTTTCGCCTTTTTAGAAATCGCATTAATATCGATTTTAGCGAAAACAGCGGGAAACCCTGTGTCGATAAGTTAACAACCGTTTATAAATGTGCCCCATAGTGTCATTTAATATAGGATGCAAAAAAACAAAAGTGCACTGGCTTAAAAAAACTTTAGTAAAGCTAATTTTATGTTAAAAGAGAACTAAACCCAAAGTACAAAGGCAGCTCCACAGACTCTATAACTATCACTTAGTAAAACCATTTGTCTCTTGCCTCTGAATTCAGCTTCTTAGTGTAGAAATCATTTATATAACATTTCTAGTATTGGCAATCTATGATGTCACGGCTGGCTTCTAGTGTTGCCTCTTCCTGGTGGTCCTGGTTCCAAATTTCCTTCTGCACATGCTAACTAGCTACCTTGTGTTTGTTTCCCACTCCCCTTATGCTAAGCTGCATGTAACAGTTGAACTCAGAGTCCCTCGCTATAGCACAAGCAAACAAGGGTTGATGGAAGCGCACACCGTTTGTCAGAAAATTCTGTTTTATTGCATCACACAAACACACAACGTTTCGGAGAACGCTATGTCTCCTTCATCAGGTGTGCGCTTCCATCAACCCTTGTTTGCTTGTGCTATAGCGTGGAAGTCCTTGGGGTAGAGGACGGAGGGAAGCAGCACCTGAAGCATACTGGCACATTGCCTGAAGGAGTGCCTAGGCCCACATCTACTACATACGAACTCAGAGTCCCCACCAGCCAGTGTCTCCCAGCCAATCATCAGAGATAGCAGTGAATATTATTAGCAGATTTTCCTGCTCAAACAGAGTGGGGGAAGGTGTTAACCCTTTTCATATGTATTTAGGAAGCAACTTGTTAACCCTGTGAGCATTTCTGCAAGACTGTGTCTTTGTATGTGTTTATTTCTGCACTCTACCATTTATATTAGTGTGTGTATTGTTGAAATGTACATTTAGGGCACGGCCACACTGCAATGCACCTGAATCGCACACGATTTACATGCAATTGCGATTTTCCCATTGTCATTGTGAAAACGCATGCGATTGAACCAAAAACGCACCCGTTACCAAATTGCTGACACATGCCTGAATCGCAACGCACCCAAAATCGCAAGATTGTAGTGCATTGCTGCAATTTCAATACAATTGGAAAATTGCAATCGCCTGAAAAACGTGCTTGTGTGGCCTAGTCCTTAGAAGTGTAATGCAAGCTGCATTGATTTCAGTTTAGCCATACAGCATGTATTTAATGCAATGGAACTTAGCAATTTCCTGAGGCTGTGGCCCCACTTAAGTGCAAGGGAGGACGCACGGTCGCAATAATGCTCGATTGTGCTTGATTCCATGCATGGGCTTTGTGCTTCCACAAATGGACCCTAGCAGAGCGCATGCAATACAGACAAAAAAATGGTGATCACATGCACTCCAATAGCACTCGGAAACGCATCGCCTATAGTAGTGCATTAAATACAAACTGTATCAACCTGCATCATGCTACTAAAGAAAATACTAACAACTTTTTGTTGTGTACATATTATCAGGCCTATGTCATAAAAGTTGTTATGCTAACATCTGATAGGCAGCCTTTCTGCTGCATTCATTTTATAAAACATGTTTGCGTTCCCTCTCAGTGGCCCTTTAATTGGCATTCCCTCCAATAATTCCTATTAATATGTACATTTATATAAACAACATGGTGCAGAGATGCAAATGGCATACCCTCCAACATTCAACTTTAATACGTACACTTACAGAACATGGTGCAGTGTTGCAGGTGGAGGATAATATAATGACCCTGGTCTTAGCACAGCTCTGTGCAATGCATTTCTCTGTGTAATGCATTTCTTAGCTTGTTGTTTTTATACAGACAGTTGAATCAAAAACACACTGTTCCTACCCTCCAACATTCCCCTTTAATAAGGTACACTGATGAGAAATGCATTGCGCAGAGCTGGTGCTAAGTTCAGGTTCACTTCTCTATCCTCCCACTACAGTTCTGCACCATCTGGTTTCTATAAAAACACTTACTTCCTACCCTCCAACATTCCCCTTTAAGAAGCTACACTTTCCACTAATATTGCTACAGCTGACAGGGAGAGCTAGAGACCTTCACACTACGGTAAAGATATTGAGCAGAAGTGGACCACTTTTAAAGGGATATTAAACTATTACATTTCTAAATTTGTACCTTTAGGGAACAAGTGTAAAAAAATTAGGTCCTCTCCAGCCTGGTTTAATGCTCAGGTAAAAGGGGAAATGGAAAAAAAGAAAAAGACTTGTAAAATTTTGTAATGAGAGAGAACAGAACAGGCTTACAGGGAGTTTAAAAGCTGTAGAAAGGAGTGCAAGAAAGCCATTAAACTAGCTAAAATAGAAATTGAAATACTGATAGCAGAACAATTAATAGTAAAAAGATGAGGACTGAGAATGTGGCATCATTAAATAATGGAGCTAAGATGGTTATAGAGGATGCCAAAAAGGCTAACATAAACTGTTTTTTACCCTCGGTATTCGCTATAGAGTATCCTAGTCCTTATAGCAGGGACTGTAATAATATAGAGGGTATAAATGAGGAATATTCACTTCTGGCTGACAAAGGATATGGTACAGAAACAATTAGACAAAGTTCATATCAATAAAGCCCCAGGACTGTATGAAATACATCCTTGGATCTTAAAAGAGCTTAGTCCAGTTTTTTTGATCATGTCAGACAAATTTACTTGGTTTTTATGAAGAAACGAGTAAGAATTTAGATTCAGGCATAGCAGTAGATGTATCATACTTGGATTTTGCTAAAGCTTTTGATACTGTGCCACATAGGCGACTTATATATAGGACTGTTGGCCTAGAAGAAAACATTTGTTTATGGGATAGAGATTTGGGTATTGGAGTGGTGGTAAATGGAGCTACATCTATGTGGGCTAAAAAAAAGTGGAGTGCCTCAGGGTTCCATACTCTGGCCACATCTTTTTAATCTGTTTATAAATGACTTAGAAGTTGGCATTGGGAGCAAGGTCTCTGTGTTTGCTGATAACAATAAACTATGTAGAGCTTTGGAAACTTCAAATGATGTGCAAGTGCTGCAAGCAGACCTAGATAAATTATCAAAATAGGCAGCAGAATGGCAGATGAGATTCAATGTTGATAAATGTAAGGTGATGCATTTGGGGTTCAACAATCCTTGTGCCACCTACACCATAAATAACTCTGTGTTAAGTGAATCTGTAATGGAAAAAGGTTTAGGGGTTCTGGTAGATAACAGACATAGCTGCAGCAAACAATGCCAGATAGTCACGGCCAGAGCTAGCAAGATATTGTCTTGTATGAAGAGGGGAATAGATTCAGCTGAGAAAAAAATTCTCCCTCTTTACAAGGCACTGGTAAGGCCTCATTTGGAATATGTGGTGCAGTTTTGAAATCTCAGTTCAGAGAAGGCCAACTTAAAGGGTAATTGTGGTCTTGAATTCTTCCAAACTAGTAAGGATTTTATAAAAAAAAACTTTCCATCATACCTTCAAAATAAATCACATCTCTAGATACAATTTGTGAGAATTTATTGCTGGAAAGGTTTAGCAATATTACTTCCTCCTTGAACACTTCCTGTTTTCAGCCATGTGACCTGCTTGTAGTCATGTGACCAGCCTCTGCTTGCATTAAAAGGCTTCCCTTCTCAACTGTCATTTTTTCCCCCAGGTACTTCCTGTTTTCCCCAGCATTTAGTCTTAACTGAGCATGCTTCTCCCCTGGGGCAGAGGGGTGGGGCAGAGGTCAGGAGATGTCACACAACCTACTGGAAGCAGGAAATTTGAACATTTACCTCAATTTATTTTCTCACAGGCACCAGCCAGAGATGTTATTGTTGTTGGCTCATTTTAAAGGAGCTTTCATTGAACCCTAACTTGTTTTGAGACCACAGTTGCCCTTTAAATAATAAAGTAAATGGAGGGACTTGACTATGCAGGCAGATTGGACAAATATATTAATGTGCCATACAATAAACTCTCTGGTGTATTGTTCATTAATAGGCCATGTGGACATCCTTTAAGATTGGAAGAAAAGAAGTTTCATCTTCAGGTTAGGAAAGGTTTCTTTAGGTTGGGTTAAAAAGGAGGATGAAAAGGTTGGACTTGATGGACGTATGTCTTTATTCAACCTTAATTACTATGTTACTATTATTGTCATCCCCAAAACAGTCAGGCAGAAGTCAGATGATGTCACTCAACGAACTGGAAGCAGAAAATTTGAACATTCACCACAATATAATTTCTCACAGGCTGCAGGAAGAGGTGTGATTGTCAGATCATTTTTAAAGGACATACTGCAGGCTTTCATTTGCCCCTACCTGTAAACTAGACAAATTTAATGTTATAAAAGACCTACACCTTTTCGCAAGGAAAATTTAATAAAAAAGATTCATGCCAAGAAGGAAAGAGAGCTCATTACACGGTTAGATAATGACAACCTTGAAACTCTGACTTACCTTATGAATGAACAAGTTATGGACCCCCCGTCTAATAAGGTGGAAAAAGGGGAGAATGGTTTAACAACCACAAATTGTCGGAAAAAATCCACTTGGTTTCCCTCTCTGAGTGGATTCCCTAATGTGGAGGTATTTGTGAAATTAGTTACAAGAGATATCGAAGCTATCCCAGAAGGGAGTTTGTTGAATCCCAATCTAAAGGAAGGTGAACTAAAAGCACTTAGATCTTTAAGTAAAAGGGATGATTTAGTAGTTAAATGTGCCGATAAAGGCGGTAATATTGTTGTGATGACAAAGACCCAATATAAAATGGAGGCCATAAGACAACTGTCTGATAGAACACAGTACGAATTACTTACGATGAATCCAATACAGGGGATTCAGAATAACTTGAGAAGTCTTCTGGAATCCGGGTTACAAAAAGGGTTAATCTCGAAACAAGAGTTCGAATTCATGTGGAATAAGCACCCCAGAATCCCCACATTCTATCATATACCTAAAATACACAAACAAAGATCCTTTCCGCCTGGCAGACCAATAGTGTCAGGACAAAATGGTCCGACTGAAAAAGTGTGTAAGTACGTAGACGTGATTCTGCGTCCATTTTTGCTGACACTGAGTTCCTTTGTTCTCGATACAAGAGATGTGCTAAGAAAGATTGATGGTATATACATGAGCAGCGATGTACTGCTAGCGACATTAGACATTGAAAGTCTATACTCATCAATACCACACGAAATTGGTATCGCAGCAGTAAAAACTTTCCTAGATACTAGAGAGAAAAAATGGTTAGAACATTCCACCTTCGTGGTGGCCCTGCTTGAATTTATATTAACCAACAATGTGTTTATCTTTAACAACAGATATTATAGACAAAGCAAGGGCACCGCGATGGGTGCGGCATGCGCTCCCACCTATGCCTGTCTCCATTTGGGAATATGGGAGCAAAAGGAAGTAAGTGAAGCAATTGAATGTTTAAAAAGTGGAGAAGAGGTGGTTCTATGGTTAAGATACGTAGACGACGTATTTCTAATATGGAAAGGTTCCCAACAAGGGTTGGAGACCTTTATCGGGGGCCTTAATGAGAATAATCGCAATATAAAACTTACTTTTGAGATTAACGAAAATCAAGTTAATTTCTTGGACTTAAAAATCCGAAAAAGTGGGAACTCACTAGCCACTGAAACATTTAGAAAGGAGACGGCAGTAAATTCATTACTAGAAGCCACGAGCCACCATCCGCCGAACTTGGTGAGGGGGATACCGGTGGGTCAGTTCTGTAGAATCAAGCGGAACTGTTCCACACGGGAAGCCTACTCGCAACAAGCGGCAATGCTCACTGAAAGGTTCCGTCAACGAGGTTACAGTGAGGATACCATTAAAAAAGGAGCAGATAGAGCTGATAAGGTCAGTAGAAACACATTATTACATGGGAATAAAAATAAAATAACTACTCAACCGGAGAAGATTAGGTTTATAACCAGGTACAATCAAGACTGGTTAAAACTCAAAAAAATTTTACAAGAACACTGGCCTCTTCTCTCTCTGGACAGTGACGTGAAAGAAGCCATTGGTAGCTTCCCGTCACTTACATCCAGGAGAGCCCCTAGTCTGAGAGATAAATTGTCCCCTAGTCACTATGTAGAACCCACAAAAATAGGATCCAATTGGTTAAGAGATAAAGCCTGGAAAGGAAATAAAAAATGTGGTAAATGTCTTATTTGTCCCTTCATGGAAGAAACGGACAAAATTAGACTACCTGAGGGAAAAGTATTCCACATAAAGCAATACATAACCTGCCAAAGTAAAAATGTTGTATATTTAATTACATGTTCATGTGGGTTGAGGTATGTGGGAAAAACGTTGAGACCCCTCTCTACTCGTATAAAAGAACATCGAAGAGCAATAATAAATAAACAACCTGATAGATCGGCACTGGCCAAACATATATTGGAAAATATCCCAGGGGCGAAGCACACTTGGTCTTTCTGTGGACTGGAGATTGCAACAATGGGTATTAGAGGTGGTGACATATCGAAACTTATTTTGCAGAAAGAGGTCCGTTGGATCTATAATTTGAAAACATTGGTCCCTAACGGTCTCAACGATGAAATGCAATTTTCCTGCTACCTTTAATCTAACAACAGGGGGCACATAGACACTAGGGTGCCTCATACAAATTATGAAAAGATTAGTAACCTTGACTGGTGGTAGTATAAGGTGGGATACCTACCTGGTAATGGCGTAATGGCCGGATCTGGAATAAGTGTTTATCCGAAACTTGGTTATTTTTATTATGTGATTATTATGTCGGTTAACATGGGTAGGTCCTCTAATGTTTTTTTACCTGGAAACATAGGTATCGCATATAAATATTGATATGTTTAAAATTATTTAGATACATGTAGTCTTATCATGAGGACAGTTTGTCCCATAGGAGATATGGTTGTTGGACATGGTGTGTTCTTATAATTATTATGTATGCAATTATGATTTACAGTCTAATGGTGAACATAGAAAGTTGAGCCTGACTCCCTCAGATATCTGGAGCTCAAGATCTTCTTGGCATGTTGTCAAAATCACCGGGGCTTTAAGATGCCTGACTACATGCTGCTTTAGATAGCAGAGGAAGTTAACATTGGGTTAATTAGAACTGTATAAAAAGGGAGGAGACACCCAGCACACATGACCCTGACGAAGCCCGTACGCTATAGGCTAAGGGCGAAACACGTGTCGGTTTTCTGTAAGGAGGACGAAACAGGAACATGCAGTTGAGTCACGTAATGGAGTCCGCGCAGTAAAGGTTGGATTGGTAACCGGAGGAGATTTGTTACCCACGCTGGGAGTTTATTCTCGCCTAGGAACGGGTGAAGAGTGTGGTCCGTCTGAGGAACGGGAGGCAGTTCCCCGACCTTAGTCCTGGCTTCTCACGCTAAGTCCCGGACAATGTGAGTACTGTCAACTTACTAGAAGCGGTTTCCAACTTTTCTTTCTCTAGGCCGGCAGCTAATGATTGAGCTGAACTAATTATATATATACATCTGTATGGAACTCGAACTGTCTATACCTGTTTCCTTCTCCCATTTGAGATAGCCAGGGACGCCTGGCGTGGTGAGGGGTGTCTCGTGGTGTTTAGTTTTTTTGTGGTTAACTGTCTAAGATAGAGGGAGGGCAGGGGATATTGTTTTACACTTGTTGTGATCACCAATAAATGTCTTTTGATATAATTATAGCCTAACGTATTTCTGTGCCGTATATTAGGGATCTTTCTTTCTTAGGGAATCTTTCTTCCCGTTTTATATATTTTTTATAGTATATTGAATATCCCTATTGTGCACCGCTGGATTCCAGCGTTACATGGCTAAGTCTGAAGTTGTGCACCTGCCTTTACATATTTTTAGGCTTTCATTTTACCCTAACTTGTTTGAAGACCACAGTTGCCCTTAAATTGTCTGATCAATAGAACAACTGAACAACTATCCAGATATAATAGGCCATTCCATCTCTTGTTTAGTCTGGCACTCTCCCTGCTTAGGTTTCTGCCTAATTAAAAAGGTTCTTATAGTGAAAAACCCTTTCCGAACTTGAAGCCTAAACCTTTTTTCTTCAAGTCTTAAGGGATGTCCATGTGTCCTCTGACATGTTCTATTGGTGAACAATGCCCTAGATTGTTTATTGTAGGTCCCGTTTGTCACAAACCCCCATGGTCCGAGACGCCCAACCACCTATCCGTTATCGACAGGCGGACGGAACAGATCAGACCCGGTGGGTTTAGTGAACAAACATCCCTTGTTTAGTCTGGCACTCGCCCACAGACTATAGCGTAAACATGGAATTTCAGAATTCTATAAGAAACCAATGTTCTAACTAATAGGAAAGCAAGGCTCTACCAGGGTCTGATTGACTTATTTTTAAAACAGGCTATTTGGGTAAAATAAAAAGTGCATTGACACTCACATATGATCCCCACTGTGTGTACAGCAAAGTTTAGAAAAGCAGTGGTTTAAATGCAACGTTTAGTGGAGCATTTCTACTATTCACATAGTGGAAGTTCTTAGTATTTAATTAGGCAGAAACCCCCATGTGCAGTGCATTGTAGTGTGTTATTATGGCTAAATGGATGAGAAGAGCACAGCTAGAACATAGCAGGGAGTAAGAAGCATTGATGTATGTATGCTGCTGCTAATAAATGAATTTTACACCTTTGTACAGAATTTAATGGGAATGAGAAGAATGAAAATGGTCTTTATAGTGAGAAACGTGCCAAACAGCAACAGGGGGTGAACAAATACACTTAAAGGAAGTTGGAGTTTAGGTGATTAGGTATTTACATAATGAGTTTATCACTGTCACATACCTGATTTATATGTATTGTAGGTTCCCTGTAATGACTTTGTCATCTTGTTCTTTTGGAAGTTTGTTATTTGGAGAGATCACATCTACAACATGTATGACCAGGCCATGGGTTCAAACATCACCCAGTCTGTCTGCAGTAGCCCTATTTCCCCAGGAGCCTTGAGATCTATTACATGGGCAAGCCAGCCCTCTCCTATTCGGAAGAATAAGTGGGTAATCCAGGGTGCTGGTTTGTTGTTTTATCTTATACAAAGGTCTGATATTTGCCTTTCATGTTAAATGCATCTACTGCAGAAGGTGTGTATAGTATAGTATAATATAGTATAGTATAGTATTTGAGGTTGAATAAAGACATACGTCCATCCAGTTCAACCCATCTAGCAATATCCTCATTTCCTGCCTGTTGATCCAGAGGAAGGCAAAAAAAAACCCCACCAAATTTATGAAGGGGGAAAAAATTCCTTCCTGACTCCAAGTGGCAATAGGAAATTTCCCTGGATCAACTCTACTTTATGTATCAATACCAGTAACTTGTAACATTCCTTGTTTGCAGAAACTCATCCAGCTTTTTTTTTAAACTGACCAATGAACCTGCCATTACAACGTCCACTGGAAGACAGTTCCATAGCTTTACCCTTCTTACAGTGAAGGTTGGACTTGATGGACGTATGTCTTTATTCAACCTCAATTACTATGTTACTATTATTGTCATCCCCAAAACAGTCAGGCAGAAGTCAGATGATGTCACTCAATGAACTGGAAGCAGAAAATTTGAACATTCACCCCAATATAATTTCTCACAGGCTGCAGGAAGAGATGTGATTGTCAGATCAGTTTAAAGGACATACTGCAGGCTTTCATTTTACCCTAACTTGTTTAAAGACCACAGTTGCCCTTTAATTGTCTAATCAATAGAACAACTGAACAACTATACAGATATAATAGGCCATTCCATCTCTTGTTTAGTCTGGCACTCTCCCTGCTTAGGTTTCTGCCTAATTAAAAAGGTTCTTATAGTGAAAAACCCTTTCCGAACTTGAAGCCTAAACCTTTTTTCTTCAAGTCTTAAGGGATGTCCATGTGTCCTCTGACATGTTCTATTGGTGAACAATGCCCTAGATTGTTTATTGTAGGTCCCGTTTGTCACAAACCCCCATGGTCCGAGACGCCCAACCACCTATCCGTTATCGACAGGCGGACGGAACAGATCAGACCCGGTGGGTTTAGTGAACAAACGATATACTACACAATTAATATTACTAAATATCAATATACTCGCCGCCACCACGATTAAACAGCGGAATGACCTGTTACCTATATCTATGGGATTATCAGCGCCCCTACTTCTAACAACCTGTAAGAAAATTGGTCATTCACCCCTAATATTCTATACACAGTTATACAGTATATCTATATACCTACACAATACTTCTCTATAGTAACGTACTTCGAAGACACAGGTTCGTTTCGGGATATACTCAGAATAGGACAATAGCCTATAAATGATTTTATATAATTTATTAAAAGTTGACAAAAATAGTGCATAAAAATATAAAGAAAAGCTAAAATAATTTACTGAACATAAAGCGGAAACACAGGTGAGGGTAGAAAAGGGTAAAAGAAGGAATACTTAAGGATAAATGGCATCTGAAATGTCCATGAACAGAGTCCAGAACTTGTTAATCCAAATATGAAAAGTCCAAATAATAGTTCCTGCGTTAAGCCAATACGGTCCGTCCTGTTGGCTAGATGTTATTGTAGATGTTATGATGAACTGCTGAGCTGAGACCCAATTCCACTTTTATCCTTTGCCAGAAAATGGGAGCGGTCTGGTCCCTAGAGGGGCGGACTTGGTTCTGCCCCTGAAGGTTGGTTCCTATTTTTGGAGGGAATTTGAAATTTCCAATTCCCCTCCAGTCCATAATCTGTGAACCATACATGTCACATTCACAATAATATCATGATGGTCCATAACTAATTTTTCCCAACAGAATAAGACCAGATACGACATATCTGGGATATCGTAGGCCTAGGAAGGATAATATCCCAAGTTTGGCTTGGGCTATGATATTATATCAGGTATCTATAAATGCAGAATTAATTACTGGATAAACTGGGGGTATTTATGAAAACCTGAAATAATTTTACACCCTGAATTATTAAGGAATATGAATTACCTTTGATCTGCCAGTTGGTTTCTGCTCAATTCTCTACTAGGAGATTCCCTGCTGTTTTGGTGTCTACCAGTCTGTGACAGTGTATGTATATTACAGGGGCTTCACACCTTGCCCCTTTGAAGCCAGACCTCTTGCTAGGTCAGCTAACAACACCAAATGGCATTGCCTATGGGAAAGAAAGCTCAGAGCTTACAACTGAACATGAATTAACCCTGTGACAGGGAACAATGTGGGAGCTGCCATACCGCTGGATCATGCCAATATGGTGAAATAATTGAAAATTAGGAGTGCAATTTCAGATATGGTCTATGGCGTTTTCCATTGCACACCTGTTCATCACACCGTTAATGTATTTACACACAGTAATTATATCCCCACGCAAGCGCCTTTTCTCTAGCGTACATAAATGTAACTTATCCAGTCTCTCTTTATATTCAAGCTCCCCCAATCCACTTATTCATTTAGTTGCCCTTCTCCGAACCCTTTCCATTTTAAAAATGCCCTTTTTGTACAGAGGATTCCAAAATTGCACTGCATATTCCAAATGAGGCCTTACCAATCCTTTGTAAAGAGGGAGAATGACATTTTTCTCCCTTGACTCCATACCTCTATACAAGACAATCTAGCTGTTGCCACCTGGCACTGCTTGCTTCCTTTAAGTTTGTTATCCACCAAAACTCCAAGATCCCTTTCCAATAGAGATCCACTTAACACAAAGCCATTTAAAGTGTAAGCAGCACAAGGATTTTTAAGTCCAAAATGCATCACCTTACATTTCACAACATTGAATCTCATCTGCCACTTAGCAGCCCAATGGGCCCTATTTATAAAACATTGGTATCGTTATCGTAAAATACCGATCGTTATCGTAAAATAACGACCGTTTTTACCGTTAACGGCCGTTATTTACCAATAACGCCCGTTATTTAGCGATATCGTTAAATACCGGTCGTTATCTAAATACCGGTCGGTATCGGTAAATAACGGTCGGTATCGGTAAATATCGGTTGTTATCGGTAAATACCGGTCGTTATCGGTAAATATCGGTCGTTTTCAGTAAATACCGGTCGTTATTTTATGATAACGATCGGTATTTTACGATAACGATACTGATCTTTTATAAATAGGGCCCAATGTGACAATCTATCTAGATCCCCCTGTAACGATTGCACATCCTCTGATGTTTTTAATGGTCAACAAAGTTTTGTGTCGTCAGCAAACACAGAAACCTTGCTGACAATACCCACTTCCAAATCATTAATAAACAGATTAAATAGAAGTGTCCCTAACACAGAACCCTGTGGCACCCCACTTAGCACTTAAGTACATATTCATTAACAACTATTCTCTGCATTTCTATCCATGTACAAATGTGCCTCCCCAGACCAACAGACCTTAGCTTATACATTAGTCAGTCACCTATGAGGGAGTGTATCAAAAACCTTTGCAAAATCCAAGTAAACTACATCTACTGCTATGCCAGAGTGTAAATGTCTACTTACTTCCTCATAAAAGCCAACAAGTTAGTTTGACAAGATCTATTCCTCCTAAATCCATGCTGGTTACTACTTATAATGTCAGTCCTTGAAAGATACTTTAGAACATGTTCCCTTATTAAACTTTCCAGGATCTTCCCCACCACTGAAGTTAAACTTACAGGCCTGTAATTACCCGGCTGTGAACGACTACCCTTTTTGAATATTGGAATAACATCAGCTTTTTTCCAATCCAGAGGCACACCACCGGACATGAGGGAATCAGCAAAAATAAGAAACAATGGCCTAGATAAACCTGGACCCGAGGATGTATTTTATCCAGTCCAGGAGATTTATAAATAATAACCTTATTTAGTTGTTTTTGTAACAATCCTTGGTTAACCAAAGTGCACTTGAATCTTTTATACCATTATTGCTACTATACTCTATGATATCTGTACTTGGATCTTCTATAGTGTATACAGAGGAAAAAAAATATTTAAGACATTTGCTTTATTGCCCTCCCCCGTAACTTACTAACTAACATATTAATTAATGGTGCCACATTCTCAGTCCTCATCTTCTTACTATTAGTATACTTGATAGAAAATTATCCTGCAGCAAATTCAGGAACTCATTGCCTTTTTCTGTGTTGGCAGTTCCAATACACCAATCAATATCAGGGAAATAAAGTCCCCCATAATGAGCACGCTACCCAAACTTGCAGCCCTTGCCAACTACATATGAAGCTGACTCACTTCCTCCCTGGTAGCATTTGGCGGGTTATAGCAGACACCAATGACATTACCCCCTTTCTTGTTGCCTAATTCCACCCATATTGACTCCACTTTAACATCCATATCGCCAGTTATCTCTTCTTTTAAATTTGGCTTTGATTCTTTTTTAACATAAACACCCCCTTTCCTTTTTTTCTCTGTTCTGCCTAAACAAGGAGTATCCTTGTAAATTTACAGCCCAGTGTAATCTCTGCTATGCAGCCAAGACAAGATAAATGTCTTAAACTATGGAAGTAATACTTGTTACCCACAGCTTTGCACACAGTCAAGAGTTCGCAGGTCTGGAAATTGATGTAGTTTGGACTGGGCCAGGATGCAAATATTATATAAACAATTGTAGAACCACAGAATAAACATCTATGGGTAAAAGTCGTCTGGGTCATTGGGCAGAGTAGATGCAAAGTGATTGAGCAGTGAAAGGATGCAATAGGAGAAAAATAGTTCAAATTATAAAATAGGATCAAAGTAGGTCTGAAAAATAATGTCCTGCCATGGTGACAGAACTTAATATATCACAAGAAAACTGGTGCCCCAAAAAGGTAATTTTCTATATATTTATGTCCATCTACAAGGTTCTTTAAATGTTTCACTACATTCCTTAGAACTTTGCACTGTTTTCAGGCTACTTGATGTACCTGACAGGCATTCTGGATTTATCCAAGTCCATATGAGAGAAAGTCTTTTGTTCCTTGTTTATTTTTAAAGAAGCTCCATGTAGTCTGAGACTCACCACAGTCTGTGAAATTTGATTGTGGAAGCGACTAACTACTGTATCCTTATATCTGTTGTATTCAATTAGATCAACTGGACTTGAAGTTTGGTTCTTGAAGATGTTTCACTAGTCATCCGACTGGCTTTCTCCATTCAGAATGACTTGTACAAGAACCTGTGGCAATTATGTACCCTGGAAAATCCCAATTAGCATATCACAGCTAAGTGTTAAGGGCGGGATTGCATAGTGGCTAAGAGGTGTTATAGGAACGCCCAGAGTAAGGTGTCAAAACAGCATTGTACATGGCAGACAGTTGGTGTCGAACCCCCCACCTCTATTTAGGCTTGGTTTCTTTATTTTCACATAAATGGCCTCCTTAACACCTCTCTTGAACCAGTCACGTTCCTTTGCCAATATGTTAACATTACAATCTTCAAAGGTATGTCCTTTATCCTTAAGATGCAGGTACACGGCTGAGTCCTGACCCGAGGAATTGGCTCTTCTGTGCTGGGCCATATGTTGATGCAGTTGCTGTTTGGTCTCCCCCACATACAAATCAGAGCATTCTTCACTACACTGCACTGCGTATATGATGTCGGGTCTTTCGGATGTCTATCCAATCTATCTAATCACGCCCTTAACACTTTGCTGTGATATGCTAATTGGGATTTTCCAGGGTACATAATTGCCACAGATTCTTGTACAAGTCATTCTGAATTGAGAAAGCCAGTTGGATGACTAGCGAAACGTCTTCAAGAACTAAACTTCAAGTCCAGTTGATCTAATTGAATACAACAGATATACCATGACCTGGATGAATGAGAACCTTCACAAGCATACTGTATCCTTCCACTGCCAGAAAATTAGATTGAATATGAAGGGAGAGATTCTTGTGGTTACCTGTGAACCAACAGTTTTTTTTAATTAGATCAGGCTGGATAGAATTTCTCTTGATCTTCGTTGGCCTCCCACAGTTACTAATATTTTTGCTCTGGGCTTATAATATATATATTTTGCTCATGTTGAGCTATTTAATCAACATTATTATAATACACTTCTACTTCACTGTGTATAACCTAACATTTATAGGAAACCATCATGGAAAGTTAATTGATATATGTGCAATATGGTTACAGAATGTCCTTACAGACATCTCAATTACTGATAACTTGATTGGGAAAGATTTGCTGAATGCCACAGCGCTTTATTGCCATCTTAAAGCTGGTGTTAAAATTCCACCTGCGTTTTACCCCCTGATGTTTAAGTCAAACAGGGGGTAAGACCCAATCAGAATTTACCCTGAGTCATAAGTGGATTTTAGTGATTGCAACTCTCTTTAAATTCTCCTATATATGTTTGAAATGCAGTCACATATTCCTCAGACATTTCCTTTACTAATATATTTATGCAATGTATTTGCTTTATGCAAAGGGTCGTTACAACATGAACTAATCTGTGACTTGTTTGATTGCATGCACCCAGAATCCTCTTGTCTAATTACATAGGGCAACAGCTGTACATTTGAAGCAATAGAGTGGAAATGAGGATCATATCTGCGTGAATATTATGTGGTCTTCTTCTGAAAGAACATGCAGATTGTATACCGTTCAGAATTTGTAGGTGTGTAATTACACAAGCATAGTGTCAAATGCTTTTTCCTACACAATGCAGAATGTGAAATTAGTCTCATCGAATTGAGAGCTCTGCTAGGCTTCATTTGTTATACCAAAAACTGGAATGTAACTGAGAAAATGTTCAATGGCCTTTGTGTTTGGAGCAGGAAATGTGACTGTTGATCTAATAAAGTGAAATGTACTAGCAAAATACATCAAATATAAAGTTCAGGCTCAGGGGGAAAAATCTATAACTTATAAATGGCCTTTCTAAATAATAATAATAATGATTATTCATTCATAATGATTATTCATATTATTTATTATTCCTTATTATTCCTTTTTTGCTTATATCACATAAAAACTTGACTTAGGATTTGTAAGACCAAGAAGTCTTTGCAATTTTTATCTTTGCTCTGTGTCAAATGTACACACGTATATACCTGGACACGTCTCGGGATTTTCTATTGTTGAAAAGATCAGAAGTGATAAAGATGTAGGAAGAAGCACAAGTATGTCAGGCTAAACACAGAATCCAAACAGTCTAGTACAGAAATGTTCCATCTTATTAAAGAAAGTAATTCCAAAATATGAGATTTGGAAGGAAGACTGTTAACAAGTATTCCATAACTGTTTCCCTTCCCCATTCAACTCATTAACTAAAGTTTTCTAGTCACTCTCGGGAAAAGTAATCCTGATCAGGCGCCTGATTCTGAGCTGAGGATGCACCTGACCTCTGATCCTTTTATGACCTAATTAGACATTACTGCACTAATTATGAGTAAGCAGGAAGGCAGCAACCAATACCAAGGGATCTTTTATATTTCACTGTGCTGTAATAACCTTATTTGGCTTAATGATTCATATTCATCTGATCATCTCATTTTCTCCTTGACAGTGAATCCGGCATGTTTAATGGATGGAGACCATGTGAGTCCTTTAAAAGTAAATGATAAATGTACAGAAAGTGAAATATCAGCCATGTATACAAGATGGTAGAAGGTGACCTATAATGATTGATTGCCTATATCTTGGGAAGGCAATCAATAGACCCAACATTATAATGGTGATAAGTCAGGGGTTGTTAAAAGGTATCAGCCCAAATGGGCAAATAGTGAGTTTTAGACCCAGTGTACTAAGCAGAGTCACTGAGAGAATATCTGGCTTGATCTCTTCACTACCACTTGCACTACGGGGGAGAGATAGATGTTTGGCTGTATGTGTATTGGCACAAACACATATTGGCACAGAAACTGTCAGAGAAAGGCTATTATTGGATTCTAGTGTATGATGTATTGGTACAGAAGCACTTTTTCCACTGGTATATTTACACATATTTCCGATATGTGTAAACTAACATTTGTATATGGATAATTTTATATCAAGGACCAGTTAGATGGGTTTAATTATATTCATTTGTTTTAACTTTAAAGTCTACGTTTCTTCTGAAATAAATATTTTCACCAGTCTACTAACATGAAGTACAGTCTACTAACATGAAGTACAAGTGAATAGATAAATCAACCATCATGACTTTCCACACCCAAATTACCCATTAAGAAACCTATTAAGTACATATAATTCGCTAATTAGACCAGGAACATCCAACTTGTGTCCCTCCAGATGTTTGAAAACTACAATTCCCAGCATCCCTTGGTTGCAGAATACAGAACTGTGAGTTGTAGTTTCTTAACTTCTGGTGGGCCGTAGGTTAGACATGCATCCCTAATTTAGACCTAGGGATCCAGGTCAGATCTATATAAAATATATCTATGTCTAAAATCTAAATTGATAAAAAAATCAATTGAAGAAAAAATATAAGTAAAATATTCTATATCGCAGAACATGAGACATTTCTTGGCATTTCAAGTAGAAACTTTTCACTAAAAGGACAGAAAATTCAGACACTTCCTCTTCAAACCATCTGGAGGGAAAGGAGCAATACACTCCCTTGGGGATGCTCACTGAGCGTGTCTGTACCCACTGACTTAATCAATAGATACAGCATGTTGTTTTAATCAATATTGTCTGGGCTATACATTTGCAAAAATATAAATTAGACTAAAGGCCCTCTTTAAAGCCAAAACCCAACTCCACTTTTAATAAACAAACCTCAGGTATTCTAGTAACCCATGACTGATAGAATGAACATTTGAGAATCTACACTCCTAGTTTTTAGCTACAATGCAAACCAATTTTTGCACTGTCAATCATTCGCCAATCATTTGCTTCAAGGCAAACTTTATTTTTTTCCTACTGTATCTTTACTAAGCATCCATTATAACATGTCAGATATTAATTGCCAACCTGACAGATAAGCTCTTTGTGATGAAGTGGATAATAGTGAAACCCGATAATTGAAAAGCCAAGAGCTGTTAAATCTCTAATATATTTTAATAAATTTAAGTAATTTTGTTCACAGACCCAGCCAGTCTAGATCCTACTGTATATCTTTATTTTAAACAGTTTGATAATTTTCATAAGCCCTAAAACCTTCACCCCCAGTGTCTGCAACAATGCCAGGTAGCTGTCCTCTGTGGGTAGAGGACCGTCACTGCGCAGAAGTGGCTGTACTGGCAGCAGCGCCTGAGATTGGCTGAGATGCGATGTCTCAGCCAATCACAGGCGATGCTGCTGGTCCAACCCCTTCTGCAGCTTTTGTGGACAGAAAAGGCACGGAAGCTAAGCAGAAGACAGCCAAGGGAGAGAGGGCTGGTAAGTAGGTTTAGCAGCACCTTTGAACACTAACAATCTCGCAAAAGCCAAGGCTTTGGGGGGGCAATTAGCCTAATCCTAAAAGTTTGTTTGCGGGGTGGACATACCCTTTAATATTTGTAAAGATTAAAATAGCAATGCAGGGACATATCACTTTATATACAATTATTACATTTCTAACATTATGTTCCATGATTCTAAATCCCAGAGCCAGATTATCCACAAGGTAATCTAGGCTTCCTCCAGGGGTCTAGAAAACTGCATGGGCCCTAATAAATAACCTGTCCATATTATTTATCTTCATAGATTGGAAGACAGTGCACACAGCAAATGATACCACTGGCTAGGACAACCGATGCAATTGATTCAGATTCAATTGGGTTCAAATTGGATTTTCAGTAGGTTCCGTGGAACTGCTGTCGGAATGAAACTCGCCATTTCCTACATCTCTAGCAAGGACCCCATTTAATTTATACGCGACACTGTTACAACTAGCTAAGGACTGAAAATAGTGAATTTACATTTATGGAACAGGCTCAATCAAGCCATCAAGATGCACATCTATAACTCAATTTTAGATATATTTATATATAGCTTACTGTCAGTGGAAGGCAGAAGAAATTGAAGCAGCAGAGCGTACACATATGACTTTCACTTTGACGGAGAAGCGCTGCTCCTTCCTTCTTTCTGCAATAACTGGTCCCTTCACAAATTATCCAGCACATTCATCCAGCGAGTCTCATTCATTCAGCGAGTCTGAATCTCCTTTACTATTCATCAGACATGACAGCGCAGACATGAACGAGAAATAGTAGGAAAATAAGGAAAATTTGAGCACATTAACTGTGACATGGGACAATATATCATTTCTAAAATTGAATTCATACTGTATTTACCATATTGATCATCATGACCTCTCTTCCTGCAGGGATTAAGAAGATAGAAGATCCATAATATGAAATAACCAACTTCCCCCTCCAACTTCATGGCTGGGTGAAGTGTTCACATTTTCCTATGTACATGGCTGTAATATATACAGTTCCCACCCATAAACTCAGCTGTAAAGTACAATTCTTAGGTTTAAAATGATGGGTCAATGTAATAAGGGCTTCCGTCTGCTCTTTCTTTGTTCTTATGATGCAGTCATTTCTTTACAACAGTTGCTGCATCACTGGAGCGATATTATGCAATACAGAAAAAAACAAGGGCTACCCCCATTAAAACTGCCCAATAATCAGGTGGTAAAACAACATCAAATAGAACTTAGAAAATAAGTCTGAGCCCCCCCATTGAAAATGGGCTTAACCCATTCCGAATCTTTAAGGCCAGCTATTTGTTCCATGATGCAGTTATTTCTTTACAACAGTTGCTGCATCAAAGGAGCGATATTATGCAATACAGACAAAACAGTAGCTATCCCGATTTAAACTGCCCAACAGGTGAGTGGTCAAACAACATCAAATAGAGCTATTTGCTAGCGTTAAAGGTTCCATCCTTAAGAGCCACTGTCGGCTTAGTATATTGGTTACATTGGATGGGCGACCCTGTTTTTGCACTCCTTCGTGACTGCCGTTTTTTCTGTCTTAAAGCTGTGTTAACCCTTGGTACACCAGTTAACTGGGCTTTAAGACAAAAATAGACAATTAATAGGGCTATGTGCCGAGAGCTGTTATCGGCTATTTGTGTCTAAAAGTCACGTTGTACCAAGCGTTAACGTGACTTAAGACACAAATAACGGCAGTTGCGACATTACACAAATTTTGTGTCACGCAACTGCCGCAACCAATGTACTAAGCCATTAACGGATTTTTAAGACGTTAAAGCTAGCAAATAGCTGGCATTAAAAATTCGCAAAACGAAAACTCCATTTGCAATGCACTGAAAGACACTATCAGCTCAGTGCATTGCCTAAAGGGGGCAATAGAGAGCGATAGCGACTCTCAGTACATAGCCCCTTATGTCTTAAAAGAATAACTAAAGCCTCAAAACAACACTCTTTTAGAGGGAAGAACACCTTAAAGGGTATGTACACTGGCAAACTTGTTTTTTTAAATTGCCCTTTAGTGGAAACTATAATTCATCCCAACTATCACTGTACCATTTTTTTGTTGATCTGCCCCCTATTTTATTAGATATCCAATCTGAAACATCTTACATTTCAGCATTTCTGTAAGCAGTTTTGCTGTATCTGGAATGGTTTGACAGTTGGTGTGCTATATACTGTATGCAGTATTGACAGTTGGTATGTGGGGAATTAATCAGGTCAGTGGCCAGAGCCTGAACAAAACAAGTACTTTATTGTTCTTACAGTTACATTCACATTAATATTATTTTCTGTGGTGGTATTACACAGTTTATTGGTGTTTTTAAACCATGAGTCTAAAAGTTGAGTTAAGTAACACTTAACTTGACTTTTAGATGTCATTTGCAATGCGTGCGATCCTCTTATCACGTCTAGACAACACAGGCAATGTAACAAATATTTGCTATAGTCTCAGTCCCTGTCTTTATTTAGTTGCTCAGTACAGTAGCTTGATTCATTGCATGATAAATATGCATGATAAATAGGCCAGTAAATATGCTGAAGGCATTGAAATATACACAACAGGCATGAATAGGCTTTTTGAGTTGCTATTACAGATCTATATGATAATACTTTCATGTAAATAAATATTGGGAAATGATGCTGTAAAACTATGGCGTATAAAACACACGCAATTATACTATTTAAAACTACATTAAAATTTGATCCAAACCCCAAATATAATATCTCTCACATACACTATTAAATAAGGAAACCCCATGTAACTTTTACACATTCTATATGATAGTAGCTCTCAGTACCTGGCTCCCTTTAATGGAACATGCGCAAACTAGGGGTCTGATCACCTGACCAGTTTCATGCTTGCACGGCACTAAGGCCTAAGCCCACTATTGTGTTTCCATGTGCTTTGATGTCTGCTTGCATTTTGCGATCTACAAGGTCACTTTATTTTTAATAGAAATTGCAGGAACCAGTTCCCATTATGTACAGTACTTAACCTTCCATTGCATGCTTGCATGACTTTTGGTCCATTTGTGTCCTGTTTTGCGATTAAATTCAAGTCTGTGGGAATGCATATAAAACATGAACCAGCAGACACAAGAGCAGGCACAAATGCAAGCGCACTGTATTCCCAATAGCGATCGCTCCCGATAGTGACAAAAGTTCACCATCAGCATCTGAAATAGTCAATACCTTCCATAAATTGGGTTCAATTCTGATCCATCTCTTCTCTTTAAAAAGTGGAATTCAGTAAAAAAACAAAAATGAATACATTTTAAATTATTTCTATAACACATACCTCAGTAAGGGTTCAGGCGCATTATGTGCTTTGCGTTTTCCGTTGTGCCAATCGTAATGTTATTTAAGATATAATGGAAATCGTGAGCATCAGTCCCCACTATATAATTTGCATTCCGAATCTATGTGGTCATGCGTGCATGACTTTTGGTCAGTGTTTGTCAGAATCGCACTTTAATATGGGACTATTATGGGAACTATGGGAACGCAAAAAAAAAGCGGACACATGACGCATGCGGACTTTATATGCATTTTCTCCGGTATTTCCTGTGCACAAATGGACCCGAAATGCAGACGCGCAGACAAACACATAGAAAATTGCATGTCTGTTAACCAACAAACGGACCGGAACATGGACAAGATGCATTGTCCTTAACATATGCAAAGCACATTTGTCCATGTATCCTTTAGTATTCCACCCTCAAAGGAACAGGAAATCTCAGAAGAATCTACAGAGAGGGTCATACTCCAAGATATAATTCAAAGTATTTATTAGAAACCACACACATCAAAGATACATTTTGGTGGGTAGCGTGCCCCCTTCCTCAGTCCAGAGCAGTGTTTCTCAACCAGGGGTCCGGGGACCCCTAGAGGTCCCTGAGAGGTTGCATGGGGGTCCTCAAAACATTGACAGAAATTGTATAGATCCACAATTTTGATGAATGCAGATATATTTTTCTACATATTTATCAATGTTCTGTATAAAGTCTGTGTTTGGTGTATTGATGTCTGAGAGATAAATAAAAATAAGTAATGTTTTAATGTAAGGGTTCCCACCCTGGTGTGAATTAGAGTGCATTTTGTTCAATAGAGATGTATTTATAGATCTATCATTTATATTTGTATAGATTAGGTTTTTTGATGATTTGATGACTGACAAAGAAAAATAATAATACTGTATATAATCATAATTTTATGTAGAGGTCCCCGAGACATGAAAACTGTTTCAAAGGGCCCCACAGATAAAAAGGTTGAGAAACACTGGTCCAGAGTAAGGGGGCAAACTACCCCCGGAACGTATCTTTATTTGTGTGGTTTCTTAATAAATACTTTCCTCAAACAAAGTAATGTTTTGAAGGTCCATTTTCTTTATAATTTACTATTAGGGTCCCAGCACTAACAAGGCTCTCGAGGTTTCAGGATATCCTGCACTGGTGACATGGGTATTACTTTGGGATCACATGAGTAATTATGGATTTAGTTAGATGTAAATACCTCTGATAATTTTCCTAATATAATAATCGGCGAAAGGCAAAGCAAGCAAATTCTGGATCTATAGAAAGTAAAAATGCAGGTTGACTTAAAGAAGAGTCTACAGTGTGATTACTCCCCAGCAGAGCTGTCAGACATCAGAGGAAAGCGAAGGCAGCGGAACAATCATGTAAAGATGAAAAAAACAAGATGAGATAAAAGACTTCTGGGTTATTTCTCTGGGGATACCATGTGCATCATGCCCTTCTGCTGTCTTTTATGCTACACATTCTAAATATAGACATTAGTGGGCACACTTTATAATGCAGATTCACAGTCATGGTTGGTTTACAGATCAGAATAGTTTTTTTACCCTTAATCAGTTTTACAAAAACAGCATTAAAAAATGTTTTTGTATTCTCAAAGGCTGATTAAATATTAAAGGGGAACTATGCTAAACAAAGTGTCAGTTTATTCTCCTCCCTACACACAGTAATTCCCAGATAAAGGTGATAACATCTAAACCAACATATTTGAAGAATGCTGGAAATAGCTACATTGTTACAGCAACAATAATTTCCGAGGCCATCTCTCAAATTTTATATAACAGTGGATGCAACGATCACTATCTCTGTAAGAGTTCCATTGAAATGTTGCACATTTATATATCAGCAGTCTCCACATAAACAGAAATATTTAATACATTTGCTATTTTCTTGTGTAATGTTTATTATATTAATTTATTATTTTAATATTGGTGGCACGACAGATAAATACCAAGAGGGGTAGATTATGTAAAAGTGAAAAAAAAACCCCAAACAAACTCAAGTTGAGATCATTATCTAGATGATGGATACCAGCAAGAAGATTGGAAATAAATAAATTAGTCTTTACTTACAAAAGTCTTTACTACATAAAGAAACCCAAGGACGGTCTTTGTAAGAAAGGAGCTGTGGGTAACAGATCAATATTAAACCAGTGACTTTACTGTGTGAGTGGCAAAACAATATAATGAGAATTATGTCTTAATCATAAAGAAGAAAATTCCCATTTACAAAGGTATGATCGTATCAGTTGTCATCCTACATCCACTGGGGGAGATTTGTACATTGGCTGGGACGAAGCCAGGGTTGGTAGTAATGCATATAAATGTTGTAATGCATGAGGTCCCCTATACGAATACATATGTGAAAGTAAAGGGTGTTTAACATTTATCTTTCTGCTGCTGTATGTTCAGTACTGCCTGGTATGCCAGGACCTGCTGTATGTACAGTACTGCTTGGTGTGCCAGGACCTGCTGTATGTTCAGTACTGCCTGGTGTGCCAGGACCCTGGTTGTGTAATACTTTCTGGCGTGCCAGGACCTGCTGTATGTACAGTACTGCCTGGTGTGCCAGGACCTGCTGTATGTACATTACTGCCTGGTTGTCCAGACCTGCTTTAGTCAGTACTGCCTGGTGTGCAGGACCGGCTGTATGTTCAGTACTGCCTGGTGTGCCAGGACCTGCTGTATGTTCAGTACTGCCTGGTGTGCCAGGACCTGCGTATGTTCAGTACTGCCTGGTGGCCAGGACCTGCTGTATGTACAGTACTGCCTGGTGTGCCAGGACCTGCTGTATGTACAGTACTGCCTGGTGTGCCAGACCTCTGTATGTACAGTACTGCCTGGTTGTCCAGGACTGCTGTATTTACAGTACTGCCAGGTGTGCCAGGACCTGCTGTATGTACATACTGCCTGGTGTGCCAGGACCTGCTGTATGTACAGTACTGCCTGGTGTGCCAGGACCTCTGTATGTACAGTCCTGCCGGGGTGTGCCAGGACCTGCTGTATGTACAGCACTGTCTGGTGTGCCAGGACCTGCTGTATGTTCAGTACTGCCTGGTGTGCCAGGACCTGCTGTATATCATTACTGCTGTTGCCAGACCTGCTGTATTACAGTACTGCTTGGTGTACCAGGACCTGCTGTATGTACAGCACTGCCTGGTGTGCAGACCTGCTGTAGTTCAGTACTGCCTGGTGTGCCAGGACCTGCTGTATGTTCAGTACTGCCTGGTGTGCCAGGACCTGCTGTATGTTCAGTACTGCCTGGTGTGCCAGGACTTGAATGTATGTTCAGTACTGCCTGGTGTACCAGGACTTGCTGTATGTTCAGTGCTGCCTGGTGTGCCAGGACCTGCTGTATGTACAGTACTGCCTGGTGTACCAGGACCTGCTGTATGTCCAGTACTGCCGGTGTTCCAGGACCGCTGTATGTACAGTACTGCCTGGTGTACCAGGACCTGCTGTATGTACAGTACTGCCTGGTGTGCCAGGACCTGCTGTTATGTCAGTCTGCCTGGTGTGCCAGGACCTGCTGTATGTTCAGTACTGCCTGGTGTGCCAGGACCTACTGTATGTTCAGCCTTGCCTGGTGTGCCAAAAACTGCTTTATGTTCAGTCTTGCCTGGTGTGCCAGGACCTGCTGTATGTTCAGTCTTGCCTGGTGTGCAGACCTGCTGTATTTACAGTACTTGCCTGTGTGCCAGGACCTGCTGTATGTTCAGTCTTGCCTGGTGTGCCAGGACCTTGCCTTATGTTCAGTACTCCTGGTGTGCCAGGACTTGCTGTATGTACAGTACTGCCTGTGTGCCGGACCTGCTGTATGTTCAGTACTGCCTGGTGTGCCAGGACCTGCTGTATGTTCAGTACTGCTGGTTGCCAGGACCTGCTGTATGTACAGTACTGCCTGGTGTGCCAGGACCTGCTGTATGCAGTACTGCCTGGTGTCCAGACCTGCTGTATGTACAGTACTGCCTGGTGTGCCAGACCTGCTGTATGTACAGTACTGCTTGGTGTGCCAGGACCTCTGTATGTTCAGTACTGCCTGTGCCAGGACCTGCTGTATGTTCAGTACTGCCTGGTTGCCAGGACCGCTGTATGTACATACTTTCTGGCGTGCCAGGACCTGCTGTATGTACAGTACTGCCTGGTGTGCCAGACCTGCTGTATGTACTTACTTTCTGGCGTGCCAGGACCTGCTGTATGTACAGTACTGCCTGGTGTGCCAGGACCTGCTGTATGTACAGTACTTTCTGGCGTGCCAGGACCTGCTGTATGTACAGTACTGCCTGGTGTCCGACTTCGTATGTACGTACTGCCTGTGTGCCAGGACCTGCTGTATGCACAGTACTGCCTGGTGAGCCAGGACCTGCAGTACTACAGTACTGCCTGGTGTGCCAGGACCTGCTGTATGTTCAGTACTGCCTGGTGTGCCAGGACCTGCTGTATGTTCAGTACTGCCTGGTGTGCCAGGACTCTGTATGTACAGTACTGCCTGTGTGTCCAGGACCTGCTGTATGTACAGACTGCCTGTGTGCCAGGACCTGCTGTATGTACAGTACTGCCTGGTGTGCCAGGACCTGCTGTATGTACAGTACTGCTGGTGTGCCAGACCTGCGTATGTACAGTATGCCTGTGTGCCAGGACTCTGTATGTACATACTCTGTGTGCCAGGACCTGCTGTATGTTCATGTACTGCCTGGTGTGCCAGGACCTGCTGTATGTTCAGTACTGCCTGGTGTGCCAGGACTGCTGTTATGTACAGTACTTTCTGGCACCAGGACCTGCTGTATGTTCATTACTGCCTGGTGTGCACACCTGAATTTATGTACAGTTACTGCCTGGTGTACCAGGACCTGCTGTATGTACAGTACTGCCTGGTGTGCCAGGACCTGCTGTATGTACAGTACTGCCTGGTGTACCAGGACCTGCTGTATGTACAGTACTGCCTGGTGTGCCAGGACCTGCTGTATGTACAGTACTGCCTGGTGTGCCAGGACCTGCTGTATGTACAGTACTGCCTGGTGTGCCAGGACCTCCTGAATGTTCAGTCTTGCCTGGTGTGCCAGGACCTGCTGTATGTTCAGTGCTGCCTGGTGTGCCAGGACCTACTGTATGTTCAGTCTTGCCTGGTGTGCCAAAAACTGCTTTATGTTCAGTCTTGCCTGGTGTGCCAGGACCTGCTGTATGTTCAGTCTTGCCTGGTGTGCCAGGACCTGCTGTATGTACAGTACTGCCTGGTGAGCCAGGACCTGCTGTATGTTCAGTCTTGCTGGTGTGCCAGGACCTGCCTTATGTTCAGTACTGCCTGGTGTGCCAGGACCTGCTGTATGTACAGTACTGCCTGGTGTGCCAGGACCTGCTGTATGTTCAGTACTGCCTGGTGTGCCAGGACCTGCTATGTTCAGTACTGCCTGTGTGTGCCAGGACCTGCTGTATGTTCAGTCTGCCTGGTGTGCCAGGACCTCGTATGTTCAGTACTGCCTGGTGTGCCAGGACCTGCTGTATGTACAGTACTTTCTGGCGTGCCAGGACCTGCGTATGTACAGTACTGCTGGTGTCCAGGACCTGCTGTATGTACAGTATGCTGGTGTGCCAGGACCTGCTGTATGTTCAGTACTGCCTGGTGTGCCAGGACCTGCTGTATGTTCAGTACTGCCTGGTGTGCCAGGACCTGCTGTATGTTCAGTACTGCCTGGTGTGCCAGGACCTGCTGTATGTTCAGTACTGCCTGGTGTGCCAGGACTCTGTATGTACAGTACTTGCCTGGTGGCCAGGACCTGCTGTATGTTCAGTACTGCCTGGTGTGCCAGGACCTGCTGTATGTACAGTACTGCCTGGTGTGCCAGGACCTGCTGTATGTACGTACTGGCCTGGTGTGCCAGGACCTGCCTTATTTCAGTACTGCCTGTTGTGCCAGGACCGGCTGTATGTTCAGTCTTGCCTGGTGTGCCAGGACCTGCTGTATGTTCAGTACTGCCTGGTGTGCCAGGACCTGCTGTATGTTCAGTACTGCCTGGTGTGCTAGGACCTGCTGTATGTTCAGTCTTGCCTGGTGTGCCAGGACCTGCCTTATGTACAGTACTGCCTGGGTGGCCAGGACCTGCTGTATGTTCAGTACGCCTGGTGTGCCAGGACCGCTGTATGTTCAGTCTTGCCTGGTGTCCAACTGCTTATGTTCAGTCTTGCCTGGTTGCCAGGACTGCTGTATGTTCAGTCTTGCCTGGTGTGCCAGGACCTGCTGTATGTTCAGTCTTGCCTGGTGTGCCAGGACCTGCTGTATGTTCAGTACTGCCTGGTGTGCCAGGACCTGCTGTATGTTCAGTCTTGCCTGGTGTGCCAGGACCTGCCTTATGTTCAGTACTGCCTGGTGTGCCAGGACCTGCTGTATGTTCAGTCTTGCCTGGTGTGCCAGGACCTGCTATGTTTTCAGTCCTGCTGGTGTGCCGACCTGCTGTATGTTCAGTCTTGCCTGGTGTGCCAGACCTGCTGTATGTTCATTCTTGCCTGGTGGGCCAGGACCTCTGTATGTTCAGTTACTGCCTGGTGTGCCAGGACCTGCTGTATGTTCAGTCTTGCCTGGTGTGCCAGGACCTGCTGTATGTTCAGTACTGCCTGGTGTGCCAGGACCTGCTGTATGTTCAGTACTGCCTGGTGTGCCAGGACCTGCTGTATGTACAGTCTGCCCTGGTGTGCCAGGACCTGCTGTTGTTCAGTACTGCCTGGTGTGCCAGGACCTGCTGTTATGTCGTACTGCCTGTTGTGCCAGGACCTGCTGTATGTTCAGTACTGCCTGGTGTGCCAGGACCTGCTGTATGTACAGTACTTGCCTGGTGTGCCAGGACCTGCTGTATGTACAGTACTGCCTGGTGTGCCAGAACTCTTGTATGTACGTACTGCCTGGTGTGCCAGGACCTGCTGTATGTACAGTACTGCCGGGTGTGCCAGGACCTGCTGTATTTACAGTACTGCCTGGTGTGCCAGGACCTGCTGTATGTACAGTCCTGCCGTGTGTGTGCAGGACCTGCTGTATGTACAGTACTGCCTGGTGTGCCAGGACCTGCTGTATGTACAGCACTGTCTGGTGTGCCAGGACCTGCTGTATGTTCAGTACTGCCTGGTGTGCCAGGACCTGCTGTATATTCAGTACTGCCTGGTGTGCCAGGACCTGCTGTATGTACAGTACTGCTTGGTGTACCAGGACCTGCTGTATGTACAGCACTGCCTGGTGTGCCAGGACCTGCTATGTTCAGTCTGCCGGTGTGCCAGACGCTGTAGTCAGTACTGCCTGGTGGGCCAGGACCTGCTGTATGTTCATCACTGCCTGGTGTGCCAGGACTTGATGTATGTTCATACTGCCTGGTTACCAGGACTTGCTGTATGTCAGTGCTGCCTGGTGTGCCAGACCTGCTGTATGTACAGTACTGCCTGGTGTACCAGGACCTGCTGTATGTACAGTACTGCCTGGTGTTCCAGGACCTGCTGTATGTACAGTACTGCCTGGTGTACCAGGACCTGCTGTATGTACAGTACTGCCTGGTGTGCCAGGACCTGCTGTTGTTCAGTCTGCCTGGTGTGCCAGGACCTGCTGTATGTTCAGTCTCGCCTGGTGTGCCAGGACCTACTGTATGTTCAGTCTGCCTGGTGTGCCAAACTGCTTTATGTTCAGTCTGGCCTGTGTGCCAGGACCTGCTGTAGTTCAGTCTTGCCTGGTGTGCCGGAACTGCTTGTATGTACAGTACTGCCTGGTGTGCCAGGACCTGCTGTATGTTCAGTCTTGCCTGGTGTGCCAGACCTGCCTTATGTTCAGTACTGCCTGGTTTGCCAGGACTTGCTGTGTACGTACTGCCTGGTGGCCAGGACCTGCTGTATGTTCAGTACTGCCTGTTGTGCCAGGACCTGCTGTATGTTCAATCTGTCTGTTGTGCCAGGACCTGCGTATGTACATACTGCCTGGTGTGCCAGGACCTCCTGTATGTACAGTACTGCCTGGTGTGCCATGACCTGCTGTATGTACAGTACGGCTGTGGTGCCAGACCTGCTGTATGTCATTACTGCTTGGTGTGCCAGGACCTGCTGTATGTTCAGTACTGCCTGGTGTGCCGGACCTGCTGGATGTTCGAACGGCCTGGTGTGCCAGACCTGCTGTATGTACAGTACTTTCTGGCGTGCCAGGACCTGCTGTATGTACAGTACTGCCTGGTGTGCCAGGACCTGCTGTATGTACAGTACTTTCTGGCGTGCAGACTGCTGTATGTACAGTACTGCCTGGTGTGCCAGGACCTGCTGTATGTACAGTACTTTCTGGCGTGCCAGGACCTGCTGTATGTACAGTACTGCCTGGTGTGCCAGGACCTGCTGTATGTACAGTACTGCCTGGTGTGCCAGGACCTGCTGTATGCACAGTACTGCCTGGTGAGCCAGGACCTGCAGTACTACAGTACTGCCTGGTGTGCCAGGACCTGCTGTATGTTCAGTACTGCCTGGTGTGCCAGGACCTGCTGTATGTTCAGTACTGCCTGGTGTGCCAGGACCTGCTGTATGTACAGTACTGCCTGGTGTGCCAGGACCTGCTGTATGTACAGTACTGCCTGGTGAGCCAGGACCTGCTGTATGTACAGTACTGCCTGGTGTGCCAGGACCTGCTGTATGTACAGTA
Source organism: Hymenochirus boettgeri (assembly GCA_019447015.1). Classification (NCBI taxonomy): domain Eukaryota; kingdom Metazoa; phylum Chordata; class Amphibia; order Anura; family Pipidae; genus Hymenochirus; species Hymenochirus boettgeri. The sequence goes on along the minus strand of CM033469.1, from coordinate 50,436,260 downwards.
CTGCCTGGTGTGCCATGACCTGCTGTATGTACAGTACTGCCTGGTGTGCCAGGACCTGCTGTATGTACAGTACTGCTTGGTGTGCCAGGACCTGCTGTATTTTCAGTACTGCCTGGTGTGCCAGGACCTGCTGTATGTTCAGTACTGCCTGGTGTGCCAGGACCTGCTGTATGTACAGTACTTTCTGGCATGCCAGGACCTGCTGTATGTTCAGTACTGCCTGGTGTGCCAGGACCTGAATGTATGTACAGTACTGCCTGGTGTACCAGGACCTGCTGTATGTACAGTACTGCCTGGTGTGCCAGGACCTGCTGTATGTACAGTACTGCCTGGTGTACCAGGACCTGCTGTATGTACAGTACTGCCTGGTGTGCCAGGACCTGCTGTATGTACAGTACTGCCTGGTGTGCCAGGACCTGCTGTATGTACAGTACTGCCTGGTGTGCCAGGACCTCCTGAATGTTCAGTCTTGCCTGGTGTGCCAGGACCTGCTGTATGTTCAGTGCTGCCTGGTGTGCCAGGACCTACTGTATGTTCAGTCTTGCCTGGTGTGCCAAAAACTGCTTTATGTTCAGTCTTGCCTGGTGTGCCAGGACCTGCTGTATGTTCAGTCTTGCCTGGTGTGCCAGGACCTGCTGTATGTACAGTACTGCCTGGTGAGCCAGGACCTGCTGTATGTTCAGTCTTGCCTGGTGTGCCAGGACCTGCCTTATGTTCAGTACTGCCTGGTGTGCCAGGACCTGCTGTATGTACAGTACTGCCTGGTGTGCCAGGACCTGCTGTATGTTCAGTACTGCCTGGTGTGCCAGGACCTGCCTTATGTTCAGTACTGCCTGGTGTGCCAGGACCTGCTGTATGTTCAGTCTTGCCTGGTGTGCCAGGACCTGCTGTATGTTCAGTACTGCCTGGTGTGCCAGGACCTGCTGTATGTACAGTACTTTCTGGCGTGCCAGGACCTGCTGTATGTACAGTACTGCCTGGTGTACCAGGACCTGCTGTATGTACAGTACTGCCTGGTGTGCCAGGACCTGCTGTATGTTCAGTACTGCCTGGTGTGCCAGGACCTGCTGTATGTTCAGTACTGCCTGGTGTGCCAGACCTGCTGTATGTTCAGTACTGCCTGGTGTGCCAGGACCGCTGTATGTACAGTACTGCCTGGTGTGCCAGGACCTGCTGTATGTACAGTACTGCCTGGTGTGCCAGGACCTGCTGTATGTTCAGTACTGCCTGGTGTGCCAGGACCTGCTGTATGTACAGTACTGCCTGGTGTGCCAGGACCTGCTGTATGTACAGTACTGCCTGGTGTGCCAGGACCTGCCTTATGTTCAGTACTGCCTGGTGTGCCAGGACCGGCTGTATGTTCAGTCTTGCCTGGTGTGCCAGGACCTGCTGTATGTTCAGTACTGCCTGGTGTGCCAGGACCTGCTGTATGTTCAGTACTGCCTGGTGTGCTAGGACCTGCTGTATGTTCAGTCTTGCCTGGTGTGCCAGGACCTGCCTTATGTACAGTACTGCCTGGTGTGCCAGGACCTGCTGTATGTTCAGTACCGCCTGGTGTGCCAGGACCTGCTGTATGTTCAGTCTTGCCTGGTGTGCCAAAAACTGCTTTATGTTCAGTCTTGCCTGGTATGCCAGGACCTGCTGTATGTTCAGTCTTGCCTGGTGTGCCAGACCTGCTGTATGTTCAGTCTTGCCTGGTGTGCCAGGACCTGCTGTATGTTCAGTACTGCCTGGTGTGCCAGGACCTGCTGTATGTTCAGTCTTGCCTGGTGTGCCAGGACCTGCCTTATGTTCAGTACTGCCTGGTGTGCCAGGACCTGCTGTATGTTCAGTCTTGCCTGGTGTGCCAGGACCTGCTGTATGTTCAGTCTTGCCTGGTGTGCCAGGACCTGCTGTATGTTCAGTCTTGCCTGGTGTGCCATGACCTCTGTATTTTCAGTCTTGCTGGTGTGCCAGGACCTGCTGTATGTTCAGTACTGCCGGTGTGCCAGGACCGCTGTATGTTCAGTCTTGCCTGGTGTGCCAGGACCTGCTTATCAGTCTTGCCGGGTGTGCCAGGACCTGCTGTATGTTCAGTACGGCCTGGTGTGCCAGGACCTGCTGTATGTTCAGTCTTGCCTGGTGTGCCAGGACCTGCCTTATGTTCAGTACTGCCTGGTGTGCCAGGACCTGCTGTATGTTCAGTCTTGCCTGGTGTGCCAGGACCTGCTGTATGTTCAGTACTGCCTGGTGTGCCAGGATCTGCTGTATGTTCAGTCTTGCCTGGTGTGCCAAGACCTGCCTTATGTTCAGTACTGCCTGGTGTGCCAGGACCTGCTGTATGTTCAGTACTGCCTGGTGTGCCAGGACCTGCTGTATGTTCAGTCTTGCCTGGTGTGCCAGGACCTGCTGTATGTTCAGTACTGCCTGGTGTGCCAGGACCTGCTGTAGTCTGCAGGTATACATATGCACTTGCTAAATTTAAGGGTTATGGGTTTTTAAAAGCAGAGGAAGCTTAGTTGCCTTTTAAATTTTTTCATAGATGGAATTGTTTCATTTAACAATTGCAAAAGAAATCTGGAATAGCCCACAAGTCCTGCAGCAATTCTCCATCATTACCGTGTACCAGGAATTACATATTAATGGGATGGCTTCCATATAGAATTCAGAATGTATTTACATAATAATGAAAAAAAAAAAGGGTTTCCTGTGATTAGAGTGTCCTCTGCATGGCTTTATTTACATCTCCCTTATAAACCCCAATCACTGTGCTTATCCCTTTCCCATTACAATTTCACATTTGTATTCAGCAAAATAAAAAGTTCCAGGGCAACATAATAAATTTACTGTCTGCAAGAATATTTCAGAGCGACTTGTATATGTCCACGTTTCTCACTGGGTTATCTGCACCTGCAAACGGTTCATTTTATTAAATCTCATTCTGACTTTCCCCATCATGTTTCAAAATAAACCAAAAGTGAATCTCCATTTTTATAATAGGCAACTATACCCCTGAAATGAAAAATTAGGTAAACAGTTATCCCACCACCTCACGAAGTCTGAGGTGGTCTCCCGCACTCCTGCGAGACCACCCCAAACTGCCGCTGCCAAAAGGACCTCTCTCCTCCTCCTCAGAACGCCCCCTTTTCGACTGCCCTGCCACTGCCTCCGCCCACCCCTTTGATGATGTCCCCGCTCACCACACCCCCTTCCCCTATCCTGCCTGTTTTTAGGTTGGGGGTGATTTAACTATATATGACTGTTAATTTCAGGGGTGAACATGCACTGTTTACAGTCTTTTGTGCCTCAAAGGCTGCACTGTATAGGAACATACAGGAACTTACCTTGGACTTGTTGCTTCTTTGAATTATTTGTATAGTTAAAAGTCCTTGCTTATTGTTTGAGGCTCGCTCATGGGATTGCACATGTAACTACTTGGTACGGGGCTTTAGGAATGGATAGTTCTGTGTGACCCAAACTCAATAACTTATTCAATAAATAGAGGGTGCTCAATCTGTGCTGCAATGAATGATAATGGAATGGATGAAGAAAATCGCTCCATGGTGTGGACTTTTCTCAGTAGCCTGCAGCGACACTGGGAAGGGAATTGGTGTAACATATTGCAGGAAACAAGGGTAAATGGCTATATTTGATAGTTGATATATATTTATAGTTGATTTCTTAAAGGGCATGTCCACCCCCTAAACTAAAAAGGTTTCTGCTCCTTCCCTGTCCCCTGGAGGACCCTGACATGCGCAGGTGATACCCACCCTCCGGATCCCTCATCTCTGCAGTGATAGACTAAAAATAAACTTTTTTCTGTAGTGTAGGGACCCCCTCCCATTTAAACATGGTTGCTACACTACAGTAAAAAAGAGGGTGAGCATGGGCGTGGCATACAACATGTCATAAAAGAGATAGGGCTGAAGGTAAGTACGGGTCATGGGAAGTTAGGGTGGTATTGCGGAGGTGCGTCTCTAGGGAGGGTGGGATACCTGGACATAGAAGTATCCTGAATGTTTCAATGGGCCTCTGGAGCTGCAACACTTTCCTATAAACCAAACAGGCTTTCTATATTCCTGTATAAAATGTATGAATAGGACATTAAAGCTAATTGCATTGAAAAACCTTTCCATTTCGGAATTTAAGTTTGGACTTGAGATGTTACCACATTATCCAGTAGGTGGTAGCAGAGGGCAAAGTTTGTAACTCAGCAAACTGTGGGGGGAGATTTACCCAGAGCTGGTTTGCTCCCGTACGAGATTTCTAGGAGAATGAAACCCCAAAAATCAAAGTTTGAGTTAGAAAGTACTTGTCACAATCAGAGTGCATGTGATTGCGCGAAAAACATGGAGCGAACTGTCTCACACTAGTGTGGCCACATCAATTGGGCCACACTAATGTGCGCTTTCAAAAGCGCACACTAGCACATGTGATTGGATCACATCAGTGTGGCCTAGCCCTAAAATTTACAGTCTCTTGCAGAAATGCTCACATATATAAAGGGTTAATTGGTTGCTTCAGAAATGCATATGAAAAGGGTTAACTTCCCCCACTCTGAGCAGTAAGGTAGAGGCCACACTAAACGCGCACATGCGCACACACATCGTGCATGTTGTTTCCCGCTCTTGCATTGAGATCACATTGTGATTTTTGGGGATAGGAATGCATGCGAATCGCACCAAAAATGGTGATGGTCACACAATCGGATTGCAATATGCCCTGAGTCAGCTAATCATTTTCTCTTCTATCTCTGATGATTGGCTGGGAGACACTGGCAGGTAGGGACTGAGTTCAACTGTTACATGCAGCTTAGCATAAGGTGAGTGGGAAACAAACATGAGGCACTTAGTTAGCATGTGCAGAAGGAATTTTGGATGAAGGACCACCAGGAAGAGGCAACACTAGAAGCCAGCAGTGACATCATAGATTGTCAGTAGCCTGAAATGATTTCTACTCCAACAAGCTGAATTCAGAAGTGAGAGACAAAATAGGCCACACTAACGCTTTTTCTCCTGTTTGTGCATACAATCGCATGCAATTTCTATTATAATGACTGCGATTTCTGATGTGCATGCAATAATCCATTTTGGTAATGCATGCTAATGGAAATGTGTGACATGAGCACAACACACCGAAATTACACACGTAACAAGTCTGTGAAGCTGCATTTGAATTTTGGGTTTTGTTCTCCTTTAAATGTGTTGGGGTGCATTTTGTTTTGTGATATCACTATGACATCAGCATGACATCATAAAACAGATTTGGACCTTGACCAAAAAATCATTGAACTTAGAGCGACTTGTTATATGTCTTTTAATAGTGTTCAAATATGTCATTTTTAGTGATGTCACTATGACATAAGAATGACATCATAATTTTGCACAGTTTGCAAAAAACATTGCACTTGCTGCGACTTCTGATTCTATATCTTTTACTAGTGTTCAAATTTGTCTGAGTGCATTTCTTTGTGATGTCACTATGACATCAGCATGACATAATAATTTAGCACAGATTTGGATTTTTACCTAACAAAGCATTGCACTTGGTGCAACTTCTTATTCTATATCTTTTAATAGTGCTCAGATTTGTCTGTTTGCATTTTTAGTGATGTCACTATGTTATCAGCATGACATCATAATTTTGAACAGATTTGGAATTAGACCCCAAAAAAGTATTACACTGTATTTGACTTCTTATTCTATTTCGTTTAATAGTGTTCAATAACGTCAAAGTGCATTTTAGTGATATCACTATGACATCAGTATGACATCATCATTTTGCACAGATTTGGATTTTGATCCAAAAAAGCATTGCACTTGGTGCAACTTCATATTCTGTATCTTTTAATTGTGTTAAAATGTGTCTGGGTGCATTTTTAGTGATTTCATTATGACATCAGCATGACATCATAATTTTGTATAGACTTGGATTTTGATCCAAAAAAGCTTTGCACTTTTGTGCATCTTCTTATTCTATATATTTTAATAGTGTTTACATACAGTATGCCTGGGTGCATTTTTTAGTGATGCCACTATGACATCATAATTATGGACAGATTTGGACTAGGGACGGCATAGAACTCGAACTCGAACCTGAGTTCGAGCCGAACTTTCGAGTTCCGGACGGACCCGGACTTCTCGAACTATCCCGGACGCGGACTTTTGATATTTCCCGGACTTTCGATGATTTTCGAATGTTCGAACGTTCGAACGGTCGAACATTCGAAAATCATCGAATTAAAAAAAAAAAGTGCCCACATGTCCAAAATCACCAAATGGCATCTAATTTGAGCATTGCCAGCCCCCTGGGTATAAAAGGCAATGCGACCAGTGCCATTTAGTCAGTGTGTTGGAGTGTATTTAGTGGAGACCTGACAGTGTAGGAGTTGGAGAGAGTTTTCTGAGCTTTCTGTGTGTGAATTTCAGTGTGGTGGTTTAGCTCTTGTAGTTAACTACCCTTGTATTCACGCATCTTGAGACCCAACAGTCCTATCTCCTTCCTAGCTTTCCCTTGCACAAAGCATACACTGAGGGAGAGAAGCCAAAGGGGTATGGGGTCTGTCCGGAGGGGCCAAGCCTGCCTGGCTCCGCAATAATGTTGTCAAACTGAAGTGAATCTACAGCTACCCAATGGTGCTGTTCCTACAAACCCTATCCCCTTCCCGGCTTTCCCTTGCACGAAGCATACTCTGAGGGAGAGAAGCCAATGGGGTATGGGGTCTGTCTGGAGGGGCCAAGCCTGCCTGGCTCCGCAATAATTTTGTCAAACTAAAGTGAATCTACTGCTACTCAATGGTGCTGTTCCTACAAACCCTATCTCCTTCCCAGCTTTCCCTTGCATGAAGCATACTCTGAGGGAGAGAAGCCAATGGGGTATGGGGTCTGTCTGGAGGGGCCAAGCCTGCCTGGCTCCGCAATAATGTTGTCCAATTGCAGTGGGTCTTATCTAGGCGCGAACATCGAATCCGCAAGTAAAGTTTCCATTAAAACCTATAAGCGAGCATCGAATCCGCGAGTAAAATGTACATGGTATATAGACGCGAACATCGAATCCGTGAGTAAAGTGTCCATTAAAGCCTATACGTGAGCATTGAATCCGCGAGTAAAATGTACATGGTATCTAGGCGCGAACATCGAATCCGCGAGTAAAGTGTCCATTAAAGCCTATAGGTGAGTATCGAATCCGCGAGTAAAATGTACATGGTATCTAGGCGCGAACATCGAATCTACGAGTAAAGTGTCCATTAGAACCTATATGCAAGTATCGAATCTGCGAGTAAAATGTCCATGTTACCTCGAACGTTCGAACACGAGAGTGCAAAAGTAGCGGGCGTGAGAGTACAATAGATTTTACGAAAGTCCTGGATATTGGAACATGTTCCCCAGACCATTTCCCAGGTCCCACAGCCATTTACATTAAGTTACCATTAATATTTTAGTTGTATTTGACTCGAACTTTTCAAACTATTTGCCTCCCATAGACTTTAATGGGTCCGTTTTCGAACTTTCGAACTAGTTTGAAAGTTCGAAAACGGACCGAACTTTCAATAGTTCGACCATCTCTAATTTGGACCAGAAAAAAATAACTAGTTGCACTAGTTGTGGCAACTTTTATATCTTTTAATAGTGTTCAAATATGTCTGGGTGCATTTATTTGTGATTTCAATATGATATCAGCATGACATCATAATTTTGCACAGAATTTAATTTTGATCCAAAAAGGTATTGCACTTGATGTGATTTCTTTTTCTATATATTCTATATTCTATATATTGTAATAGTGTACAGATATGTCTATGAGCATTGTTTAGTGAAGTCACAATAACATTAGCATGACATCATAATTTTGCACAGAATTTAATTTTGACTAAAAAGCATTGCACTTGGTGTGATTTCTTGTTCTCTATCTTTTAAAAGTGTTTAGAGCACCCTTGGGTGACAGCAAGAATGTAAAGGGTCTGCTCCAACCTAATTTAATGACACCAGGACCCTTCAGGGACCACACACTGTGGGCAGTGCAACAGGTACAGCCTGATATTTATTTAAATGGATAAACGAAAGTTAGTTATGCATTAATTAGCAGTACAAACAAAATGTAATAACTGATGCAGCATACAGTATAACAAGGTAAGGTAGTTCTAGCAACTTAAACAGTGATTCCCTGGGTGTGCACACCTTGACCCCTAATGTTTTACCAAGTTGTGGTGAACCTACTCGTGAACATGCTACATGGAATTTGTCGTTGGGAAAACGTGTTGATTGCAACTGAATATCGCAGCACTTGACTGACTGGCAGGCGTCAGTGTCTCTAAAGCATGTGAAGTGCTGGGCTGGCTCTTTGTCTGTGTTGTTAAAGAACATGTCAAAGGCTATGCGCTAAGTGCAGTATCGCCGCAAAGGGACTTAAAATTACATATCGCGGCAATAACGCTCACCATTTTAAATACGGCGATAGTGCTATTTTCGCGGCCGCGATGTGCGGCGGTAATTTTTTTGCGCTAAAACCATTTTTTTTATAAATATGCCCCATAGTCTTTCCAGGGTTTATATTTGTATATAAATGTGGTTCATATCACCAATAGTAACATAGTCTTTCCAGGGTTTATATTTGTATATAAATGTCATTCATATCACCAATAGTAACATAGTCTTTCCAGGGTTTATATTTGTATATAAATGTGGTTCATATCACCAATAGTAACATAGTCTTTCCAGGGTTTATATTTGTATATAAATGTCATTCATATCACCAATAGTAACAGTCTTTCCAGGGTTTATATTTGAAACCTTCCAGGAGCAAATTGTAATGTGTTACAGACCCTAAAGGAAATGTCTGGTTCCCTCTGTTATAGAAGCTGTTGTTCT
>CM033469.1:50245589-50427208 GCA_019447015.1 Hymenochirus boettgeri | reverse complement strand
GTGCGGCTCGTTGTCTGTGTTAAAGTTGGGCTTCATTCTGTTGCGCTGTCTGAGTTCTGCGTGTTTTTATTAAGCGTGCTCTATTTTTTGCACATTTGTTAGCAGTATGTCACCTTGTTTGCACTTTAACACTTTATCCTTGCTCAAGGACCACTTTATATTGACTATGCGATCCCAATCAATAAAGTTACTTTCTGGTCCAAATTGAAAGTGCCATGATGTCTTTGTGCTTTTAGTAGTAACTGTCTGAGAAGTGCATAACATGTGGGCAGCGTTTAAGTCCAGGTAATGCAGGTAATAACCATGTAGTCCATACCCCCCAACCATCCCGGTTTGAATAGATAGATGGTGCATGCCTGTGAATTTGCGGTAGGTGGGAGCACAGCATTCTAGGGTGTGGACGGTCTAGGTCATATCTGTGATGTTGTGGTGACATCCTGGAGGCTTGGACGTGACATTTTGTGGTCGTGATATTTGGGGGCATGGCCATGCTGTTTGGGCGTGGCTGTGCCATTTAGGGGGGCATGGACAGGATGTTTGTGTTTGTGGGTGTGATTCGGGAACAGACCATAATGTTTTGGGGGGGTTGAGGGGTGACCACAATATCTGGTAGCATTTTGGTGTCATGGTTGCAATGCATGGCAGTTATCTTTGGGGGCGTAGCCTTGATGGTTTGGGTATGAGCGTGACCGTGATGTATGGGGGTGTGGCCATTACAGCAATATCTGGGGGCGTGGTCTCATTCCAGGAGGTTCTGCTTTAAATTTCTTAGCATGACAATAACCACAAATGTGATTCATATCATCAATAGTAACATACAGGGAGATTCAATAAAAGTTATTATCGTTTAAAATGGTGCTAATTTTACCCCAACCAATCAGATTTTAGCTTTAAAATGTTAAATAAGATTGGTTGGGGTAAAATTAGAACCATTTTAAACGATAATAACTTTTATTGAATAACCCTGATAGGGTTTATATTTGTATATAAATGTCATTCATATCACCAATAGTAACATAGTCTTTCCAGGGTTTATATTTGTATATAAATGTCATTCATAACACCAATAGTAACATAGTCTTTCCAGGGTTTATATTTGTATATAAATGTCATTCATAACACCAATAGTAACATAGTCTTTCCAGGGTTTATATTTGTATATAAATGTGGTTCATATCACCAATAGTAACACAGTCTTTCCAGGGTTTATATTTGTATATAAATGTGGTTCATATCACCAATAGTAACATCTTTCCAGGGTTTATATTTGAAACCTTCCAGGAGCAAATTGTAATGTGTTACAGACCTTAAGGGAAATGTCTGGTTCCCTCTGTTATAGAAGCTGCTGTTCTGTGTGTGCAGCTCTCTGAGTTGTGTAGCCATACATTACACTGTTGTTGTGTCACTGTAGTGGATTCTGTGTTGTTGAAGTCAGGCAGCACACAGAGCCTAGGCCCTTCATCTAAGTTACTGATTTGGGGAATCACTCTGCAAGTGACGTGCAGGCTTTTTATTGGTCAAACTGGACTTCAGAGGGCGTCGCCGTTATGTTGAGTCATTCAGGGGTATGGCTGTGTGGTGAGCACACACATACATACATACATACATACATACAAGATTTCTGTTTTATATAGTAGATATGAAAAGGGTTAACAACTTCCCCTACTCTGTTTGAGCAGTAATTCAGCTAATCATATTAACTGTTATCTCTGATGATTGGCTGGGAGGCATTGGCAGATCAACTGTTACTTGCAGCTTGCCATAAGGGAAGTGGGAACAAACACAAGGTACCTAGTTAGCATGTGCAGAAGGAGTTTTGGGTCCAGGACCACCAGGAAGAGGCAACACTAGAAAGCAGCAGTGACATTATAGATTTCCATTAATCTGAAATGTTCTCTAAATGATTTCTACACAAGTGGCTAAATTCAGAGGAGAGAGACAAATGATTTTACTAAGTGATAGTTATAGAGTCTGTGGAGCTGCCTTTGTATATTGGGTTTTGTTCTCCTTTAATATTGTGTTTGCATGTGTGGGCAAATCCCAGTTGGATTTTTTTTAAATATCACACTAAAAGTAACTCAAACACAATATAGATTCGGAATGGTGTGAGTTAATTATGCAAGATATACATTGTATTGTTTGGTATAATTTTGTAAATAATTGGTTGGTAAAGTTGTGGATGAAAGTTAACCCAACAAGAACGAGGCTTGCGTGATTACTGTATTTCATAGAAATGAAGTTAAATATGTAAGAGTTAGGTAAGTGTATAATAAAAAGCCGAACCATTCATACTATAGCGGATTTCCCTATCTTCTGCATGGAGTGTACCCAGTTTAAGGCTGTACACTAGGACCGACATTTATCCTTGCAATTCTGCTGCCACTAGCAAGCGGTGGGCCAGGACAAATCATTGTCGTTGCGGACGACAGTTCGGTGCAAACCAATTGTGCGGCCCCAAAAAGAACTGCACGATCGGACGTAACTCTCCAGCATTCGCCCGTTCATTTGATCCTGACAAACGGGCTACCAAAATTGGTTTTGCACCCACACCATACAATAATTTTGCCGGCTGACCAATACACAGTAATAGCGTTCGTCTGGCCAAAAATATTGTATGGTGTGTACCCAGCCTAAATCTTTTTAGCCAATTTGGCTGCTTATTTTTAGAACAGCAAACACAGATTTCCACCCAGAACATAAATGAAAGTATGGTAGCAAAGGTGAAAATGGATTGTATATGCATCAACACCTTCAGGATTATTAACCTCAATGGACTGGATAAGGAGAACATAGTGTATACTGTTCAGGTCATGAACTACAAAGAAAAAATGGCTTGGCTGTCACATTCGTAAGAACTCTGGGAAAATTCTGTGACTGATCAACTGATGTCAATTCAATTTCACGGACAGTCAATCTACATTACTGTTCTACAGATTTATCATACAACAGCTGATGCAGAAGAAGAAAAAACTGAAACATTTTGGACTAAGAATTGACTAAAATTGACAAGACCTGCCAACCATCTATAGAGCTGTATATATTGGAGCTGGAATTCAGAAGGAATCAAAGAATTAAAATTCCGAAACGAATCGGATAAATGACTGGTTGGTTTCTGTAAATTAACATTTCATTACAAATGTTATTTTCAAGCACCTGAACCAGGGACGTGTTTGGGGGGGAATCCCCCCATTCTGCCATCTCAGTGCAGTCTGCTGTTCTACTTCTCCTGGTGTCCATAGACTGGTCCATAGACTGGTCCATAGACTGGTCCATAGACTGGTCCATAGACTGTTACATAGACTGGTCCATAGACTGTTACATAGACTGGTCCATAGACTGGTCCATAGACTGGTCCATAGACTGGTACATAGACTGGTCCATAGACTGGTCCATAGACTGTTATATAGATTGTTACATATTCTAATTAAGCTGGGAGTGAGAAGCAGCATTTTCAGGGAGATGCAATATATCGCGCTAATGAGAAAAAAAGCGCCAAAATCACGCTAACCTATGTACTAACGTGTTGGCGAAGGTTTTGCACTCCCTGCTCCATGTCGCAATTTTTTTTCTTTGCGCAGCGATTCAATAAATTTTGTGCCGTTTTTTGTCGCAAAGTGGTTAATACATTGCGGAAATGAGTGCACGTAGGTTGCGATAGCGAAATATATTGCATCTCCCCCTTTGTTTGGTTTCAAAAATGTATCCAGTCTGCCCTGTGATTGACAGCAGCATAGAGATCTGTATCAACATTGACCCTGCAGCTGCCTGAGGTGATTGCTGATACTGGGTTTATATACAGGACTTACTGTACCTACTGTACCTACTGTGATGGAGATTAGTGAGCAGGAATAGGGACATTAGGAAATCCTGGAGGTGGTTTTATAGTTTTATATTGTCAACATTATATTATATATATATATACATACACAGGAGTGATTGTTCCATATATTCTTTATACAGAATGATCGTTCAATGTGCCCACTTATGGTCCAATGTTATTGGCTCCCTCTACTGTAGTAAAGGGAGCCTAAACAAACTATGCATATTAGGGACCCATGATCTTAACCTATGATCTTTATACTGTAAGTTATTATTGGATTCATACACATTCCTCACAACCAACCAACTCTTCATTATTATTGGCTTTATGCATTAGTTTGTAGATGATAAAAAAATTGCTGTAGATAACCCTTGCCTACTGTATATTCAGCCTGAATTTTCTCTGCACTTTCTAACCACTCTGTGCTTGTGAAGGTTCTCATTCATCCAGGTCATGGTAAATCTGTTGTATTCAATTAAATCAATTGGACTTGAAGTTTAGTTCTTGAAGACGTTTCGTTAGTCATCCGACTGGCTTTCTCAATTCAGAATGACTTTGTAAGAAAAACGTACCTGCTCGAGGATCCCGCAGCACGTCCTCCATGTCTGAGCGCCTTTGGCTTTCTTCAAAGGCTTCCGGCGCTCCTTGTTCTTTGGTGGCGTTCGCGTTTAGTTTGCGACTTCCGATTCAGCGATCCTCGCCTTTGCGGGCGCATGCAAACTCGCCTACTTATACTCTGCGAAAACGCGTTACATGCTTAAAGTGACAGTTCTCTTTTTTATTCAAAGTCTTCCCATTATCCAATCTGCTCTCTTCTCTTTCTTGGCTGTCCTCCTATTGGTCCCTTTAGTCTTTTAAAACCCCTTAGCCCATTGGTCCTTGCCCGATATAGCAGTTAGTTTATCTATCTTGCTGGTGGTGTGCTTTTCTTCGTATATTCTCTGTTATTGACCCTTGCCTGTTTTTTTACCTTGATTCGCATCTGCCTGCCCTGACCTCTGCTCGTTCCTGACTACACTTCTGTTTTTGTCTCTGCTCTTGCCTGCTCCTAGTCTGTACCTTGTATTTTGGTCTCTGACCTTTGTCTCTCTTCCTTGTGCCAGACTGCAAGGCAAATGGGAAAAAAAACAATCTTTAAGTGTTCAGGCTGAACAGAAAGGTATGCAGGGCACATCTGTGTATGGGACTGTGTATGGAACTTTCTATGGGGCTGTGTATGGGACTTTCTATGGGGCTGTGTATGGGACTTTCTATGGGGCTGTGTATGGGACTTTCTATGGGGTTGTGTATGGGACTTTCTATGGGGCTGTGTGTATGGACTTTCTATGGGGCTGTGTATGGGGACTTTCTATGGGGCTGTGTATGGGACTTTCTATGGGGCTGTGTATGGGACTCTCTATGGGGTTGTGTATGAAACTTTCTATGGGGCTGTGTATGAGACTTTCTATGGGACTGTGTATTGGACTTTCTATCGGACTGTCTGTGGAACTATCTTTGAGAGAAAGTCAACCCTCGGTTTATACTCGAGTCTTCGAGTCAAGCAGTTTTCCTAGTTTATCAGTTAAAAGTAAGTACCTCGGTTTATATTATATATCTCTAACCTACACTATCCCAGAGTTGATCCAGAGGAAGGCGAAAAACCCTAGAAGGGGCAAAATTCCTTCCTGACTCCCTGTGGCAATTGGATAAATTCCTGGATCAACTTGGAACGTTATTATTTATATTTAAAGGGGAACACAAGGCAGCAGGTAGTTTGGATACTTACCTATTAGCTGCTGCTGCTTCGCTCTGGTCCTGCCCCCTCCCTATGGCCGTCCCATTTTACAAGTGCAGGGGGTGGGGCCATAGCAGTCCGGTACAGAGTAGCTAGGAGGTAAGTATCCAAACAACCTGTTGTACTCCCAAGGGTGAGGATCTAGTGATTTATGTCCTCACCCTGGGTACAGCCAAAGAGAGATTAAAGGCCCCGACACACGTGTATTCAAAGCGTCCCATCACACGGCGCTCAATGTGCATGAACAGTTGTTTCAGCTTACTGTTGGTAACATCGAAACGCCCAATCGGTCAAACATTGTTGAATATCAATCAAGCGCCCATACACTTTCAATGGTTGGCCGACAAGGCCATTCATACACATTGTGTGTCGCTGGTTGGGCCCCGGCGATCGCTCGTGTGTATGAAGCTTAAGGATTCGGTTCCCCTTTTTAACAACCCAAATTTAAACTAACTACCATCACATAATTTACATTAATGATGAGGGGTCCACAGACCCCTGGTTGAGAAACCCAGAAAGGCACATAACGGCATGTGGTGGAAATTACCACATTGCCCACCACTGTGTCCTGCAGGTTAAATATAGAGTCTTCACTGACGTCTTCCATTTCTTCTTCCTTTTCTTCTTTTATAGTTTTTTTTAAAGCTATTAAAGCTGTTTTCCCTTCTTATAGTCCGACTTCACAGTGAACATGGGTTGTAAGAAATATTTCCATGCTTTTCCTCGGGCTTCCTGTTGGGGTTCATCTAGGACAGGTTATAGATATATATAGTATACATTAATATATATTAAAATGATTAAATCCTGTCCTATATTATCCTTTAATTCCATAATGTTAATGCTATCTATGTAACTACATTGGATGGTGTTCCCTCCCCATATACCATACCAGCTGTGACCACCAAAGTGTTAATAGTCAGTCTACAGCTTGTTACCAAACTCCTCTTTGTCTAATCCCCATTCTCAGAACTGAATTTACATGTACCTGACATGTGTTGGTGTATTCTGTAAAAATAATAATTTTTTGCCGTATTAGCCCAATATATGTAGTAAAACTGTGATACTTTTAAAGGGGAAGTTTAGTGTAAATACATATACTTTTAAGAAAAAAGAGCAGTATTTTTCCATCCTAAGGACCTTAATCTGCCCATTCAGCATTTTGTCTGTGTATAAATAAATACTTCTGAAATTTCAACTTCCTGTTTGCAGGACCCCTATTAGAGTCAGTAGAGATCTGAGCATGTTTGACCCATCCAAGGTAGATATCCAAGGTAGTGTGTATTCTGGGAAGAAGAAGGACCGTTACAGAACCTAAAATGTCAGCTCACTAATGTCAACAGCAGGGAATAACAAGGGGTATAAATTCAACATTTTTTTCAAAATGTTAAAAAATATTTAGAATAATTAGGTTTGCATAATATAAACTAACAGGGAGATTCAATAAAAGTTCTTATCGTTTAAAATGGTGCTAATTTTGCCCCAACCAATCAGATCTTAGTTAACATTTGAAAGCTAACATCTGATTGGTTGGAGCAAATCTAGCACCATTTTAAATGATAAGAACTTTTATTGAATAACCCTGTATGAATTTTAAAAATTATGTTATTTTTTTTACTGAACTTTCCTTTTAATGGACTAACAGTTTATTTTAGTATATAAGCTTTCTAGGGATCTGCCCTCTGCAGTGCTCTGACCTGAGGATGAGGGTTGATCCCTCGAAAGTTTGTCTATTAATATAAACTGTTAGTCCATTAAAAGTATCAGAGTTCTCTACTTTTTATTTGTATTTGTACAGACATGGATTTCCTTACCTTGCTCTACTAATGATCTGTCACATTGCTGCTTGTAGTAGTAGTGTTCCCTGATCTGATGTTCAATGTATTCGTCAGGCCTTGAGCACTGTAGTAAAAAGGAGCGTAAGCCAACCAACCTGACAAATAAAAAGCAGAATAACCTTTAAATCCATGGTTACCCTTAAAGGGAATGTTTATAATTCATACAGACCAACAGTGCGATACATGATTACCAATGATATAAGGAATGGAATAGCACAGAGGGAACGATAGGATTTCCGAATGTACGAACGCAGATCTTTTTCTTTTTTTACCGAAAGGAAAACTGAAATAGAAATCAGAGCAGCTAATTTACCTTCACATTTCTTCCCTTTAACACCATTTGCACCTTGGTAAACACCTATATAGGAAATGGAAATACATTTTACTTACCCCACTTTCCCTTTGCTAGTGTGAGGGCCGTCATTCCAAGGGACTGCCAATAAATAACACTACTTTAGCACTCGTTTCCCCAGTACAATCTAGAATTAGGGCTAATCACTACATAGTAATCCTTGCAGTCATATCCTGCAGGACCGTTTTCAACCACCTCGGGGGCCATGAACAGAGGGGTTCCTGCTAACCCAAAACACCTGCCTGATTTGGGGTTTCATTTTGTAAATGTTCCGAGGTCGACTGAAAGGACAAATTACCCAGATTCTCCATTAGTATATTTCTCTTTCCACTGATACCTAAATTCTAAAATACAGATGGTCTGAGCACTAGTGGCCCTTAGAACACAGGGAGTTACTTAGTTTTACTTCTCCCGCCTCCGTCACCATGATGTTGGACAGTTTAACATCACGTGAACGACGCCCTCCTTATGTAGATATATCAGTGCCTACAGACCTCACACAATAGGGTCAATATGGAGAGGTTTAGCTACTAAGGATTTCTTTCTATTTGTAAACAACAAATGAAACTATTCGTTATACATGTTCCAGACAAGAGGAGTTTGCTAGTTTTACCTTTAATATTTCCCTGCAAAAGTATTGGATATAGAAGGCAGGATGACGTCCTATGTGGGCATACTGAAACACCTTAAACATATCCTGCAATGTTTCTCCACTGCAGTATTCCATGGCAATCTGGAACAGAAAGGGTTAAATTGGACCAATCAAGGAGAGCGCAGGAGAAATTCTATTAGAATGTACTACTAGTGAATAGCCAGATTAGGTGCACCATACAGTATTTAGGAGGCCATGTTATGGCCGAATTAGTGTACAACCCACGGTACCCAATGTATTATTGGGTTAGTTCTGGTTTGACACATTCTGCGGTGGCAGTGTAGCCTATGTAGAAAAGGCTCATTTAAGGTTTGCACGAAGATTTTGTGTGAATCATAAAGCCTCGTCTATGGCGGCGTAAAGTGCACGTCTTACCTGACCGGGATCCCGCGGTGCAGTAATTCTTGCATAATGCTTGGTATAATGCAGCACAACAGCTACTTACCCAGAGCTGGGAGTGTTCATTCTCACTAGATGGAGCCTTGTGTAGTGGCTGGTGGGGTTTCAGCCTCTAAAGAAAAAAAGCTTTTTTTTTTTTTTTTTTTGCGATTTCAGGTGTTTTCAGTTAGTCATTGATAAGTACATTCAGCACTGTGGGGTGGCCACACGTCTCATGCTGGGTGTCTGTTTGCATGTGCGATTTGGGCAATTTGCCCTGTTCACTTTTAAAAGCTTGTTCAAATCATGGTTAGAAGTGCAGTAGTGTGGCCTAGACCTAACAGTAATATTCACTTCCCTCTACATTTGCAGTGAACCAACTGACAAGGGAGATATGATTGGTGGATCTAACCTGCCCACAGTGGTTATAAATACAACAGCTCACCCAGTGGGTGAAAACCATAGTGTAGTGGGTTAACATTCATGTTATAAACAGTTAATGGTTTGTTTGCAGTTGACAGATTTCAGCATAAATAAAGTTGGGGAGATTCACCCAGATCTGCAGGCGCTAAGGGCAAATCTCCCGAATGAGATTCACCCGCGTCTGTTTAGTTCTGTGTCCATATCACCCCACACAAGTATTTACCACCAGCTAACATCTGTCCTTAAATAGTCACGTAGAATTTGCCGCATAGCGTCTGGTGAATAGGCACATAGTATATAGACTGGTACATAGACTGTTACATAGACTGGCCCATAGACTGCTACATAGACTGCTAAATAGACTGGTACATAGATTGTTATATAGACTGGTACATAGACTGGTCCATAGACTGGTCCATAGACTGGTACATAAACTGGTCCATAGACTGGTCCATAAACTGCTACATAGACTGGTACATAGACTGGTACATAGACTGGTACATAGACTGGTCCATAGACTAGTACATAGACTGGTACATAGATTGTTACATTGCTTATTAAGCTGAGAGTAAGAAGCAGCATTTGTATGTTTCAAAAATGTATCCAGTCTGGCCTGTGATTGACAGCAGCATAGATAACTGTATTAACATTAACCCTGCAGCTGCCTGAGGTGATTGCTGAGACTGGGTTTATATACAGGACTTACTGTACCTACTACACTGTGATGGAGATTAGTGAGCAGGAATAGGGACATTAGGAAATCCTAAATGTCAAAATTAACTATGACTTGTGCAGTGGTTTAAACTAACTGAATGAAATTATGTATTAATACATGGATAGAGTGATCGTTCAATATATTCTTTATACAGAACTAGCAAAATACCCACGCTTCGCAGCGGAGATGTATTCAAATAACCTTTTTAGTAAGAAAGCAATAATGTATCAAGATTGCTGTAATCACTCGGCACTTGAAATATTAAAGAAAGACAATTCAATAAGCTTTACGATAATGCAACACTCATTAACTTTAATTTAATATTATATTTTTTATGCAACTACGAAATTTTGGTGAAAATAACCCCCACCACCCCTCCCCGTCCGCCCCCAATAAGCCCCACTATTCCTCTCTGTCCACCCTCCAAACCCTTCCCCTTACACCTTAGCCAGTCCCCGCACACACCCTGAAATTTTGGTAAAAATCGGTCCAGCCGTTAGTGTGCAGGAGTTCAAAATTCTATTCCCCCCCATTCACCCCCACCCTAAAAAAAATATTTTGTTAACCTTTTACTGGTAAAGGAGTATATGCATACAAAATTTGGTTGAAATCGGACCAACACTATAGATTTGTATAGCTGTAAGCTAGGTAACCATAAGTCTGTGCAATGTCAGATACTCACCGTTACAGGTGGAATTTCGAAACGAAACCTGCTTAACTTTTGTAAGTAAGGTCAATGATGAGCCTGCCAAATTTAAGCCGTCTGCCTCCACGGCAAGTTGGAGAATTAGTGATGAGTGAGTGAGTGAGTAGTGAGGGCTTTGCCTTTTATACCTCCCCCGTCCGCCCCCCAATACCCCCCACTATTCCTCTCTGTCCACCCTCCAAACCCTTCCCCTCACACCTTAGCCAGTCCCCGCACACACCCTGAAATTTTGGTAAAAATCGGTCCAGCCGTTAGTGTGCAGGAGTTCAAAATTCTATCCTCCCCCCCCATTCACCCCCACCCTAAAAAAAAATTTCGTTAACTTTTACTGGTAAAGGAGTATATGCATACAAAATTTGGTTGAAATCTGACCAACCATATAGATTTGTATAGTTTGTAAGCTAGGTAACCATAAGTCTGTGCAATGTCAGATACTCACCGTTACAGGTGGAATTTTGAAATGAAACCTGCTTAACTTTTGTAAGTAAGGTGCAATGAATGAGCCTGCCAAATTTAAGCCGTCTGCCTCCACGGCAAGTTGGAGAATTAGTGATGAGTGAGTGAGTGAGTGAGTGAGGGCTTTGCCTTTTATTAGTATAGATGATCATTCAATGTGCCTGCGGCACACGATGTGTACGAATGGCCGGTAATAAGCCTGTTTTTGGGCACTTTATTGTCCGAAACGGCCGTTCGTTCGGGGATTGTTGCCCGATCCGCCGGGTGGATCTCTGAATGAGTGGCTGATAAAGTGTCCATATACTGGGCTGAAACAGCCGTTCGTATACATCGTGCATCGTGGGTTGCCATCCACGATCGCACGTGTGTGCGAATCTTAAGAATGGTGCATTTGATCTTAAGATGCCTTACAAAATTTCACAGGATTTGGTCCATATGGCTTGATTCTTAATTAGAGATTTCTATCAGGACAAGTGACACAGAACCTATACCCTAACATGTGATACATGTAAACGTGTAACTTACCTCTTATGCTGTAAAATGTATAACTACTATGACAGTACTGAAAGTTAAATCTGTATAAAGTATGGTGTACCCTTTGGTAATTGCCAATCCACTCAGATTACGACTATGTGAACTTTTCTTAACCAACTCTTCCCTTCCCAACCAATCCCGGTTGTTGTTCCCTCCCTTTCCTTCATCCTCCCCGGTTCAAAGGAAAACACAGGTACACGAAGCTGATGTAACAGATTTATTCATAAATTACATATTGTCTTACTTGTATTATTGCCGGTAATGGAAATGAAGAGTAAATGTGGATTTCTCAGTAAAACAGGATATTAGACTGGGTACACACAGACAAACTTTTCTTCCTGACCATTCACCACTAACGAGCACTGTCAGTCATGGAAAATGTCTCCTATGGGACACATGATTCTCGGTGATATACTGTCATTTTAGATTACCCGTTCATCTGATCCAGGGTGTCCGTCATCATTTGCTGACGCCGAAATCTCCTCAGGTTTTGCAGCCCAACTGATATTTCCTTGTATCGGTTGGGCGGCAAAATGTGAGGTGATTTCGGTGGCGGCGAATGATGTTGGCCACCCATCTGCCTGAAAAATCTGTTAGTGTGTACCCAGCTATAATGAATATACTTTATAAGAAAAATAAAGGGGATATCTGTATTGGGAACTGTCGTGATAATCATGGCAAGTAGACAATATACATAATATTGTTATATGATCCATATATAATAGAATACATAGTCATGTAGTCATGAACTTCCTTCTGAGCCTGTTCATTGGTGACCCATTTAGGAATCCCCCCTTGAAAATCCTGTGCTCGCCCCTGTGAACATCACCAGAGAGAATTCACAGACATCTAATAGATTACACACTACGTCTTCAGCAACGGAAAAGGTCAATTGTAATAGCAAAGACATAGCCTGGGGGAATATGTGAAGCGAAGATGAAAAAAGGTCAACAAAACTTACCAGAACCTATTCTCCTTCCGAGACAATAGGGGCTGAAGTAGCCCTTGCTGTAATAGATTAGGCAATATATTTCTGAACATGGCTAACCCCGGAAAAATAAAAGTTCCCATTCCCTATATAAGTATAGGGACAGTAGGAACTGCTATTTCTACTTCTCAGGATTGAGCTGAAGAACGATTGGTCATTTATTATCAGCCTATAGAATTCTCAAATAAAAGAGATTTTTACTTTCACACTAGAAACTACAGCAGCATCCTTATGCACATCTAATTGCATCTAATTCAATTTGCTTACATATACGGTATTTATATATATTTATATTATATATTATGTCAATGTTCCGTCAGAATCCCATTGATCTATAAACAGACATTTACATCGATCCACATCATTTTAGAGTAGAATAATATGATAATGGGGTGGATATATCATTATTTTATTTATAGTCAAAAATGTGGATTTTCATTTTTCAGTAAAAGATACATCCAAAATCTGTACTGAGGACATCACTGGAAAGTAATTTGGTAACTGGCACCTTGAACCCGTATATTATATGGCAGAATCACTGTACTGAAAAAAAGATCTTCTATGAAGACCACTTATTTTTTTTTAATTCATGTCATTTTCAAAATTTCAAAACACTTTCATGTACATTTTCATATGTTTATCCCAGGGGCCACACTCCCAACTGTATTTATTTTACTAATACAACTTAACAAACAGCTGTGTAACTGCAGGGGCCCCTGCGAGATTGGAGGATGGGCCCCCTGACACATCCCATCCCTTGAGGCTCTGCAAACAGCTGTTTTTAAATAGTGTGCATGCAGTAAAGATACCAGCAGAAGTTCCCGTTTGTTTCTGATCTTTTAAACAGCTGTTCCCGCTTATCTGTGCTACATACGCGTGATCAGCTGTTTGAAAACAGCTGATTGCGGAACTTTTGGGAAGAAGATCACAGCCCAAACACCCCCCCTCCGACAGTGCTGGCCCTATAGTTACACCACTGTTAGGAAATTATATGCTATTACACACCCCACAGGTTTTATCAGCAGTCATTTACTTGGTATCTACTCCTATCACTCCGATTGTAGTTACGTTATACTATTTTCCCCAGATTATAAAAATAAATTGTAAAATTTGTTCACACACTTCTTATGCTTATATATACAGTATATATACAGTAATTGAAGACCACTTATTAATATTATTTTTGGTGTACTGTAATTATGTAGCCTTACACTGCCATCTGGTGGTCAACAGCATTAGAATTGTGTCCCAATAAATTGCTGTGAGGGGTAACAATCACTAAATGGTTAAATCTTCCTGACCAACCAGATCGTACAACCTCAATCATTGTGTGTATGGCCACAATAATTCTGTACCTCACTATCACCCCACAACTGTCAGATACCTGTGCAGTCTTGTTGTTTGTCTTTATTTGTGTGTCTTTTAAAACTGTAACTCAGAAACAGGTCCCTTATGGGGCCCACACATGAACCAACCCCGGGTCATACGATTGTTTGACCATATGATAAAAATTTTCCTGTTGGACCCATGATAAAAAAAGTTTGTACGATCATTGTACGTGCGGTATTGGTTTGTGTGTGGGCCCCATTACTATCACCTTGCAACTATGCACTGAAAGGTTAAAAAAAAAAACTTTGATTTGGAACACACACGCATTAAAAAAAAGAAAGCCTGAGGGCACCAAAAGGGTTACAGAGATATTTTTATTACAAAATAAATCTGGTGGTCATGAAAGGGTTAACACACACCAGAAAATGAAAATCTTCGATCCCAGGTAATCTACAGATCCGATGGCTCTGGCCCAACCAACAGCATTTTCACTAGAAGTAAGGCACAAAGTTTCATTCTGCCAGCCGCGTCGCAGAAGTAATAAAAGTTTCATGAAACCGAAATTTGGTTTCTGAAATCTGCAAATAAGAACATATCCCTACAGCTGGATAATCTCTCTAGGAGCCTAAATGCCCTGCCCTAGTACGAGAGGAACCACTGGGAACTGGGAAAGTGGCCCAGAAGGAACCACAATGTGGTAAATCAGCTGGCAAAACTGGGAAGAAAACCCAGAAATCCCCCACTGTTGTGGGCAAATTACATTTTACAATTTTACAAATTGGTTTGCCTCAGGGGCTTGATGAGGCAAGTTTCAAAAATTGCTCTGCGCACTAGTTATTCCTGTCTATGGGGCATATTTATAAATCGTCCAGACATAGCTGGTTTCCTATCGCAGAGAAACGATTGTTATTTTCAACGTATTTTTAAAGTTGTTAGTTTCTTGCTGTGAAATGTATGTGGTAGTGTTTTCTCATTTTCCCCGCTATAATATACTTAACGCGCTGATAAGTATAGTATGGGGGTGCACCATGGGGGGACGCGCACTAGCAGGGGGGGCCTTCCCCACCTCCAACCAATTGGCATATCTTCCTCTGCCACAGAAGCTGTTGGAAATTTCAATTCATGCACGATTGTCATTACCGGAATTTCCGGATGTTCCAGCACGATTACGTCACACATGCATCCACGGCACGACTGTGCATGCGTGTGTGACGTAATTACGTTTGGATGTTAGGTTCTGGCACTGTGGAAGGACAGCCTGACAGCGCACTCCTACTGCAAAATCATGAGCATTTTAATATCATGTTTAAACTATGAAAACACAATTGCACAAAAGTAAAAAAAAGACATCCATCTCTTTTATTAATTACATAATTGGTAAGTACAGAATGTTCACAGTCCTGGTGACCAAGGAAAACCAACCAGGTATAAACAGAAACCACACTGTATAGGGATTTCACTTCCAATCTTTTGAATGAAATAGAATAAAAGGAAGATCAGATTACCATACATTGTTTCTCTGAAAACATCACCTTCAGGGCTTTAACTTGCTCCTGGGTCAGAACTAATCTTTGTTGTTAGAGAACGGCAATTAATACTGATTCTAGGTGTTGCATTGAATTGCGTATCCTTATAAAATGACATCACATCAGAACATAACAACCCTGAATGGAGAATTGATGTTATTTCAGCTCTCCATTAGAAGTTAGAGATAGAATGAAACTGCTGTTTCCTTCCAAAATTGAATTATCGAAAACTAAAGTTTCAAAAATAGAAATAGTTCCATTTTGTTAATATAATATCAGTATAAACTTTGTTAGGGACCTGCAAAATGGTCTGTGGAACATGAATTAATGCCCACAACTTAAATCATTCAATAATGGAGTTTTCACAAGCAACCTGTTATAGGCCGTCCGCATTGTATTTTCGATATTTACTGTATGATATGAAAATTCAATGGAATTTTGTTAATGAAAACGTGAAAATTCCAATCTCGAAAATGCAATTAAATTCAGACAAAGTTTAGAAAGTTCTGTCAGAACTACAAAACTGCCAATTTCAAACCCGAATCCCACCCATGGACAAAATTTTGCCCTAAAGTAAAACTTTATTTTTTTATATTTGTGTGGCTCTAAAAAGGCTTTTTATAGTGTATGTTCCGTGCAATTTCCATGTGTTCTACACAATTCACACTCACTAAGGCCCCTTGGAAGATGAATTACACAATTTGTTCATTGCTCTATGTTTGATCTCCTTGTTAAACATGACTGGATGAGGAAAGTCCTATTTGGCCTTAGCAGACAAACACAGCCTCTTAAATAGCTAAGGGGAAATTTGCATATTGGAAGCAATATGTAGCCCCTATGATGAAGAGGTGCAAGAGTTTTCAGCTGCTATTCATTTGCAGCAACAAATCAAATGTTAGCATTTTTTGAGGTTAGATAACATAGATGCCAAATTGTTATTGCATCAGCCCCATAGCTTCCTGTAAAATATATTTATTAAATGTTATCTATTATTCACTTATTTTCTAAGTATACTGTATCTCACATACAACCTATAAGTAAATCTTTTTTGATGGAGATAAGTAATCTGTGGGTTATTTTATCTTTTTGAGGCTTTCTATATAAATGGGACATATGCCATGGAACTGATAACTAAAGGCTCCGTTAAAGTACATTTGTTTCCATGTAACATTGTCCCAATGGTAACGATATTTCAAGCAGCACTTTTGTAAAGGTAGGTATGCATGGGTATTTTTTTTCTATTGAAAAGCCAACCTATGTATGGCCTCCTTTTTGATAGATGCCTGGTGATACCTAGCTGTCAATTGAAGAGAAAATGATGGGACTGGCCTGAAGAGTTTGGTTCAGGAAGACCCAATCAGATACACCATCCTGCAGCCATAGTGTGCCGCAGGCCATATAACCTGGCTCCAACATTTCCAAATAAAGCAAAACAATTTTTTTTGCAAATTATTTAATGGTTATTATAAATATTTAAAGTTAAAAAAAAAGCAGGTTGTCGAACAAAAAAGCAACTTCCAGCACAGGGCAAATATATGGAAAAGTAATGATAACAAACTTCCAACAAACTGATCAAGAACATACACAAAAAAACTGTGTACATATAAATTCTGAGCTGCTAGGTAATTCCCAGCTATCAAGTAGCCACTATGGCAAGGTCTTAAGAATGGCCATAAACATTTGATTGGAAGAATAATGAAAGTGTATACAGTATATGTATACAGTACATGTAAGTCTGAAAGCAGGTCATGCAAAAAGAAACTTGTGGATCTAGTGGGATCAGTCATCATGGCAATGGTGGGATTTCAAGGTCATCTGACGTTTGGAGTTAACTTTTAAGCAATGCATTAAGCATTTAAATTAGTTGTAAATACCAATGTGCTTCCTCGTTTATTTGGTAATATATCTCTAGTCAATGGGATATTAAGCTTTTCATTTTTAAAACAGACCATTTTCACCTTCCAATACCCCACTAAATGGATTAAATAGCTGCTATTACATCATTTTATGGACATAAAGGTTCAAATAGGTTTGGGACACAAACTTACAAAATACAATTTGCTACGTACTACATATTCTGAGTCGTACATACTTATTTCAAGGGAACCGGCATTTATTCTTGTATTTATAACATGGAAGCTTTACTCATGAGGAAGATTCATTATATTAATAAAGAAATATGGCCGTTTAAACCACTCTAATTGGGTTTTACTATTCCTGACTCACAGGAAAACCCAGAGTTGTACTTAGTCTACATTACTAATAGAATACTGCGATTGTTCTATTTTAACTATTTGCTAAAGATTTTTTCTAAGCTTTTATATTTTACAGTACACGTCAAATAGCGAGTAGACCGAATGCATTCTGTAGAAAAGTGCAAAGGGGAGAGCAATGTCAACAATAACAATCCATGGTGAAAATCCAAACACAATGGCCTCCAACCCATTGTCATACTGAGGACGACACCCAAAGGCTGGCGGAATCCAGAGCTGGAAAAAAAAATGGATAAAAGGAATGTTAAATATGTTCTATTTCTTTCATTTGGGGCCACATATGTCAAACTATTAAAGGGAAAGTTCAGTGGAAAATAACATTATTTTTAAAATTCTTGGTTTGTATTATGCATACCTAGTTATTTCACATATTCTCTTCAATTTTAAATAAAATAGTTGATTTTCTACCTGCTGTTGACATTAGTGAGCTGCCATTAGATTCTATGACAGCCCTTCTTCTTCCTAGAATGCACCACTTCCTTGGAATGTTCCTAACAGTAATTTCTACTGATTGGCTGTTGGATGGGTCAAACATGCTCAGATCTCTACTGAGCAACTGAATCAACCCAGGCGCTTGGGTCAAGGGCAAGACCATAACGGTCTCTATTAGGGGTCCTGCAAACAGGAAGTCAGTATTTCAGTTGTATTTATTTATACACAGACAAAATGCTGAATGGGCAGGTTAAGGTCATTGCGATAGAAAAATAAAGCTCCTTTTTCTTTAAAATGATTTATATTTACTTCCCCTTTAAATGTTTAGACCACTATGACTGTATTGGACCTTACATGCTAAAGGATGGACAAGACTTACATAATATTTGTATGGTTTTTGGGAAGTTTTTAAAGTTTCTAATTGGTGAAATGTATTTTTATTTGGTCTGAACTTGATACTAGATTTCATTCAGTGGATTAGTAAGGTGAATACAAGGTCAAAGTCCTGAACCAGTCTAGCTTTCACTTGCATCAGTTCATAATTATTCCCCAAGGTAAATTTAGTAGAACCTGAATCAGGACTAGAGATGGCCGAACTTTCGAAAGTTCGTTCCGTTTTCGAACATTTGAACTATATGGAAAGAGTTCAAAAGCGGACCCATTAAAGTCAATGGGAGTCAAATAGTTCGAAAAGTTCTAATGAAAGTAAAATATCAATGTAACTTAATGTAAATGGCTGTGGGACCTGGGGAATACGTTTGAATATCCAGGACTTTCTAAAAATCGATTTTACTCTCAAGCGCGCTACTTTCGAGCTCTCACGCTCAAACATTCGATAATTATCCCATAAACGACTCGCAGATTCGTTAATTCGATATTTACTCGCTTATTGTTATATAGACATTTTACTCGCATATTTGATTTTTCTGCATTTGATTATAATTAGGGATGGCATAGAACTCGAACTCGAACCCGAGTTCGAGCCGAACTGTTCGAGTTCGAATGGACCCGGACTTCTCGAACTATCTCGGACGCGGACTTTCGATATTTCCCGGACTTTCGATGATTTATCGAATGTTCGAACGTTCGACCGAATCCGCGAGTAAAATGTACATGGTATCTAGGCGTGAACATCGAATCTGCGAGTAAAGTCTCCATTAAAGCCTATAGGCGAGCATCGAATCTGCGAGTAAAATGTCCATGTTACCTCGAACGTTCGAACGCGAAAGCTCGAAAGTAGCGCGTGTAAGAGTAAAATCGATTTTACGAAAGTCCTGGATATTGGAACATGCTCCCCAGACCATTTCCCAGGTCCCACAGCCATTTACATTAAGTTACCATTAATATTTTAGTTGTATTTGACTCGAACTTTTCGAACTATTTGCCTCCCATAGACTTTAATGGGTCCGTTTTCGAACTTTCGAACTTTCGAACTTTTACAATAGTTCGAAAGTTCGAAAACGGACCGAACTTTCAATAGTTCGACCATCTCTAATTATTATCCCCTCTTCCCATTGACTTTCTATATGCAAAATCGAGCCTCAAAAGTGGGTGTGTGTTAATCCACTATTAGTTAGCCTACAGACAACATGCCCAGCATGGAATGGCAGCATGTGGTAGTGGAGTACCTTACCAGGCGGTACGATGCCAATTGGCACCCCCAATATAAAGGAGCGCAAAAGGCACATTATGCGCCACTTGCAGAGAAAACTGCTAATGCAGATTCAAATCCACCTGACCACCTCACAACTACGGCCAGGACATCCAGATCAATGTCCAAGGCAAGTATCACATTTATATATTAAATTTTATCTGTGATTGAGTTGTATAAAACCACCTTTTGCACCACTCTAATCAGGCGGTTCTGCTGCAGATCTTTCTGACAAGCTCTGTCTATGTATAACCACTATATGAAGTTACTGCACTTTTCTTGTTACTTTTATAGCACTTGTGATTGGCGATAGTTCTTCGCAAACCGCCACAAATGATTGCGGGGCCTTTAGTGCTTTTCTCCTAAAGGTCTCAAAGTGCATATGTTAGTTAGTGTTACTTAGTGTTAGTAAATTTTAATGTAACTGTTGGTTAATGATAGTAAAGGTTAGTTAAAGGACAAGTACACATGAAAAATATTTATATTATTATTTTTTATTTATATTAATATTTTTTATTATTATTATTTACTTTATTATATATAAATTTGCAGATGAGGAATCTGTTTCCGGCAGTGAGAAAGACAAACAAAAAAACAGGACACCTAGACCTCTAAAAGATCCAACACAAAAATTGTCCAAAGGACTTATAGGGGGGTTAGACTGTTGGGTCTCAAGATGTGTGAATACAGGGGTGGGTAACTACAAGAGCTAAACCACCACACTGAAATCCACACACAGAAAGCTCAAAAAGCGCAAAAATCTCTCTCCAACTCCTATACTGTCAGGTCTCCACTAAACACACTGACAAAATGGTGCTGGTAGCACTGCCTTTTCTACACAGGGAGCTCGCAATGCTCAAATTAGCTGCCATTGAGGGATTTTGGACATGTAGGTATCATTTTATTTTTTAAATTTGATAATTCTCAAAACCGCGAGCATCGAACGTTCGATAATTATCGAAAGTCCGAGAAATCCGGGTCCGGGATAGTTCAAGAAGTCCGGGTCCGTTCGAACTCGAATAGTTCGGCTCAAACTCGGGTTCGAGTTCGAGTTCTAGTCCATCCCTAATCAGAATCGAAGTCTGTAAACACCGCCTAATACCGCACCATGAAATACTGCCATGTTAGTGGTCTTTATCAACTGGATGTATTTAGCAACCACCACTTTAAGACAAATAAAGATCACAGTAAACATACAGTAGGTGACATTTTTGTGTATTAGGGCTTGGATCTTGGTCTTTTATTTCTCCACCACCAACTTAAATTTGCAATTTTAAAATTAGGCATGGACCTCCACCTGAACCTGAAATCATGATCAGAAAGAATGCTATCCTGCTTTCTGTATACAGCATTAAAGGTCACACTTTCTGTAAGTCCGTACAGTATAACACAAATAATTTCATAAGATTTTGGCATTTGGACCTTAAGTAGGTGCAGAGGTCAATAATGGATCATTTAAATAACAGTAGCTAAAACAAGAATGGATTTATTCCTCTTGCTCCAGCTGCTCAGACAACTGAATGTCCTGTCAGAAATTTTGCTGATACAATTGAAAATTCCTTTGCTACATATGTCGGTGAGCTATTTCTTTAAAGGATAACTATACTGTAAAATTTTACATTTTAAAAATGGAAAGAATCTGAGGCAGGGAGGTAGATTAATTATTCCTACCTCACAATATCGTTTTGTTAAGGAGCTACAGCACATACAGGTTTCATTTGCCAGGTTAGTCCTGGACTAGTCCTGTATTAAAGATAGTGTTGAAGCCAGGAGGAAGACTGGCAGGATCAGTGTTCTTTGGGCTGGTGCTCCTCACAAAAACTATATTGGGAGGTAGTTATCCTTTAAATATATACTTACAGAAATATTGCAGAGAAACAGGACAACCGTAATGTTCCGTAACAATGTTTTCCTGTGGGCTGGTGTTTCAGGGATTGTGTTGTTTATGTTATTTTGTAGCTCTGTTGAATGTTCATTCTCCTTTTCATTGTTTGTGACGTTGTTGTCCTCTAAAGAACAATTCTCAATAGTGTCATCCTCTGAGGGAACATTCTCATCGTCTTCTGGTTCCTTGAAAACTTCAATGTTAGTAAGTTCAACAGCTGATATGACTTTACTTGGTAATCTGGATATTTCTACATGATCACTTTTTAAATTGTTAGGCTGCTCATCCTCACAGTAAAGATACTGAATGATGAAAATGTTTTGTATGTACTTTTGAATGATAACCAAAACTGCATAGGGCAAATTGTACCATGTATACATTATGTGACTTTTAGAGAATATTATTGCTATTATGGATCCCCATGAGGTAATCCAAGAACCAGCAGCAGAGCCTACTAGAAGATTTGCATCCAGCTTTATAGAAGGGCTTATCATGTGAATTAACGTGTGTTTTTCCATTTTAAAAACTATCAGACC
The DNA here is from genome assembly GCA_019447015.1 of Hymenochirus boettgeri. NCBI lineage: Eukaryota > Metazoa > Chordata > Amphibia > Anura > Pipidae > Hymenochirus > Hymenochirus boettgeri. The sequence continues at coordinate 50,404,943 of CM033469.1, read as the reverse complement.
GATAACTGAAGCCACGCACATCGCAATGAGCACAACTATTGAATGCCAATAGTAAATTGTTAATGCAGACTCACTGCTTGATTTGGAACGCCCAATTCTAGTTGTATATATAGCAAGGACTCCAATTGTTGATCCCAGCACTAATAGTCCTAAGAGACTGCCAACGATCACACCTTTTAGCTTGAATCTTCTTTTAACCCCATGAAAATGAATATTGTTCCCAATATTCTTCCATAACACATACAGCATTGCAGCGGCTAAAACATGATATTCAATGTTGAATGGGTAGATGTAATATATTCCTTTGGAAAATTCATGGCATATTTGGGAGGAGCAGTTACACTCTGGCTTTGTCTCGTCTGTTGAGGGATAAATACAAAAGATTTAAACTAGAGCACCTAGCGACAAAACAAGTCAAACGCAATAAACACAATACTCAGTTCTGGCATTTTCTTACTAAACCGATAATAACAGGCATTTCATTTTGGGAATATTATTCTGGTTTGTGGTTATGGAGTTGAGAGTGAGAATTCATAATCGACTGTAAATCATTAGTTCAATAGGGATAAAAGATATTCTATGAAAAAAATAACATTATATTGGGTAGAAAGGCTGAGCAAACATTTACTCTGAGAGGATATAAATGTGTGTGTGCACGTGTGTGTGTTAAGATTCTTAGCCGCAAGATTCCTAACCATGTATCCTCAAGCTGAATCACTTACCAATAGTTATATTTACAAAGCCGAGAGACGAGAGTCTTCCCATATGTTCGGCAAGTTGATGCTTGGATTCTACTGCTACTGAACTGGCCCACAGGAGTAAATTGGTAAAGACTGAATGAATTAAGCCAAATCTAGAAAACAAAACAATGTCCATCTATTATAAAAACAATGCAAGGATAAATAAATGAACAGGAAGAAAGGGATTTTGTATTGAATAAGAAACATTTCATACATAGTAACATAGTAATCATGGTTGAATAACATGTGTCCTTCCTTTTTACTCTACCTACTGTATTTTGTTTGTCTATAAGTTGGTCCAGAGGAAGACAAACTATCCTGGCCAAAGGCACAGAAAAGCAATTTGCTGCTGAAGGGGAAATTCTAAAATGGCATCCATCTAAAAATTATTTCCTGGCCACCCCCCGCAGCATAACAAATTGGGAACTCCACTCCCCAATCAGACAGAAGAAAGAGATATTATAAATTAAGTCCCTCACCTCCACCCAGCCAGTCTCTTTCTTCTGTCAGACATTTTGAGAAGACAGGCTGTTCCCCTTACCGGCCATAGTTCTTCCTTGGGGCTCTCTCTGGTTGAGGTCTCAGCTGTTGTAGGGGCCTCTGTGCCCCTTCAGGCGAGATACCATGAATTCTCCCCTTGGACGCGAGAAGTATGTTCCGTCTGTTGCCGGGACTAGACCAGACGGAATCTCCGGAAATTTTAAAATAGATAACATAGGCTGTGTCACATGGCTTCAAGGAAGCCTCAGTTGTAGGTCCAGAAATCCCATTCAGGGCTAGTTCCAGACAAGAGGAAAGCTTCCAGAAAGAAAGATCAGAAGCTGATTCTTCAGATGACTCAGATACTGAGGGCTCCAGCATTGATTTTAAGAAAATTCCAGCACTAATCAGATTAATTCGGCATGTTTGGTGATCGAAGGTGAAGATCAACCATCCACTTCCAAGTTTTTTTCAAAGAAAAAGAAGGAACATTTTCCTATGCATGATGAGATAGCACAAATAATTCAAGAATAATTTAATAAAGGGTTCAGAAAGAATCCAGTAGAAACTAAATATGAATGGTTGTACCCATTTAATCTAGAAAATCTAGAATAATGTGACACGGCTCCTGTAGTAGATGCACCAGTGAACGGTTGTACCCATTCAATCTAGAACATCTAGAATAATGTGACATGGCTCCTGTAGTAGATGCACCGATGGCTAGGCTTTCCAAAAGAACAGCTCTTCCAGTTGAGGATGCTTCTGCCCTAAAACACCAGATAGGAAAAAAAATGGAGAGTGAGCTAAAGAAGGCCTATCGTGTATCAGGGACAGCCTGTAAGGCTTCAGTCGCCCTCATATCAGTCATCAAATCCACATTCATTTTAACTGATAGATGGAGGAGGCAATTACTAATGGAACAGAAAGAAGAATTATTTTGCACGCCATTCCTGAGATGCGATTAACTGCTTCCTTTGGCCTTGTGACATCAGCGAATTTGATTCGTTTAGGGGTCAGGAATATGATGTTTTCAGTTTTGGCACGTAGGGACTTGTGGCTAAAGAACTGGTATGCCGATACACCCTCTAAAAACTACCAGCAATTCAAAATGGAGACACTCCAATTAATAAGAGGGGCGATATCAGACAAAGATTGGATGTGTACAGTCGATCTAAACGATGCACATTTACACGTTCCTATAGCTCCAGAACAGCACAAGTATCTTTGTTTTACATTAGGAGACCAACACTTCCAATTTATTTGTCTCCCGTTCGGGCTTTCAACATTACCAAGAACGTTTACGAAGGTGCTTATAGTGGTGATCGCCTACTTAAAGGGCATCTATAGTGGGAAAATGAACTTTTTTTTCTTTCTTTCCATGTGTTCTATAATTCCCTACAACCCCCAGAGTGTCTTCACTTTTTTCAGATTCCCTCTCTGTCCTGAGATACACCAGTTAGAAGAATACGTGATTGCATTCCTTTACTCCTACTTGGACTGTCAATCAAATCCCTGTGACTTGATCCCCCCGTTATTGGTGTGACTGTATTCGCTGTTATTGGTGTGACTGTATTCGCTGTTATTGGTGTGACTGTATTCACTGTTACCGGTGTGACTGTATTCGCTGTTATCGGTGTGACTGTATTCACTGTTATCGGTGTGACTGTATTCACTGTTATCGGTGTGACTGTATTCACTGTTATTGGTGTGACTGTATTCACTGTTATCGGTGTGACTGTATTCGCTGTTATCGGTGTGACTGTATTCGCTGTTATCGGTGTGACTGTATTCACTGTTATCGGTGTGACTGTATTCACTGTTATTGGTGTGACTGTATTCAATGTTACCGGTGTGTCTGTATTCACTGTTATTGGTGTGACTGTATTCACTGTTACCGGTGTGTCTGTATTCACTGTTATTGGTGTGACTGTATTCAATGTTACTGGTGTGACTGTATTCACTGTTACCGGTGTGTCTGTATACCCCTTGGATAGTATAGAGGCTACTGCACTGCACTGCGTATATGATGTGGCTTTTCTTGTGTTTGGGTATTGGGACACAAGAAGAGCGACATCATATATATGCAGTGCAGTGCAGTGAAGAATGCTCTGATTTGTATGTGGGGGAGACCAAACAGCAACTGCATCAACGTATGGCCCAGCACAGAAGAGCCAATTCCTCGGGTCAGGACTCAGCCGTGTACCTGCATCTTAAGGATAAAGGACATACCTTTGAAGATTGTAATGTAATAAACATATGGTGAAGGAACTTGACTGGTTCAAGAGAGGTGTTAAGGAGGCCATTTATGTGAAAATAAAGAACCAAGCCTAAACAGAGGTGGGGGGGGGGGTTCGACACCAACTGTCTGCCATTTACAATGCTGTTTAACACCTTATTCTGGGCGTTCCTATAACACCTCTTAGCCACTATTCATCACACCCTTAACACCTGGCTGTGATATGCTAATTGGGATTTCCAGGGTACAATTGCCACAGATTCTTGTACAAGTCATTCTGAATTGAGAAAGCCAGTCGGATGACTAGCGAAACGTCTTCAAGAACTACATTTCAAGTCCAGTTGATCTAATTGAATACAACAGATATAATCAACATGGAAAAAAGTCAATTGACACCGACTCAAAGTATTATATTCCTAGGAGCCAAGATAAATACGAGATTGGGCCTAATATTCCTGCCAAGACAAAGAATATTAAAGATCACGAGTATAGCAGAAAAGTTAAGATACATATTGAAGATCTCGGCAACAGAACTAATGCGGTTTCCAGGTATTTTGGGCTCAACCTTTGGTCTAGTCCAATGGGTCAAATGGAGAACAAGACCTCTTCAAATATATTTCCTCAAAAGATGGAACAGAAGAAACCTGAAGTGGTCACAGATAATATATTTAGACCACAGTTTCAGAACTCATTTAGTCTGGTGGACTGTGCAAGCGAATCTAAGACAAGGGACAGTACTTCAAGAACATCAATGGACGCAATTATTTACAGATGCTTCTGCTCAGGGTTGGGGAGCTCACCTAGAAGGAAGGTTTGTACAAGGAACTTGGGAGCTAGATCTATCTCACCTTCCATCACCAATCCTAGAGCTCAGAGCAATAGGTTGTGCAATGCAAGCCTTTCAAAGGCAGATACAGATGTCCCCAGTCTGTATAAGATACAACCAAGCAGCTGTGAGCTATATAAAAAACCAAGGAGGTACAAAAAGCAAAGCTATGTTGAAGGAGGTGACTCCTATAATGGAATGGTCCACCCAGAGCTTGGTATATGGATCCAGTGCACAACTATGAGAAAAAGTTTGCTAATGGTAATTGAATTAAAAAAGGTTAGACGTTAGGACCTTCCAGACTGGGGTTACCTTGACGTGGTTGGAAGGCTTTTCATTCATGTGATCACAGTAATGTATACTAAAACCCCTTTATTTATACAGTGTGCCAGTACGCAGATAATATGATATTGTATGGGGCCTAGGAATGTGCATTGATTATCTTTTCTATGTTTGTATAAATGTTTGACCAGATCAGTAGCACTTCTGCTAAATGTAATTGTAAATTAGCCTAATTGGAATGCTTCCACAATCCTTGTATTGTATGTATTTATTGGGAAGCCAGGTCAAGCTTCCATGTGGTTATAGCACCCCCAACACGCCCCTTTTATGGGAGGTCCTATGCCTTTAATATAAAGCACTGCGTGGATGGCCTCTTCCCTCATTTTAAAAAGCCAAAGAGCTGGGGGGAAGTGAGAGCCTGTTGTATGGATCCAGTGCACAACTATGAGAAATGAAAAAGTTTGCTAATGGTAATTGGGACTTAAAGCTAGTGCTGAAGTCTCTGTCCAAATCTCCATTTGAGCCAATTGAGGAATGTTCTCTTTGGAATCTCATGCTGAAGGCAGTCCTGGGCAGCAGAAGAGGCAGCCACAACCGAAGCTGTTTGTAACTCAGCTACATGGGCAATGCCTTATACATTCGTTAGGCATTATAAATTGAATGTTAAGTGGTTGGATAGATCATTATTTGGGCTGAGTTTTACAGTCCATAACAGAAAGTTAAAAGTAAAATATTATTTTTCTCTGCATTTAAAGTTTCTTATTATTTTTATATATTTCCCACCCAGGATTGCTTGGGTATTTCCCAATTTGTTATGCTACAGGAAGTGGCCAGGAAAACAGAAACTCCTTTCATACTTACAGAGAGTTTCTTTTCCTGGCCATCCCCCAAGCAGTATAACCTCCCTTTCTGTCCTGAGCTTTGTAACGAGACTGGCTGGGAGGAGCGGAGGGACTTAATTTATAATATCTCTTTCTTCAGTCTGATTGGAGGAGTGGAGTTCCCACTTTGTTATGCTGCTTGGGGGATGGCCAGGAAAAGAAACTCTCGGTAAGTATAAATGGAGTTTCTGTTATAAAACCCCCCCAGCAACACATTTTCTAAAATTAAAGAAAAAATAGTTGGTACACACATTAGAGTTTAAGGGCCAATCCTTTTCAATAATGTGTGTACTGGCAAAATTACCGTTTCCAATGCTAGTGGCGTTCAACTTGTGGCGTTGGCATCGGAAATGATCTTCCCTATACTTAAAGGGTATCTCTTCCCTGAAATTTTTTTTGCTGTAGTGTAGCCCACCATAGCCCACCCCCAACCACTACGTTTGTTTTGTAAAAGAGGTAGCAGAAATGAACTTACACTCCTTCGTTCCCCTGACACTCTGCTCCTGGCCCTCTGCTTGATGGAAATTGCAAGCAGGGACCAGACTGGCAGCCGCATCTGTGATTGGCTGACAGTTAACCAATCACAGACGTGGCTGCTGGCAATGCAGAGAGCCGAGGGAATGCTAGTAGTGGGTTAAATTTTAGTTTTGGGGGTGGACATAATCTTTAATATGGCAAGACTGTTCATGAAGTCTGCAGCCACATCTTTAACAGATGAGAGAAGAAATCTTGGGCTGGGTACACACTAGGGATTTTTTTTGCCCCATCCGACTAAAGAGTATTTGGCTGGGACAAATCACTGTGGGTCACAGCAAAATTCGCCACAGCTGACAGTTCGTCTTGACCATTGGAGACAGCAGGATTGTCAGTCATTTACCGACATGTCTAAATGCCCGTTCGTCTGATCTGGGCGAATGACATTGGACGCCGCCGGCCAACCAATACATGGAGATATCATCTGTCACCTGTCAATGATTGGTAGAGTGTGTATCCAGCTTTACTGTAAAGATCCCATCCCTCCCCAAAGATGACACTTCTAATCTTAGAAAAAGAAGAGGGATGCCATGATCTGTTTGTGAATATTCCTCTCAGATATTTATTGATCAGGCCCATTCATTTATCTGTATAAAGTGATATTTCCACGAATTCAAAGCTGCTATACAAAGCTGCTGCCTTCTAGATCTCCTAGATCTTTTTTCAACAAACATGCACTGTTCAACAAATATGCACTTTTCAACAAACATGCACTGTTCAACAAACATGCACTGTTCAACAAACATGCACTGTTCAACAAACATGCACTGTTCAACAAACATGCACTGTTCAACAAACATGCACTGTTAATCAAAAGCAGCACAAGCAGATTAAGAGGACAAGTCCACCCCTCATATGAAAAATGTTACCTAATACTGCAATAGTTAGAATGTTAAGAGGTACAAGACCAGGTTTCCAGGCATTACTATTTGGATGGGATTGTCCCAACTGCAGGGCCAAAAGTACCGCAGTCAGGGCCAAAATCCAAACACAAGCCTTGGCAGCCCCGTCCCCAGAGCACCCACTCCCTGCCCAGTTATGCCCCTTTTTTGGGTTGGGGGAGGTTGATTTTTCATTTGAGGAGTTTGCATGCGCTCTAAACCCTAAAGACATATTTATAAAGGTCCGTTAACTTTCCTCCACCGTTATGCCTGTGGTTTTCAGCAAAATTGCAATTTATAAAGATATCTGGTGACGGAAAGTAATTACTACTGCGATAGTTTTTTTTGCCAATTCACGCACATCGCAGAATTTACTGCTTGCTCATTTTTATAAAGCGTCGGTAACGGCTTTCTCGCAATAAGTTTGTCCGTTTCAATCCGGCTATTTTTGGGTGGTGGAAATGGGCGAACTTAACACTGTGTTTGCCACTGGGGGTGCGGGCCGCGCTACTGGGGGTGCCCCCGGCAGGGGTACTTCTAAGTGCCTTTTGGGGCTTGGGGGGTCCCACAGCAGCTCAAAACCCGGACCCCCATTGGCTCTTAAACCAGCCCTTGTGCACAAACAATTAGATTTATAGAAACGGTGGTAGTGGTGATTTTTTACATGGAGATGTTCACCACTAATAAAACGGCAAAGTTAAAAGACCTTTATAACTATACCCCATAATTTACATTTATCATGACTGAATCTGTATTGTACACAATATGTAGATTTCAATGACCTAAATAAACATTGATACTGAACTTCAGCACCCTTTGATATACAGGTTAAATACAATTGTTCCTAGTACAGAACCCTATGGTACACCATTGAAAATTGCAGTTCCCTTAGTAGGCTCTGAGTTAAGTTTATATATAAACATGAAAATCTCTAACATTCAACAGTATACTGCATCTACTGCAAATTCTTGTGCAGTTCTTAATTAAATGCAAGCTCATTTGTCTGACAAAATCTATTCCACATAAAGGGGCAGCATGGTGACTCAGTGGTTAACACCAGTTGGACACATCTGCAAGGAGTTGGTATGTTCTCCCTGTGCTTGTGTGGGTTTCCTCTGGGAACTCCGGTTTCCCCCACAATCATAAAGACATACTGATAGGTTGTATGTGCCAAATAAATGTGCTTAGATTGTAAGCTCTTCGGAACAGGGCCTGATGGGAATGTATGCATGTTATTGTAAAGCGCTCTGGAAGGTGCCGCTATTTAAATCCGCAATAATAATAATAAATTAATTTTGACTACTTTTCAGTATAATTTTCACCACTGATGTTAAACTACACCAGGTCTGCACCAGGCTGCCCATTTCTAAATTTTGGAATTACATCATCTTTTCCAATCCAAAGGCACATCTTTAGACAAAAAGGAACCAGACAAAACAATAAACAATGCCTTAGGTGAACCTGAGCCTTTGTAGGTCTGTTGTATTCAATTAGATCAACTGGACTTAAGGTTGAGTTTCGCTAGTCATCCGACTGGCTTTCTCAATTTAGAATGACTTGTACAAGAATCTGTGGCAATTAAGTACCCTGGAAAATCCCAATTAGCATATCACAGCCAGGTGTTATGGGTGTGATTGGATAGTGGCTAAGAGGTGTTATAGCAGCACCCAGGGTACCTTTGAAGATTGTAAAGCCTGTTATTCCTTTAAACAGTTTTTATCATATACATCTTTGATATATTTTCCCTTAAATTAATTGCAAAGTATAAATTAAGGCTAGTTTTTGTACTAAGCATATGTATTTTAAATATATTGTTGGCAAGAAATTAACCATAGACACAACTTTACGAAATGAGCCTAGTTCCGGTAGTTATCGCTGGAGAATGTGTTGGCCAGTACGAAAAAAGTAATGAACACTACAGTCTCTGACAAGTCTTGTCGCTTGTGTACAAATAGACCTGAAGTGCCGCTTAACAATAATTCTAATGCAGATTTTGTTTCAAGAAATGGTTCATTTTACCCCAAACAGCTTTTGTAATAATGTTTCAATGCAAAACGAAACTAACAAAAAGTATTCTAATAGTGCAATAGTGGCCGTGGCCGACAGTTTACCACAACCGTGCGTGGTGTGGTCCATAGAGGACTACATGATCGTATGGGGTTTTCCACCATGTCCAATCATCCTTTCCTCCAATTCAGTCAGACACGGCCCGAAAATCCATGCGAATATTTTGCCCGATCAACCGATACACTGAACTATCAGTAGATCGGGATGAAATATTGCATGGTGTGTACATAGCCTTAGCTTTGTCCTCCTGATTGTTCTCCTCATCATAACCTTACTAACAATGCCACAGACAACCATTTAGAAGGATCCATTAACAGATTCATGTCCTACCTTACTTTATCACCTTCTCATCACAGACATGACAACCAATCCTTTTAATTCAGTCTCTAAATTCTATGGTTAACATAATTATATCTATCTCATTGCACACTATAACCAAGGCGCATACTAAAATAGAGCACGTTTCTAAACTCAGTGTTTGTAATTCAATGTTCCAAAAGTCCAAATCTACATTCTCTTAATAATGCACCTTCTTTAGAAATTACAATACCATGCATATAACTAGGGTATTTCTCTTATTCCAAAGTTGTTTATAGGCATATACCTTATAGCCTAATGTCATTTTCAGAACATGTCTAGACTGTTTCAATAACAAGTGCAATCATTCATTCAGTTAAGGGTGGCGTTGGCAGGGGATTATGTAAAAGATGGAGAGGGGCCAAGTTAGAACGGGGCTGTAACTATACGAATAACCGAGGGTTTCAGACTCCTGTGCTGCTGGGAGGGGGGTTACTTTTTGGTACATTACTGAGACCTACCAGTGTGGTAATGGCTAAAACGTTTTAAAATTAAATGGACATTTAATTAATTTTATTGTCTAGGAAATTTTTGACTAACATTTAAAATATTGGGGTTTAGTATGTGTAGTCTGGGAATTGTGAATGTAAAGATCCATCTGGTTCCTATCTACTAAACAATAAAATGTACTGAATAATATTGATATATATAAGGATATTATATATCCTAACCCCTGGGAATACAGCCGATAGGAAGAAATCTTAAAGGGAAAGGGCTGCTCTATTCCAGCCTAGCTACACAAACTTCACATGTAAGGTGAGTTAATCTATAGGAAAACGCACTCCCATAGGCAACACAGACCCTAGCTTAACAGATGGGGGTGTTGCACTAGCCCCTAAAGGCTCCTACACACGCTCGATTTACGAGCGAGGAATGACCCCTGACCACCGAGCGCTACACGCAACCACCATCCGTTTCAGCCGAGAATCGTCTGTGTGTATGCGTTCGGTCAGAGGGGCGTTCGTTAATCCACCTGGCGGATCGGCGAACGATCCCCGACCAAACGCATATACACGGACAATTCTCGGCCGAAACAGCCATTCGACGCGTGTAGCTCTCGTCCGCTGGGGGTTGTTCCTCGCTTGTAAATCAGCGTGTGTGCTAACCTCTAGTTTCTTTACTCTCTATATTATCCAAACTTCTCCTATATAAACAGTATTGAGATCTGGTTTTATTTGTGGACAACTTTATTTGGTTAAAAGAAATGTTTGGTCCTAATTTATCAATTAGATGGGTATATATATATATATATATATATATATATTGTGTGTGTGTGTGTGTGTGTACAACACTCTCTCCAACAATTTTCTGAATATAATCCCTTTCACATAACAGAAAATGAAGTAAAACCTTTTGTCTCTATAGAATGTTTCCTAATTATCACATGTGGCTGTTTGGTAATTAGACGGTTAGGGTTTCTCCAATACAACGGTTTCTTTAAACACGTTTTCCCTTTTCTTATTGTAATAATAATCCAAATTCTTTGTAATTGCAAAGCCTGATGACCTAGATTGCTAGTTCTTTTCAAATCCTAGTGTCCTAAGTAATGCTGCATTGAAGTATACAGGTTGCATGATTACTAGGGTCGCAACCTCTTACTTTTAAAGGGCAAATCCACCCTTAAAACAAAAAAACTGGTTATCTACCCCAGATAATATTTTTACCAGTTTATTACAAACATTTGTAACCTGATATTTAATGATAAGTTCTCTTACCTTCTGGCAAAGGTATCTGCCTTCTCCCTCTGCTCATTGAGCTTTTTATAAATTTGAGTAAGTGCACAGGAGGCAGCAGGGAAACAGCAGTCAATCATTGGCTGTGAAAGCACGGAGGGAGGGACCAGCCAAAATGAAGGCAATAATTATCCTTAAATATCTGGTTGGTAATACATCAAATAATGTGCTGAATATATCCATTGGGGTTGTGGGCATGTTACCAGTTTTTGTTTTAAGGTTGGAGATGCCCTTTAAAATCGAACCCCTATAAAATCAGCATGCTGAATAAGATTAACAAAACTGGTGAGATTCATTCACACATCAGTTCTACGGAACCTACTGAAGTTCCAAAAATCCAATTTGAATCCAATTGAATACATTTTTTTTGAATTTTTTTATCTCAATTTTCGAATGTTTAATCACAATTTTAGAATTTTCAATAAGAATTTTCTATATGAATTTAAAATTTTCAAACACAATTTTTAGATTTTTTTGATCTAATTTTTGATTTTCTAATATTCAGTTTTTCAATCACAAGTTCAGTTTCGAAAATTTCAAAAATTCTGTCGGATCTGCAGATTTTCAAAACCGAAACATATTAGTTGAGGTACTAGAATGAAAAAAAAAAGTTCCTATAGTTATGACAAATTGCAACTTACAAATAATTGCTCTTCATTTGAATTCTGTAAGTAAAGTGTAATTTTAATAAACGTTAAAACAATGCCAAATACACCCATTTAAATATCATTACCTCTACCCGTTAGGAGAATCAGTTGCACCACATTGTATGCAAATGATTTAAATTGTTTAAAAGGATTTTGCAGAAACTTAATGGGCTTATTTAATAGGAGGTGCAAAAGTTTGCCTGTGCTATAATGCTGCACCAACCAATCAGGTGCATTGCAACTGCAGTAGACCAGGTAACATCTCATTGGTTGCTGCAGATAAACAGCACAGGCTGTTTCATTAAATGAGCCCTTTTTGTCACATTAGTAAAGTAAGAATTAAAACATAAACTTAAAAGAATCTGTCTAGAGTATATTTGGTCACCTGATGGAATCACCAAGGGTCTCAGGGAAAGACGCTACAGGCGGCAGTTCGTCGTGTCTGATCGTGTAGTCCATGGGAGACCGCACGGCTATGATTTACTGACATGTCCAATCGCCAGTTCATCAGATCCGGGTGAACAGGCGACCGATATTAGGGAATTCACCTCAGATTTTTTGGCCCGATCGACCGATACACGGAAATGACACTTAGGCAAAGAAATCTGCTTGTGTATACCCAGCCTAAGAAGCAAGACGCTCTAAACAGCTGAATGTAATGAACAGTTTGTTTATCTAAACTATATTGTCATTCTATTCATATTTCATATCACAAAATGGTTTTACCTCTCTAGAGTTTTAAAGGTCTTGATGACATCCTGTGAATGGAACCACAAAAAATTCACCTGCAATATAAGAAACACAGCAATGATCATCATTTGTGTAGGGTAATATATTTATTTGTATCTCATTTTCAGTTGTAATTTAAAATGCACCATTAGGAGATTTTCAAACGTTTGATGCTATTTTAGAAAGTTATCGAAAATAGCTCCGTACATTCAAAAATTATCGAAAATGCGATGGCTAAAAGTTGGTTCAATCACACTGTATACAAAACAGAGTCCAAAGATAGCACCTTTGAAAAGACCCCACAAAAAAGGCACTGACAATAAGGGTCAAAATATTCAAAATACGTTTAATGGCATCCAAATGTTACATAAATTACCCCCGGCACATACAGCTATATACCAGCAAAAGTCGGGTGAAGAGTGTGGTCCCTCCCGTTAGGGGTCCTGGCTTCTCACGTAAGTCCCGAATGAGGTACACATTGTATGGCTAGTCATTTTTGATTAGGAAAGATGGATGTTGAGCATTGGTACTTTTCCACTATTCAGTCAGACTTGGGCCTATAATCAACGTTTGTTCGCTACTTGTATGGAGCCGGATTTAGGTTTTTGGTTTCTGGGGATGCCTAGTAACCTGTTTTTGGGAATATATGTATATGTACACTTTGAGGCATAGGGGTTATTTTGAAATTGCATTGTAATGTTAAGTACACCTATTATGTGCCGGGGGTAATTTATGTAACATTTGGACGCCATTAAACGTATTTTGTATATTTTGACCCTTATTGTCAGTGCCTTTTTTGTGGGGTCTTTTCAAAGGTGCTATCTTTGGCCTCTGTTTTGTATATTCGAATCCACACCCCTTGGGGCACCGCTAGATTTATAGCGTTGACATTGGGCTCTGTATTATGAGCTTTTGTGCCACACCAGATCAATAGCGATTCAATTGCACTGTAGCCACATGGTTAGCTACAGGGACACAAAGAAAAATTTTCATACTGTTCTTAGAGGAAAGCTTAGTTGTTATGTATCTATTTTAAGAAAGATTTGTTGCATATACAAATGACAATCCACCTAGCTAAAGTTATTTACCAAAAAACGCAATTGTGATATTAAAGGAGAACAAAACTTACATCTCCCAAATCTTCAGATTTTCTCACCTTTAAAAGTCATAACCTTTAGGTTTACAGTAGATCAACTTTCATATTGTGGGGACAACTTTCTTAAAGGAGAACTTCCCCCCTCTAAATTAAAGTCCTCAGGGTGAATTCATCACCGCTGGGTTTAGAGTAGTTTGCCTGATTTACTTACCTTCATTTCCCTGGCCAATCATTCCAGCTCTGCCCCCAGGGATGAGACTGTTGGTTCAATCCTGGACTGAAAAAGGAGGCGGAAGTTAAGGTAAGTAAATCAGCTGTACTATTGTAAACCCAGAGGAGAAGACTAGCATCTCATGTCCTGACCCAGTCACCCTGGGGACTTTCATTCCAAAGGAAAATGGAGTGTCAGGGGGAAGTATAGATCTCCTTTTTATACTGGGTTTACCTTGACATGGATGGATGATTTTTTAATTTTTATGATAATAAAGATGTAACTAAAACCCATATATATATATTGAAAATTTGGGATGCCTGAGGTTTGCCAATTTTCCTTTTAGTGACCTAGTACCATGGCCATCAAAGACTTATGTCCATGTCATATTCAGTGCAGGACAATGTGGGCCTTTCCCAGTGCATCTTTGTGACTTGGTGCACTCACCAGGCCTAATGACAGCATATTTTCAGTGACTAGGCCATTTTTCAGGCTGCACACATAGCAGCTCAATGGGTATGCATGGCAAGCTGTCACCTCCTGTTGTTTGCAATAAAGTTACACAATGGGTACCAAACCTCAGTTTGCAACCATGACACTATACAGAGCCCTAAAACGAGCATTGTTCAATTGTTTCTCAGTTTTAACTCCTCTGTGTCTGCTAATGACCCTTATTTTACCAAGCATTGCTAACTGGAAGTACCAGAAAGCAGAAACTATAGGACATTGTGCAGAATTTTAGTAGCCTTATATATTTCAGATTTCAGTCTATTACAATTTAGGGTTTCGGGGGGTGATTTACCTGTATATAAGTTTTCATTTGAGGGCTGGACTTTCCCTTTATATATACAGGTCTATCACATTCATGTTTTTTTGTAACGGGAAAATTAGTGGTTTATTTCACATTTACAGTGGTTTATTAATTAATAATTAGAATAAAAATTATATAATTCCATGTTTAGGCTTGGTTGTATGAATGTTTTCCTTTGTCGTTTGTTTATTTTGTTATTTTGGATTTTGTCCCAGTTACAAGTTATAACATTGTGTGACAGTAGGTTTAGGGTTTCATTGTACTCAGCCTCAGATCTTCCCACCTCTTGGTACCTATAATGGATCCAGTTAAAACGATCTCTATGCTGAACAGACAAGAATTGACATTCACAAGGTCTATGGTTATTATTCTATTTGTGTTTTGAATGAAATGCAATCTGTCTCTTGTCAAGGAAAATGCAGCCGCACCCAACACCCCCCAGTGTTTAAATTTAGGTTTTGTTAATGTTCTGGAAAAAAGCACAAAAATGATCTAAGAGAGAACTATTTAGAGGAATGGTGGAGCTAAATTTAGCAGAGCTCTGTTTGAATTACCTCTTTCTAGTTGGACTATATTGTATTAATAAGATACTGATACTAAAAGGCTTGCATAACCTCAGTATTGTTTCTCAAAAATGTCAGACTACAAAGGTCAGTATTGAAGTCTCATTGGGAACAGGCTTGTGCTTGTTCGTCACTGATACTCTAACACTAATGAGCATGTGCATCCATGGTTTAATGCGCAATCCGATTGCGATTGTTCATTTAAAAGCACATGCTAGTGTTGTTGATCTGGCCAACTATACTTACCTTACCCACTGTCCACCGATGTTTAATACCCAGGGTTAGGACCTAAACTGCCAGGTTCTCATCATTGGGTTTGCTTTCTATCTTCTGCAATATTTACTTAAAAGTTTCCTTCATGGCTTTGTCCTCCAGAAGTGTGTCTTCTCCTTGGCCAGGATTGAAAGTAGAGTCGGAGACACAAAGGAAGCTTTAAGTAAGCCATGGCTAGAGCCACGGCTAGAGCTAGCAAGTTATTGTCTTGTATAAAGAGGAGAATAGATTAGAGAGAGAAAAATATTATTCTCCCTCTTTACAAGGCACTGGTAAGGCCCTTATTTTTTGTATGTGGTGCACATACAAAAGGGACATCTTGGAAATGGAAGGACTTCAGAGAAGGGCAACTAAAATATTAAGGGGGATGGAGGGGCTGGAATATGCAGGCTGATTAAACAAGTTAGGGCTGTTTATATTGAAGTGCTAATATCAGAGGACTCGTGGACATCCTTTAAGGTGGAAGTTTCATCTTCAGGTTAGGAAAGGTTTTTTTACAGTGAGAACGGTGAAACTGTGGAACTGTCTTCCAGCAAATGTGGTAATGGCAAATTCATTGAATATCTTTAAAAGTGGGCTAGAGTTGGAGGAGGGAATAAAGGTTGGACTAGATGGATGTATGTCTTTATTCAACCTCAATAATTATGTTACTATGTAAAAAGGACTGCATGCACCAAAATCAGCAATCCACCAAATGCCACTAGAAATTTACTGATGTTTGGTACATTATTTTAGCGGATCAGTTGTCAGAATGAGCAAGAGCTGTAAGTATACAGCTGCACTTCTTTTTTTGTGCTACATAAAGGGAGGTAGGAATATGCTTTCCTAACTCAATGAGAACATATTGGTTTAGTCTCCCTTCAAAATGCATCATATTAAACCACCTTGACCACTGTATGGTCTCAGCTGTCTTAAGCAGCCCCAAAAACCTTACGAATATTCTGTAATATGGATAGGGTATTTTGTGACACTTGTAAAAGGCCAGTTAGGCTGAGACAGTATTATCCCGGGCGGCAACGAGAGTGAAAAGCACACGCATCAGCACATGCTTCATGTGCATTGTGCAAAAAAATAGTGTTCGCTTTGAAAACAGATCACTGCAGTACATGCAATATGGCCATCCACTGCTCTGCATTCCTCCCGCACTGACAACAGATCACAAACATGAAAATGCATAATTGTGGCCTAGCCCCTATGCACCATAAACAGCGCCTTTGCCAGACATCCCACCAGGGTGGGAAGAAGAGGCTGGAAGGGGGCGTGACAGGCCGAGTTAGGGGTGGGACACAATGTGGGACGTAAATTACGTCACATAAGAGGCGTGGATGGGGGTGTGGCTGGCAATAGTAGGCGTTCCAGAGGCAGACATTTCAGGTAAGTTCAGGTCACAGGAGATTGGGGTGGTGTCGCGGGTGTGCAGAAGACCACCCCAAAATCAGGGAGACTCCCGCGACTCCTGGGAGGGGTGGGATACCTGCCTTTGCATATGCGTTGAGTTTTGCTTTTTTCTTCTGAAACCTTTTCCCCCTACTCACGTATTACAGCTAATAGTGACATATTAGCAAAGTTCATAGAGTTTAAACAAAACTTCCCAAACCTGAGGCTATATTCAACTCTCAAAGGGGAAAGCTCAGTTCCTTCCATGAAGAAAATTAGAACACTTTTCCTCTACATTCCAGGAAATATGAGAATTATTCTTCTGTGTTTATTATACAATAGAATAAATTAACCGGTTCTTCAATTGTGCTTTTCGTGTAAAGCTGTGACACAAACACAACATACATTATCTAGAGAGAAAATCATTTTTACAGGGCACTTTATATAGGTCTCAAGTTAAGGAGAATATTACTAGGAAAGATGGTCACACGGCTGTTTGGGGAGAGATTTAAGCAAAAAAGGACTTGCTAAGGGGATTTTCCGATACAGAATGAAGTGTAAAGGACAGGACCATATACGATAAACAGTAAATAAGATAAAGGGTTTTGCTTTTGTGTTTGAGATCCCTGTCCTTAGTTTTAAACTCCAGCGGGGAAATTTACAGAGACCCTCTGGGCTCTTTTTATGGGATTTGCCCACATGCGCAGTTTTACCCAGAGAGATAGAGTAAATCTCCCTGAAGGTGTATTCTGTTCTCTGTGTTTATTCATATTGATAGAAAAAAGGGGCACTTAAGGGCCAAACACTGTATCATAATCCAATTCAAATTCTTTTGTATGGTGCTCATTATATCCACTATTTATACTGTAAATACCTGTACAGTTGTGTGAATGAAATGTGCCACTGGATAAATGCCTTGAACTAATTGCATGCACTGTGAATATCCAATGAAGTAGCCAAGTTTCAACGCATCCATGACAGACGTAGTTATAGCAAAAAAGGCAATGCCACCTGTGTGCAAACATAATACAAAGACATTATTATCTAGAAGAATGCTGTGTCATATATTCTTACACATTACACATTAGATGGTGCTATACCTCCCACTGGCCCTAGCAGATATGTAAGAGCTTCTATGAAAGTTTCAGAGGTTTATATGTTGTAGACAAACAGTCTATCTATTCTTGAACAGAGAGTGGATGGCAGAGAATGTTTGATGTATATAATAATATGATCAATAACATTTACCACATATAATATGTAACTCAATACATGGAATCCAATCTGCAGACTCATTTCAACATTCAACATTTTAAACAATGCAATTTGAATACAAAATGGTCTTGTGCCTTGGCTGTTCAATATCATAGTAAACTAAAGGGAGAGGCCAAGTCAGGTGGCTTTACTGGGCCAAGAAATAGACAGAAGAATGAGAACATGCAATGGCTATTTATTTACTTACGTTTTATAGACAATCAGAATTGTGGATAATAGATAATACAATTAACTAAATGCCAGGTTTCTTTAATTTCACAGTGGATTAGTGTTATATTTCAGTTTTATATTACACTTATTACAGAAGCATGATACACTATACACTATACACTGTACTTCTAGTTTTTTGTAAATTCAACTAAAAACATCATTCCAGAATATCGATGAGTCATGGCAATGCTACCAAGGGATCGTGAAGGTTAGGAAGTGTTTGACTAGAGCTCTATTTTTCATGATTCAAATAAGGGGATGGCTTATCAGACTTCTGAGTAATTTCTATGTTTCCATGGTAGCACTCAAGTAAATGCCAAACCTTTCAAAAAGCTTTTACAGCATTACTGTATATGCGTTAAGTACAGAACCAGAGTAGCAGACCTGTTTTGTCTTTATTGAGTCATCATCAGAACAACAAAGGCTTTTGGTCTGCATTGTGAAGGGCCATTTGAGATGTCAGACAAGTGGCATTCTAACATATTACACTGATCACAGTATAGCTAGGCAATATCTCTAACATGAATAGAATATCAACAGTTATATTTTGGTTAAAGGATGAAATGATTTTAAAATCAACAAAATGCCTTTCTTTGACTCTCCCCTCCCTGACAGTTAAGTCTTGGTATTCTAAGGGGCATATTTATAAACAATCGCTATCTTCGCCATTTCGCTATCGCAGCAAATCGCAATGACAAAGACTGCTATTTTCGCCGTATTTATAAAAACGCTTGTTTTTGCAGAAAAGTATCGCTGCGGAGATATGTGAATGTAGTCTTCACCTTTTTCATTGTGTTAAGTGTGGTATCATGGTGAAAAGAGAAATCTAGCCTCAGACATTACCACCTTTTTTTGCAGTTTTACCAGAATTTTCAGCAAACAGAATTACTTACTGGAATGTTCCATTAACATGACTATTTCTTACACAGCACTATAGTATGTTCCCATATTAATGGAACTGGTTTGGTAATTAGCTGCAGTTTGCTGGAAATAAGCAATACTAAAAATGTCCTATTAATAAAATAGAAAAACAAGAGAGTCCCTATAAATTGTAAAATAGCCTATCCTAACAAGTCTTTATAAACAAACAACAAAAAAGGTATAGAGGATATCTATGGCTAAAATGTATAAGTTTATTAATCACATGAGTAAAAAGATCAAATACATGATCGCAAGTATATCAACATTTACGTGTAATACAGTCACAATAAATATATATAAATAGCCCCCTATGTCCGCATCCTAACACAGTTTGTCACAATAATAATCACAGTATGAGTCAACGATACTTATCAGTCAAATCAATGGGTAGGAGTCCGTGCACGGTTCCATGTCAAGAAGTCCTAGGTATCGAGGCTACAAAATATCAGGTATCATATCAGTCTGTGGGAGCAAGACAAAGTGGGGTGACTAGCACCCACAAATTAATAAAATAGAGACAATTCGCCTGGGTGAGTTTTACACTATTTATCATATCCTATTATTAAAATAGAGAAAATTCGCTTGGGGGAGTTTTACACTATTTACCATATCCTATTAATAAAATAGAGACAATTCGCCTGGGTGAGTTTTACACTATTTATCATATCCTATTAATAAAATAGAGAAAATTCGCCTGGGTGAGTTTTACACTATTTATCATATCCTATTAATAAAATAGAGACAATTCGCCTGGGTGAGATTTACACTATTTATCATATCCTAATAATAAAATAGAGAAAATTCGCCTGGGTGAGATTTACACTATTTATCATATCCTAATAATAAAATAGAGACAATTCGCCCTTGGATGAGATTTACACTATTATCATATCCTAATAATAAAATAGAGAAATTCGCTGGGTGAGTTTTACACTATTTATTATATCCTAATAATAAAATAGAGACAATTCGCCTGTGGTGAGTTTTACACTATTTATCATATCCTAATAATAAAATAGAGACAATTCGCCTGGTGAGTTTTACACTATATCATATCCTAATAATAAAATAGAGACAATTTCTGCTGTGAGTTTTACACTATTTATCAATCCTATAATAAATAGAGACAATTCGCTAGTGAGTTTACACATTATCATATCCTAATAATAAAATAGAGACAATTCGCCTTGGTGAGATTTACACTATTTATCATATCCTAATAATAAAATAGAGAGAATTCGCTTGGGTGAGTTTTACACTATTTATTATATCCTAATAATAAAATAGAGACAATTCGCCTGGTGAGTTTTACACTATTTATCATATCCTAATAATAAAATAGAGACAATTCGCCTGGTGAGTTTTACACTATTTATCATATCCTAATAATAAAATAGAGACAATTCGCCTAGTGAGTTTTACACTATTATCATATCCTAATAATAAAATAGAGAAAATTACCTGGTGAGTTTACACTATTATCATATCCTAATAATAAAATAGAGAAAATTCACTGGTGAGTTTACACTATTTATCATATCCTAATAAAAATAGAGAAAATTCACCATGGTGAGTTTTACACTATTTACAATTCCTATTATAAAAATAGAGAAAATTCACCTGGGTGAGTTTACACTATTTATACTATCCTATTATAAATAGAGACATTCACCTGGGTTGAGAGTTTTACACTATTTATCATATCCTAATAATAAAATAGAGACAATTCGCCTAGTGAGTTTTACACTATTTATCATATCCTAATAATAAAATAGAGAAAATTCACCATGGTGAGTTTTACACTATTTATCATATCCTAATAATAAAATAGAGAAAATTCACCATGGTGAGATTTACACTATTTATCATATCCTAATAATAAAATAGAGAAAATTCACCATGGTGAGTTTTACACTATTTACCATATCCTATTAATAAACTAGAGAATTCACCTGGGTGAGTTATACACTATTTATCATATCCTATTAATAAAATAGAGACCATTCACTGGGTGAGTTTTACACTATTTATCATATCCTAATAATAAATAGAGACAATTCCCTGGGTGAGTTTTACAACTATTTATATCCTATAATAAAATAGAGACAATTCGCTGGGTGAGTTTTACACTATTTATCATATCCTAATAATAAAATAGAGACAATTCGTCTGGGTGAGTTTTACACTATTTATCATATCCTAATAATAAAATAGAGAAATTCACCTGGTGAGTTTTACACTATTTACATCTATCCTATAATAAACTAGAGAAATCACCTGGGTGAGTTATACACTATTTATCAATCCTATAATAAATAGAGACAATTCACCTGGGTGAGTTTTACACTATTTATCATATCCTATAATAAAATAGACATTCCTGGGTGAGTTTTACACTATTTATTATATCCTAATAATAAAATAGAGACAATTCGCCTGGGTGAGTTTTACACTATTTATCATATCCTAATAATAAAATAGAGACAATTCGTCTGGGTGAGTTTTACACTATTTATCATATCCTAATAATAAAATAGAGACAATTTGCCTGGGTGAGATTTACACTATTTACCATATCCTAATCCAGTGTGTATTAACCAATTAGACACTACTTTGAAAATCCACCAGGGAGTATTACCTATTTACTTAATTTATTGCCACATTATCAGCATTATTAGTGCTACTTTTTGCTAAATAATTTTCGCCTTTGATGAAAATTCAAACAAACCTTTATAAATATGCCCTTTAGTTTATATTTTCCTTCTATGCGATAGACATCACTGAATGCAATATCTTTTTAAGCGTTGCCATTAAAGGTGTAAAAGAAGATCTTTCTCTGGTTCTGTTTTGCTCCTTGTATATCGATAACGGGATGTGCATTTGGAATCCCATAGTAAATTGTCATGGCATCCAATTACATGTGTTGCTTAGTAAATAAGCTTTGGTTTTAATCCTCTGGTGCCTGAGTTCATTGAGTTGATTTTTACTGTTTTGCATATTTTCCTTGTAGTTGTTTCTTAACTGTATGTTTCTTAGCAAAGGACCTGCATAAGGCTGGGTACACACTGACGGACTATTTGTCCTGACCGAGCGCTCGCTACGAGCCAGTGCTCGGCCAGGACAAGTATCCGTCAGTCATGGCAAATTAATATGCGAACGATCGATCAAATGTTCCCATAGGGACCACACGATCAATCGTCATTTTCCGACACGTCCAATCATTCATTCGTCCAATCCAGACAAACGAACAATTGAGGTCGCCCCACACCAGCCAATATTTTAGCCGAAAATATCGGCTGGTGTGTACCTAGCCTAACAGTGTGCAATAATGGCTTTACTTGACCTTTTAAATGTAATGCTCGCAAATAAATGGCAGATCAGAATATCTAATGGCTATAAAGTGTGCAATAAGATGGGCTTAAAGGGGAAGTTCAGTGCAAACACATATACTTTTAAGAAAAGGAGCAGTATTTTTCCATCCCAATGACCTTAATCTGCCCATTCAGCTTTGTGTCTGTGTATAAATAAATGCAACTAGGGGTCCTGCAAGGACTAGGGGTCCTTGCAGGATCCCTAGTAGAGACCGTTATGGTTTTGCCCTTGACCCAGCGCCTGGGTTGATTCAGTTGCTCAGTAGAGATCTGAGTATGTTTGACCCATCCAACAGCCAATCAGTAGAAAGTACTGTTAGGAACATTCCAAGGAAGGGGTGCATCCTGGGAAGAAGAAGGACCGTTACAGAACCTAAAATGTCAGCTCACTAATGTCAACAGCAGGGAACAGCAAAGGGTATGAAATCAACTGAGAGAATATGTAGAATAACTAGGAATGCATAATACAAACTAACGGGAAATCCAATACGTGAAGATGCGTTACTTACTCATAAACGGGATTACGTCAGGTATTGCATCGCAGGATTGGACTGAGGTAAGAAGCGTAACTTTAACGCTCCACAACCCGTACCGTTAAGTTTTGTGTTACGAAGTAGCGCAAAACTTAACAGTAGGGGTTTTGGATCGTTAGCACAGTGCGATTTCCAAAAACATTTGGAAATTGCGGTGTGCTCTAAAATCCATCTAAAACCCACGTTAACCCGAAATTTCTTCGGGTTAACGTGGGTTTTAGACGGATTTGGGACATATTGTATCTCCCCCTAAGAATTTTAAAATAATGATATTTTCCACTGAACTTTCTCTTTAAAGGAGACCAAAAGTAATTTAATGAACATAAAATGCAATACAGCTTGCAGAATATCTCACAAAAATGCACAATTAGCCCATTAAACAAGACCAGAAATTACTTCTACTTTTCCTTTAAGGGAAGTTCATTTGAAAATAAGATATTTTTATATAAATAATTGCTCTATATATTACACAAAACTTGGTATTTTATTTTACATTTTTAAAAAAAAAAATCAATTTCCTATGATCACTAGTGAGCTTTCATTTCAGGACCTGTAATGATCCTTCTTTTTTTCATTATGCACACTTCCTTGGAATGTTCCTAACAGTAATATCTACTGGTTGGCTGTTGCATCAGACAAACGCGCTCAGATCTATAATGAGCAACTTATTCAACCCAGGGACCAAGACTATAACATAGGGGTTCTGCAAACAGGAAGTCAGTACATTGAAATCATATATTTATATAGTGGATGGGCAGATTATGGTAACCGAAATGAGAAAATATTAGATTTTTTCATGAAAGTTAATGTATTTGCACTGAACTTCCCATTTAATATGATCATTGTAATTTCTCTATAATTCGAAGGATCAATTTTTTCCTAGCACCTAGCAAAACATGGTTAAAGGGGAACTGTGGTCTCAAAACAAGGCCAGTTTCCTACCTTTAAAATTAGCCATCAACTACCTCTCTACGTGCTCCACAGCCCAAGATGTAAAGAAATGACTGAACAGAAAGTTAATGGGTGGGAGACTGACATGTGACATTCCTGAGGCTTCTCCTGCACAGTGCTGCTGGCGAGCACAGCCTCCCTCAGTGTGTGAGGGAGACAGGAAGTCCCTCCTCCTCTCTGCTGTGTGAAGGACCTGCAGCTGCAGAGAAGGTAAGGGAATCTACAGCCCTTCTCTCTCACTAGGCCTGAAAAGGCTGTTTCCACAGAGTTTTCGGGGGGGGGGGGTAGGGGGGTGTCAGAGTGGCCCACAGCACTTGTGAGTGGGTGGGGCTTAAGCACCTGTGAGTGGGTGGGGCTTAGAGACCTGCGGGTGGGCGGGCAACAACATCGTAAGTGGGTGGGGCCATGGCATCCGCGAGTGGGCAGGGTCACATGGGGCTGTAAGGGAATGGGCCAAGGGGGGCTTGCAACTGGAGGGACCATGGGGTCCATGAGTGGGAGGGACCAGGGGGGCTGCAAAGGGAAGGAGACACAGGGCAGATTGACTGACATGGTTTCAGAGCAGGAAGCAGGAAGTGCAGGGGACCTGGTGATGCTGCTGCCATATCACACACAAAAATGTAAATATCTTCAAAACTATGTAAAATAAACAATGGAAATATATTGCAAAAATTCTCAGGAGAGCAAATCCTATCAATTTACCTAAAGTCATTTTTGGACCACAGTTCCCCTTTAAACCTTTTACAGCCTAGGGGTCCTACATAGTTCCAGTACTTGGGCACACCTGCAAACTGTCCCGGGGGGTGCAACTTTGAATACATTATTGAGCCTTATATATAGGTATACAAAACTGCACCCTTGTGTGAGAATTACACAACAAGTCTGCCTTATCTTATTTGCAATGATTTTATTCGGTTTTCCCTGGAGTGTGGGAATTACAGTAACTCAATGGGTGAGGCAATAAGAAGGAGCTGCAGTGATGTCAGCAGATCCTTTTACAACTCGGACATGTTGTGTCTTGGGTACCAAATGGAATACTACAGAGTAATACACTGTAGAATTCGTCTAAACAAGGTTTAAACACTGCATAAAAGTAGTATAAAGACTTTACTTCTGAAAAAGGTGAATCCACCTTCAGAATTAAACCTCCATAATAATAAGCTGTGCTAATTCCACATGTACTCATGACCTGGACCAAAATACATTTCTTGTGGTATGTTCAGGTTTAATAAAGGGTTACCACCTGGTAGGTTATGTTATATTTAAGCTGGTCAAGGGTAAATTATGTGAGTGAGGGGCCGTGATGCTTTCCTGTTATTTTAAATGACTGAATGTAAGCAGTTTAACAGTTTCCATGTTTAGATCGAATGGTCCTTATTGGTGTTTACTGACCAATATTGGAAACCGATTGGCTTAGCTTTCTTAGAATTTGTTTCTCTAGTTTACATTTCTGTAAACTGAAACCATAAAAACTGTTAAGCTAAAGAACCTACATTAAATGTATTGTGTAAACGTAATTAATTGTAGAAAAATAGGTGATAAAATGTACAGAGTGTTGTGAAATGTGTTAGGGTATTAAATGAGCAGTAGTCTGACTTACTGTGAATATATGATCAGAGTTTTTCTTTGCTGGTCCTTTCTTCTAGCAATTAAATACAATAGGGACATATTTCTAAAGGCGCGGTATTGCTTTTTAGCGATACCGTGCCTTTAACAATTGTTGCCGCAATTGTATATTGACTATCCCTATCATAGATCTATGATCGCAAGTGTAGATTAACTAAAACATTAAATACCATTGCAGTATTTTACGAACGTTCGGTCATACATTTATGGCCACAATCCTAGATCAACAATAACCCGTGGTATCACAAACTTGCGAAAGCGCCCATAGTACGCTCGTCTGAATTTAGACCTTGTTTACAAATGATTGGTCATCTCTCTCTTTTCCCCCAGCAAGCTGAAGTTGAGGATATCCATAGATATCAGAGGACACATGGCCAGGCTGAACAAGGATAGTTTAAATGCAGCCCTGTTATAGACACATGTTGTTTTGATATATAGTTTTGCCATCACTTTGCAAACAGTTTTAAAATTTGGACAGTTCGTCAGATTCTGAGACTGTTTGAAAGTAGTGATGGACCCGAACCCCAGTTGGGGGTGAACTTTATGAGTTCGGACGAACTCAAACTATCTGAAATAGTTCAGGTTCGTACTTGTTCGGTTTTCCGAACTTACAGATTTATTTTCGATAATTATTGAAAATGTCACAACATTATCTATCTATCTGTCTGTCTGTCAATCTGATTCTGTCAATCTACTTCTGTCTGTCTATCTGTCTCTATTCATCTGTCTCTGTCTATCTATATATCATGGTATTTCAAGGTGTTTGGTATTATAAATACACAGACACCAACCAGTCAGAGGGGGAGAGATGCAAGCCAGGTATGCTGCAACAGTGTGTCACGGGACTTACAGGAGCCCCCACCACACACACACACACACACACACTATCGGAAAGCATATCTTCTTGCCTGTTAAAAGAGAGGGAGATGTGTCTGACACTGCAGCTCCCCCACCCACAACCAGCAGTGTCAGGAAGATATGTTAATGAGCTATATAGTGTTCGTCTGTTGAAGGTTCCTTAAAACTGAAAAGAACTGATAAGTGTGGGCTGGATTTACAAGTGGGCAGTGACTAAGGAGGGGGTGGCAATTAGGAGTAGTTACTAAACATTGAAAATACATGGAGGGGGCAATTATGGAGTAGTTACTAAACATTAAAAAATACACTACTAACAAAGCAGGCACAGACACAAATGTAAGTAACATCATTTTACTACCCTAACATTGTACTTTTACAATATAAGTAAAAGTTGAATGAGTATAGTGACCCTTTAAAATAAAAGACAATAAAAATGTCTATTGCAAACACTTCCTGTGCATTTACTTAAACTTATGTTATGTTTTATTCTCCTTTAAAAAGAGACATTAAATACCAGCCACGTAGGGAGTTTGTGGCGGTGGAAACACAGAGGTCTGATATATGGATATGCCTGTATCTGGGTATGCTTAGAAGTTCTGAGTGCCGGGGGCACTTGCTTCAGGCACTGTCTAATGAAGGAGGGGCCAGTGATGTATTATTTCTAAATGATGTAGGCAGACACAGATATGAAAGTAGCAGCATTTGAAAGCTTGTAAATTATGGAACACAGTAAGCAGAAGATGTTTTGGTGAGTATTGTGACCCTTTAAACACTTTTTATTTAACATCATAAGGACATTAATGACTATAAAACCAACTGTTGCTCTCCAATAATAAAGTTCACACTAATATATTTTTTACTGTAATTACAATCTAATCATATTAAAAAAATTGCTGATGCAAGAAATGTTTACCCAGTGCTATTAATCTGCATCAACCAATCAGATTTTATCTAACTGCTATAACAAAGTAAAAAGCTAACATCTTAACGGTTGCTGCAAATAAATAGCACTGGCAAACTTTTTTACATTTTATTGCATACTAAGGCGCAGTATACATGGGCCACTATTTTGGCCCAATCAACTAGGCGCTGTGATATTTCAGTCAAATGGGTCCCAATATTGGTGGAAACCTTTACAGCAAAATAGATCTTGGTCGTACTTTTGTCCAAACTTTCATTGATCATGCAGTCTTCAGTGGGCCACATAATCCAATCTTCAGTGGGCCGACTAGTTTATTGATCAGTAGTCTGTCGGTCTGTGAAATAGGCACTGTGTACCAGGCCTTTTTGAAGCACAAAGTAGTGACCAGAGAAAGGAAATGTCTGGTCAAATAAAAAATGTACAAAAAACAAATAAATAATTTCTACCAAAGAAAGCAGATTTGGTTTGGTTGTGTAGACAGAGATAGATAGATAGATGGATGGATGAATGGATAGACAGACAGACAGACAGATAGATAGATAGATAGACAGACAGCTATATACTGTAGATAGGCAGCTAGATAGAGGGGCCTATGACCAGCCATGGTTTTTTACTTGTTATTCTTTGATGGGGTGATGTTAATAATGACAATGTAAAGGGTGACAAGTCAGACTGGGTGAAACCAAATCTCTCATGTATGTAAGGAAACCTAAACAGATAATGTTCCCACGTGTTTACATAATGAACTGGTATTAGGTAAATTCCCGAACAAACCTCCTAGAAAGCAAATCTTTCCTTATCAGTATGAACAGTTTGTGGGGTCCATTGGATTAAGTCAAGGAAATAAATATGGAGAGAGTAAATTAACAACAAATAACAAGTCTGCAACAAAGCAGTAAAAATACAGATAACATAGAGAGAAAACTATGTGGGGTGGAGAGGAGTAACTATTAAATAGCTTGTACTGTATTTGCTAAATTAGCTAATCACAGAAGCCCAACATTTCGGAAATATAGCCCAGTGTGCGCCATAAATGGTACAGAATAATGCTTGTGAAGGTTCTCATTCATCCAGGTCATGGTATATCTGTTGTATTCAATTAGATCAACTGGACTTGAAATGTAGTTCTTGAAGACGTTTCGCTAGTCATCCGACTGGCTTTCTCAATTCAGAATGACTTGTACAAGAATCTGTGGCAATTATGTACCCTGGATCCCAATTAGCATATCACAGCCAGGTGTTAAGGGTGTGATTAGATAGTGGCTAAGAGGTGTTATAGGAACGCCCAGAGTAAGGTGTTAAAACAGCATTGTACATGGC
Organism: Hymenochirus boettgeri; assembly: GCA_019447015.1. Classification (NCBI taxonomy): domain Eukaryota; kingdom Metazoa; phylum Chordata; class Amphibia; order Anura; family Pipidae; genus Hymenochirus; species Hymenochirus boettgeri. The sequence continues at coordinate 50,376,232 of CM033469.1, read as the reverse complement.
AGACAGTTGGTGTCGAACCCCCCCACCTCTATTTAGGCTTGGTTTCTTTATTTTCACATAAATGGCCTCCTTAACACCTCTCTTGAACCAGTCACGTTCCTTCGCCAGTATGTTAACATTACAATCTTCAAAGGTATGTCCTTTATCCTTAAGATGCAGATACACGGCTGAGTCCTGACCCGAGGAATTGGCTCTTCTGTGCTGGGCCATACGTTGATGCAGTTGCTGTTTGGTCTCCCCCACATACAAATCAGAGCATTCTTCACTGCACTGCACTGCATATATGATGTCGCTTTTCTTGTGTTTTGGTATTGGGTCTTTCGGATGTACCAATTGCTGCCTCAGTGTGTTGTTTGGTTTAAAGCAGACAGGGATACAATGTTTTTTGAAAATTCTTCTTAATTTCTCGGAGACCCCTGCTACATATGGGATGACCATGTTCTTCCTCCTGTCTTGCTTTTCCCCTTCAATGTTGGTTTTCGTGTTCTTTTCTTTCCTTCTACTTCTTTTGACAAAGGCCCAGGCTCTGGATATCCACAAGTTTAAGGCTCCTCTGAGATGTTTCCTTCTTTAGCCTTCGCCTCTGTGCTAGTGGGATTGTTCTCGGCTCTGTGTTTGCAGGGTCTTATGAGACCCCCAGCTTGTGATCTAAAGGTGGTGGGAGTCAACATCAAATACTGATCTGTGTGTGTTGGTTTTCTGTAAACCCTACTTCCAGTTTACCATTTTTCTAACTTCTACCAAGCATTCCAAGAAACCAGTTTGTTGTTTTGTACCTCTTCCCTTGTGAATTTAATGTTTTGGTCCACCGCTTAATGTGTTCTGTGAAAGCTTGTACTTCCTTATGGTGGATTTTAACCCAGGTGTCATCCACATATCTGAACCAGTGGCTGGGTGCTATGCCCTTAAAGGTATTAAGCGCCTGTGTTTCTACCTCCTCCATGTAAAGGTTGGCCACAATGGGTGAAACTGGAGATCCCATAGCACATCCATGTTTTTGCTTATAGAACTTATCCCTGTATTTGAAATAGGTGGTATTCAGGCACAAGTCCAACAAGGAACACACCTGTTCTGGGTTGAGATCAGTTCTGCTGGTAAGAGTGCTGTCTTGGCCCAGCCGTTTTCTCACCATGTCAACAGCCTCCTTGGTGGGTATACAAGTGAAGAGAGATGTCACATCATAGGACACCATAGTTTCTTCTACACCGAGTACTATATCTTCAATCTTGTTGGTGAAATCCTGAGAGTTCTGGATGTGGTGCTTAGAACTTCCCACCAAAGGTCCTAAGATGTTAGCTAGATATTTTGCCACCTTGTATGTTACCGAGTTGATGCTGCTGACTATAGGTCTTAGTGGGGCCCCTTCCTTATGTATCTTTGGGAGTCCATATATGCATCTCTCTTCACTTGTATACCCACCAAGGAGGCTGTTGACATGGTGAGAAAACGGCTGGGCCAAGACAGCACTCTTACCAGCAGAACTGATCTCAACCCAGAACAGGTGTGTTCCTTGTTGGACTTGTGCCTGAATACCACCTATTTAAAATACAGGGATAAGTTCACAAAAACATGGATGTGCTATGGGATCTCCAGTTTCACCTATTGTGGCCAACCTTTACATGGAGGAGGTAGAAACCAGGCGCTCTGAATTTTCGAAAAGGACACGCGAACTTTCTAGTTCGACCATTCTTCTAATTATTATCCCTCTTCCATGTACTTCGATTGCAAAATCGAGCATCCACCAAAAGTGGGGGTGTGTTTAATCCACTATTAGTTAGCCTACAGACAACATGCCCAGCATGGAATGGCAGCATGTGGTTAGTGGAGACCTTACAGGCAGGTACGATGCCAATGTGGCACCCCCATATAAAGGGAGCGCAAAAGGCAATATGCGCCACTTGACAGAGAAACTGCAATAATGCAGATTACAAATCCACCTGGACACATCCTCACAAAACTACGGCCAGGACATCCGGATCAAGTCCAAGGACAATAACACCATTTATATATAAATTTATCTGTGATGGTTGATTATAAAAAAACACACCTTGTGCACCCTCTAAGGCGGTTTGCTGCAGATCTTTCTGACAAAGCTCTTCTATGTATAACCATATATGAGTTACTGCACTTTCTTGCGTTATTTATAGCACTTGGATTGGCGAAGTTATCGCAAACCGCGCCACAAATGATGCGGGGCCTTTAGTGCTTTCTCCTAAAGGTCTCAAAGTGCATATGCTAGTTAGTGTACTTAGTGTAGTAAATTTAATGTAACTGTTGGTTAATGATAGTACAAGTTGAGTTAAGGACAAGACACATGAAAAAATATTTTATTATTATTTTTTATTATATTAATATTTTTATTATATCTATTTCAACTTCTATTAGTATATATAACCTTTGCCAGATGAGGGAATTGTTTCCCGCGAAGTGGAGAACCAGCCAAAACAAAAAAAAGGCACCCTAGACCTCTAAAAACACTCCAACACAACAACAATGTCCAAAGGACTTTTACGACGGCGGGGTCTCAGCACCCTGTCTGGGTTCCAAGATGCTGTGAATACCACGGGGCCGTGGGTAACTACAAGGCTAAACCACCACACTGTGAAAATCCACACACAGAAAGCTCAAAAAAGCGCACAATCTACTCTCCAACTCCTTATGCGCAGGTCTCCACGTAAACCAACTGACAAAAATGGTGATGCGTAGCATGCCTTTCTAAAAAGGGAGCTCGCATAGCCTCCAAATTAGCTGCCCATTGAGGGGATTTTGGACATGTAGGTATCACTTTTATTTTTAAATTTGACTAATTCTCAAAACCGCGAGCACTCGAACGTTCGATATTATCGAAAAGTCGAGAACATCCGCGGGTCCGGATTAGTTCAAGAAGTACGGGTCCGTTCGAACTCGAATAGGCGGCCAAATCGGGTTCGAGTCGCAGTGCTAGCTCCACCCTAATCCAGAATCGACAAGTCTGTAACCCAACCACCGCTAATACCGACACATGAAATAATGCCCCCCATGTTAGTGGTCTTATCAACTGGATGTATTAGCAACCACACTTTAAGACAAATTAAAGATCACGTAAACAATACAGTAGTGACATTTGTTGTATTAGGGCTTGGATCTTGGGTCTTGCTGTATTTACTCCACCACCAACTTAAATTTGCAAGTTTTAAAATTAGCAGGACCTCCACCTTGAACTGAATCATGATCAGAAAAGAATGCTATCCTGCTTTCGGTATACAGCATTAAAGGTCACACTTTCTGTAAGTCCGTATACAGTATAACACAAAATGAATTTCATAAGATTTTGGCATTGGACCTAAGTAGGTTGCAGAGGTCATAATGATCATGTAAATACACGAGCTAAAACAAGAATGCGATTTATTCCTCTGCTCCAGCTGTCAGACAACTGAATTCCTGTCAGAAATTTTGCTTGTACAATTGAAAATTCTTTGCTACATATGTCCGGGAGCTATTCTTTAAAGGAAACTAACTGTAAAATTTCACATTTTAAAATGGAAAGAATCTGAGGCAGGAGAGTAGATTAATTTTTCCTACCTCACAAATCGTTTTGTTAAGGAGCTACAGCACATTACAGGGTTTCATTGCCAGGTTAGTCCTGGACTATGTCCGTATTAAAGATTAGTGTTGAAGCCAGAGGAAGACTGGCCAGGATCAAGTGGTTCTTTGGGCTTGGTGCTCCTCACAAAAAACTTATATTGGGAGGGTAGTTATCCTTTAAATTATATATACTTACAGAAATATGCAGAAACAGGACAACCGGTAATGTCCCGAACAATGTTTCTGTGGGTGGGGTTTCAGGGATTTGGTGTTGTTTATGTATTTTGTTAGCTTGTGAATGTCACTCCTTGTCATTGTTTGTGACGTTGGCCTCTAAAGAACAATTCTCAATAGTGTCATCCTCTGAGGGAAACATTTCTCATCGTCTTCTGGTTCCTTGAAAAAGCTTCAATGTTAGTAAGTGCACAAAGCTGAAGGTACTTTACTTGGTAATCTGGGTGATATTTCACATTGATCACTTTTTTAAAATTGTTAGGCTGATCCATGCCTCACAGTAAAGATAGACTGATATGAAAATGTTTTGTATGTACTTTTGAATGATAACCAAAACCATAGTGGGCAAATTGTACCATGTATACATTATGTGAATTTAGAGAATACTTTTGCTATATGGACCCCATGAGGTAGGTAATCCAACAGAACCAGCAGCAGAGAGCCTACTAGAAGGATTTGCATCAAGCCTTTATAGAAGGGCTTATCAGTGACATTAACGGGTGTTTTTCCATTTATACAACCTATCAGAACGATAACTGAAGCCACGACATCGCAATGAGCACACTATTGAATGCCAAAGTAAATTGTTAATGCGACTCAACTGCTTATTGTGGAAACGCCCAATCTAGGTTGTATATATAGAAAGGACTCCAATGTTGATCCCAGCACAATAGTCCTAAGAGACTGCCAACGATCACACCTTTTAGCTGAATTTCTTTTAACCCATGAAAATGATATTGTTCCCAATATTCTTCCATCAACACATACCAGCATGCAGCGGCCCTAAAACATGATATCAATGTTGAATGGGTAGATTTAAATATTCCTTTGGAAAATTCAGGCCTATTTGGGAGGGCCGTACACTCGGCTTTTTGTCCTGTCTGTGAGGGTTATAATACAAAAGATTAAAACAGCCACCTCAGGACGAAACACAAGTCAAACGCAAACTAAACACAATACTCAGTTCTGGCATTTTCTTACTAAACCGTAATAACAGCGGCATTCATTTTGGGAATATTATTCTGGTTTGGGGTTATGGAGTTGAGAGTGAGAAGTCATAACGAATGTAAATCATTAGTTCAATAGGGGTAAAAGATTATAATTCGTATGAAAAAATAAACATTATATGGGTAGAAGGCTGAGCAACATTTACTCTGAGAGGAATAAATGTGTTGTGGTGCCACGTGTGTGTGTTAGATTCTTAGCGCAAGATGCCTAAACCATGTATCCTCAAGCTGAATCACTTACCAATAGTTAATTTACAAAGACGAAGACGAGAGTATCCCCATATGTTTCGGCAAGTGATGTTGGATTCTAACTGCTACTGACAACTGGCCCACAGGAGTTAAATTGGTAAAGATGAATGAAGTAGCAAATCTAGAAAACAAAACATGTCCAATCTATTATTAAAAACAATGCAAGGATAAAGAAATGACAGGAAGAAAGGGCCATTTTGTATTGAATAAGAAACATTGCATACATATAACATAGTAATCAGGGTTGAATAACATTGTGTCCTTCCTTTTTACTCTACATACCTGTATTTTGTGGTTGCTCTAGTTGGTCAGAGGAAGGACAAACTATCCTGGCCAAAGGCACAGAAAAAGAATTTGCTGCTGAAGGGGAAAATTCTAAAAATGGCATCCATCTAAAAATTATTCCTGGCACCCCGCCGCGCATAACAAATTGGGAACTGCACTCCCCAATCAGACAGAAGAAAAGGATATATAAATAAGTCCCGTCACCTCCACCCAGCCAGTCTCTTCGTTATGTCAGACATTTTGAGAAGACAGGCTTCCCCTTACGGCCATAGTTCTTCCTTGGGCTCTCTCTGGTTGAGGTATCAGCTGTTTGTAGGGGCCTCTGTGCCCTTCAGGCGAGATACATGAATTCTCCCCTTGGAACGCAGGAGCGAAAAGATGTTCCGTCTGTTGCCTGGACTATAGACCAGACGGAATCTCCGGAAATGTTAAAAATAAAAACATAGCTGTGTCACATGGCTTAAGGAAGCCTCAGTTGAGGTCCAAAATCCCACAGGGTAGTTCCAGACAAGAGGAAGCTTCCAGAAGAAAGATCAGAAGCTGATTCTTCAGATGACTAGATACTGAGGGTCCAGGCATTGATTATAGAAAATCCAGCACTGAATCACGTTAATTCGGCATGTTTGGTGATCGGAAGGTGAAGATAACCATGCCACTTCCACTGTTTTTCAAAAGAGAAAAAGAAGGAACATTTTCTATGCATGATGAGATAGCACAAATAATTCAAGAATAATTAATAAAAGGGTTGCAGAGAATCAGTAGAAACTAAATAGAATGGTTTTGATACCCATTTAATCTAGAAATCTGAATAATGTAGACCGCCGATACTGTAGTAGATGCCAGTGAACGGTTTGTACCCATTCAACTAGGAACATCTAGCATTAATGTGACATGGCTCCTGTAGTAGATTGACCGATGGGCTAGGCTTTCCAAAAGAAACAGCTTCTTCCAGTTGAGGATGCTCTGCCCTAAAACACCAGTAGGAAAAAAAAATGGAGAGTGAGCTAAAGAAGGCTCTATCAGTGTATCAGGGAAAGCTGTAAGGCTCAGTCGCCTCAATATCAGTCATCAATCCACATTCATTTAACTGATAGATGGGAGGCAATACTAATGGAACAGAAAGAAGAAGTATATTGACGCCATTCCTGAGATGCGATTAAACTGTCATTTGGCCTTGTGACATCAGCGAAGTTATTCGTTTAGGGGTCAGGAATATGAGGTTTGTCAGTTTTGGCCCGTAGGGACTTGTGGCATAAAAGAATGGGTATTGCCGATACACCCTCTAAAAACTACCAGCAATTCAAAATGGAGAACATCCAATTGGATAACGAGGGGCGATATCAGCACAAAGATTGGATGTGTACAGCGATCTAAACGATGCACATTTACACGTTGCCATAGCTCAGAACAGCACAAGTATCTTGTTTTTTTTAATTAGGAGACCAACAACTTCCAATTTATTGTCTCCCGTTCGGGCTTTCAATACCAAGAACGTTTACGACAGGTGCTTATAGTGGTGATCGCCTACTTAAAGGGAATCTATAGTGGGAAAAATGAACTTTTGTTTCTTTCTTTCCATGTGTTCTATAATTCCCATAAACCCCAGAGTGTCTTACACTTTTTTAGATGCCTCTCGTGTGCTGAGATACACCAGTTAGAAAGGAATACGTGATTGACATTCCTTTACTCCACACTTGGACTGTCAATCAAACCCTGTGGACTTGATCCCCCCTCCTGCTGTCTGTAATAAACATAGAGTAACAGCATTAGAGGGGGAGAAGGTAGCTGTGATGTTAGATTATAAGGCTGCACTTGACCCCCATTCTTAAATAGGCTTCAATGATTGATTGAGCGGTCACAAAGTGAGAGATCGAAACTGTTACTGAGTCTCCTTCTGCCATGTCTCCAGACAGCTTACTTTATTGGCCACTGTGCGTGGGGGGTGTTTTCAGGATGTTGCAACTTTTAAATCCTACTGACACATAAAAAGCTTTGTCGGTTAGCCGGAGTGAGACATGAGGAGTAACAGAGGGGATGGGAGAGGAGGGAATGCTTGCACATAGATCTGACACCGTGTTAAACAGAGTCAGTGGACAGATATGGATTAAGGCAGACAAGAGTACATTGGAATTTTAACCTTTGCAAAGGGGCAATGTGTTTTTTTCACGATAATGCCCTTTAGGAAGATAGGATCAGAAATATCCATTATTTGGACGATTATTAATAAAGCGAGCAAGAGAAAGCATTAAGAAAGGACCAGAGACAAAGTCCTTCTAATTCTCAAAGATTTGGCTGACTAATAACATGGATTGCTTGTGAAGGTTCTCATTCATCCAGGTCATGGTATATCTGTTGTATTCAATTAGATCAACTGGACTTGAAATGTAGTTCTTGAAGACGTTTCGCTAGTCATCCGACTGGCTTTCTCAATTCAGAATGACTTGTACAAGAATCTGTGGCAATTATGTCCCTGGAAAATCCCAATTAGCATATCACAGCCAGGTGTTAAGGGTGTGATTAGATAGTGGCTAAGAGGTGTTATAGGCACGGCCAGAGAAGAACAGCTTTCAAAGAACACTTAATGCGGTAGACCCAAAACATTAAACTTCACAAGGAGAGGTACAAAACAACAAACTGGCTTCTTGGACTGCTGGAGAAGTTACGGAAAAATGGTTATTAAACTGGAAGAGAGGTTACAGAAAACAACACACACAGATCAGTATTTGATGTTTGACTCCCACCACCCTTTAGATCGCAAGCTGGGTGTCATCAGAACCCTGCAACACAGAGCCGAGAACATCCCCACTAGCACAGAGGCGAAGGCTAAAGAAATGAAACATCTCAGAGGAGCCCTTAAAACTTGTGGATATCCAGACTGGGCCTTTGTCAAAAGAAGTAGAAGGAAAGAAAAGAACACGAATACCAACAGTGAAGGGGAAAAGCAAGACAGGAGGAAGAACATGGTCATCCCATATGTAGCAGGGGTCTCCGAGAAATTAAGAAGAATTTTCAAAAAAACATCGTATCCCTGTCTGCTTTAAACCAAACAACACACTGAGGCAGCAATTGGTACATCCGAAAGACCCAATACCAAAACACAAGAAAAGCGACATCATATATGCAGTGCAGTGCAGTGAAGAATGCTCTGATTTGTATGTGGGGGAGACCAAAAACCCCGCAGGAGAGAATGCGCTGTAAGTATGGATCGGGGGGGGGATTTTTTACAAAATATTGTGATGGTTAGGGGCAGGCAGGGGGGGGGGATTTTTTACAAAATATTGTGATGGTTAGGGGCAGGCAGGGGTTACTTACCTTACCTCCAAAGGATTACACACTAGGTGCAACGATGGCTGAGGATGGATCCAGATGGTGGGAGAGGGGGGGGGGGGGGAACTGCGCATGCCCCATACCTTGATGAGGACAAGGAATTAGCGTGAATCAGAAGCCTCACAGACAGCTTGGAGTCTTCAGTTTCCTGGATTTTAAAAAGGCATATCTGGTAAACCATAAGGAGCAGAAAAATGGGGCCAGTGGTGGGCTAAATTATAGTTTTGGAGGTGGACATGCCCTTTAATGATACGTTCTATTCCTTTCTGACAAAGGTCAGAAAGTTACCTCTTTCCTCTGCCCAATGAGCTATGTATAAGCTTGACCATGTGCAGAAGAGGCAGCAGGTAAGCAGCAGTCAATCATAGGTTGTGATGTCAGTTGTCATAGCCTTGATTGATTGCTTACTATGCTAGAATGGATACAATTATTATCCTTAAATATCTGGTTTGTACTGCAGGTAATAAAGTGCTTACTGTATCAGTGCTGGTTGGAGGCAGGTAACTTACAATTGACCAGTTCTTTGTTTTAAGTGTGGTGATGCCCTTTAATTGATATAGTACTTTCCTTGCCCCTTTTTCCTCATTTCATTCTCAATGAGCCAATCAAATTCAGAAGAATTTCATAGTAGACATTTCTGTAGTTCCTTATAAATTCTTCACCCAGTGGTTTAATAGATTCATCTAACTTATTTCTCTTATTGAAATAATATTTGGCAGAAATTATTTGTGGGAAGACAAAACTAATAATAATAATAATGCCCATGTAAATCTATTATTCAAGAGGAAAAACAAAATTGATTTAAACAAGAATTAAAAAACTGTACCTGAAGAAACAGATGATAAATAAAGGCTGGATGCACCCCTTTAAATAATATCCACTCCCCTTTAAACAGCACAAGTCAAAACTTACTGTGTATTCGGTTATCCTACATTTCACATTCCTTTATGTTCCTACCCTGTTTATTGTTATATCCTGTAAAAGCAAAATGGCAGTATCAAACAATATTAACATGTTTTACTTACTTAAGTTGTATATTGAAGGTTCCTGCACTCATCCTAATCCTCATTTCCATTCTCAGGTGCCACCAGGTTGTGCAACTCCATTTGTTACACCAAACAATTACACTTATATACAAGTAAATCCCGGGCACACTGGATTCATATGTGAATTTATTTTCAACGTTTCAATGACACGTAGGTTGTTTTCATCAGTTTATCCTGATGAAACGTTGAAAATAAATTCACATATGAATCCAGTGTGCCCGGGATTTACTTGTACATTTTATCTTTCTTACATTTCAGATTTTATTGTTGTCAGTTGGATGCTTTTTTGACTAATAAAGTTCACAATGATGAATATGCATCTTGTATTTTTATTCCTAAAGTCCCATTATTTAGAAATCCTTAATAAAAACCCGAGTTTAGATAATTTATAAATTTATTCATGAGATGATTTGGAAAGTAACTCTGGTCCTGTTTATATTTGGAACAATTTTAATGAAATGTCAAACTATATAATAAATAGGTTCATTCTACTGCTCTCCCCAAAGGGGGTTCTACAATCCACCTCTTACCTCAGTTCTACAGGCTAAATGAAGGGACAACTTCAACATTGTCATATCCCTGAAGAATCCATTATTAGATCCAAATTTATTATGTGAATTATTGTTCAGCAACATTCAAGGAGCATAACTAACTTGCATAGTTATATAACTGTTAAGGCAAAATAATATGTTTCTCCACTGCAAGGGTGGAAACATCCATGCTGCCCTCCTGTGTACTTACTTATTGGTTTACTTATTAAAGGAGAATTAAACTATTCTAAAATTTTAATGTGAAAGTTTTTCTCCCCAGAACACCTATACATTGTTAGATTCTTCTCTAGTAAGTTGCATTTAATACATGTAGTAATAGCTCCTGTAACTAACTAGTCTTGAAAGAGCCTTGTGTGCATGTGCACTTATTGGATGCCCCCATGACCACAGTATCAGGCACAGTATTTTCTATACAGATGTCTCCACACCAATATTAAAATGCCCCTGATAAGACTATGAAAGCTGCTTGTTACCCTGCAGTTTATTTACCAGCCAGCATGAATTGTATAAAGCCTTCCCTGAGAAATACAAAAAAGTCATAGCAAAAGATCTTAGCAAAAGATAAAGCTTCTAAATGTACCTGTATTCTTTGGATAGGCTTTGGTGGTTCTCCATTCTAAACACATGTTTTAGAAATGCACAGATCATGAGGTCACAGGTTCAATTCCCCAGACTTTCCCAATTATGTTCACACAGGGTTATTCAATAAAAGTTCTTATCGTTTAAAATGGTGCTAATTTTGCCCCAACCAATCAGACATTAGCTAACATTTGAAAGCTAACATCTGATTGGTTGGGGCAAAATTAGCACCATTTTAAACGATAAGAACTTTTATTGAATCTCCCTGCTAGTTTTTACATATAGTAAGCTTTGACCTTCACAAAACGGTCTATGTGATACTAGCAATCCCCAGACTCTTTAAAGAATCCCAAATCCACCAGCGTGTCATCACCCCACATCCACCTGTGCCCCCCATCTCTACTTCACTGACCACTTCAAGTGGTCAGTTTTGGCAATATCTTACTTAGACATATTTCAACAGCAGAACCATCTGCCAGTAAACCACCTAATATGTGATGCCAGCCAGGCAAGGCTACTTATAAAGCATGCCTGTTATATGTTGTGCCCATTTAAGGAGGCCACTAAGATGGACAGGCAAGATGTGGTTATCAGAAACATGATCCCTGCAGTGTTCCTCCATACTGCTTGATGCTATTAGCAAGAGCATCTGACAATAGTGGTCCCTTCATGTCAGTGATGGATGCTGAGCAAAAGTGTGTTTATGAGGAGGGTGATTTGGTAAGGTGAACTGCAGCAATAGAAAATGAAGCATTCTTCTAGGGGTACGTATCACTAGGCAGTGTTTGTGATGCAGAGGATGGTGAGGTCCTTCCCAGCAGCCTGTACTGCAGTAGGAACTGCCTCAATTTTAATTGTGTTTCTTGCTATATCTGGAAACTGTGCAGTGACACACAGGGGTGCTGGGGCCGACCAGAAAATCTGAGACCAGGGGCCCACCTAACATTTCATATCTCTATTCTCACTCATTTACATATCTGTTTTAATGCTCCTGACTCCTTTTGTTTATTTAAAGGCATGTGCACCCTTAAGCTGGGTACAGACAGTAAAGATGTTTGGAAGAGGACAGACATCTGCAAGATCCTGTCTATCATTTTTCAAAGATCAGTGAACACACAGTCCCAAGCATTCTCCCAATACACATCAAATACAAAGTATAGGGAGAACATTCGGGACTGTGTGTTTCCCACAAGCATGGCCAACTCCCCTATAGGGAGACTACCGCAGCCGAGGGAAATTTCAGGTCTTTCCCGAATGACCGCGAGGCAGACAGGAATGCTTTTGGCGGCCGCATACTCATTCAGGAAAGGCGCTACACACACTGCCGATAAAGCACTGATACCATTGGATCCAACAGTCTCGGGACTTTATTCATAGTGTGTGCACCTTGCTTTAAACAATAAACTGGTTATTTGTCAGTTACTTGCCCCCAGTCTTAACTTATATATTTTGCACTTTTATTACCTGAATTACTAACCAGATATTAAAGGATTATTATTGTTCCCATAACTGGCCTCTCCCGCCATGCAGCCAATCAAGGCAGTGACTGCTGATATTATATTATGATTGACTGCTGTTTCCCCTGCTGCCTCCTCTTTACATGTTCAACCATATAAAAAGCTCTTTCAGCAGATTTATCATTAAATATCTGGTTAGAAATTCATGTAATAAACTGGGAAAAATATCAGTTGGGGTTGTGAGCAGATAACTGACAAGTCACCAGTTTTTTGTTTTAAGGGTGGATATGCCCTTAAAATTTCTTACTGTCCCTTTACCTGTATTTAAAGTTGACCAGTTTGCTCTGTGTTTCTTGGATGAATGGGCTGTGGGCCCTCCAGGGGATTATCCTGTATCCTGGTGGGCCAGTCCGACACTGAAAACTGGGTAGGGTCAATCTGGATTGGTGCTACTAAATGCCAATGAGACCATAGTACTATCCTACAGCAAGCCAGTGGACATTACTAGCCAAGGAATATGGAAAAATATGTATTAAGAATCAAATTGTTTGTGAAGTTAAAATATATAATTTCAGATTCCCATTAAATGGTAAAAACATATGAGGCTAAAGTGAGTCTTCCTTTAAAAGCTGTTTATTTTTCTTCTGGTCAGTACATCTCTCTTTTCTTACACATTAGATATTACAGGAAAAAACAGGTAATCCTCCAGAGATATAGCAATCACTGTTATTTAGAGGAAGGAGCTTTAATGATGATAAACAATTAAAAAAAAATTGTACAGGGAATAAGTGACAAAACCCAAACAGAAGAAAGAAGTGCAGAAACCACTGCAGTACTTTTAACGCCAGCCATAAGCCTAGGGTTTAGCCCCATGTGACTATGCACCACTGCACAGTGTCAGACTGGACTGTTGGAGCCCACCAGGAAATCTGAGACCAGGGGCCCACCAGGAAATCTGAGACCAGGGGCCCAGCAGGAAAATCTGAGACCAGGGGCCCACCAGGATGAGTTTTATCTTACTCCTACTGACCCCTATCATTTATTTAATGCATTTCTTACAGTCCCTTTGGCTCTGTATTTAAATTTTAGAATTTTTCTCTATTTTCTTGGGTGAATGGGCTGTGGGCCCACGGGGGATTCCCCTGTAACCCTGTGGGCTAGTCCGACACTGCTTCACAGTCTAAGGTATAAGAAACAAAGATCCAGGACAGAATACCGTAGACATAATCAGGTATTGGAACATTCCACCTAAATGTGTATCCATGGTCTTCTTTGGTTTAAAAGCCAATTTAAATCCCAATATCCCCCTTTGATAGTCTCTGTAGGTTGGCAGCATTTTCACTTTCCAAAGAGAAGTGGTTTTGTCAATATTATTATATTATTATCATAAGTGTTGCTACTTATGCTGGGGCAGACGTTGAATAGGTTAAACTAATGAGCAGCCAGAGAGAAATATGTTCTCTGCTAGTTGAGAGGCTACTTACAAGAGGTGGAATAGAGATTCAAGAGGTGGAATAGAGATTAAAGCTCTTTCATGGTGCTATCATCATTGGCTACAAGTGAAAGTTACATGTAACTATACAAACCCAAGTTATTATTAAGACTACTGATGACACCATAATGATATAATGACTGTTGATGACACCATAACATTTGTTTTGTCAGTCGCTGAGGAGTAGAAGGGCATTGGTGGAGGACAATAGTTAAAGCATAATGGAAAACCAAAAACTTCAGCCTCTTTAAAGGGCAATTCCACCTCTCAAATGAATGTTCTTTCCCCCTTCGCTCGCAGAAGGTTCCACTTGCTCTCTTTCTGAGCTTGTTATGAGCTTGCACATGCTCTGAGAAGGCAGCTAATGGAATAGCATTAAGTCACTGGCTGTAATGTCAACTGACATATCCATGACTGACAGTTTCTAACCGGATGAACAAGGAAAAATGAAAAAAATGTACCCATAAAAATTGATTTGTGACTTTGTAAATTTAACCCACTATTGGCTCAACTGTGCACGTCCTCCTGTAGTGCTTGTCCAAAGTCCCAGAAAGTGAACAGTAGGAGCTGTATTCCTGTGTAAAAGGTTTCCTGTGGCATGTGCAGGGCAGCCCTTCCCCCCTCCCACCCTCCGGATCCCTCTATTGCTGCCCTTCACCTAGTGTAAAATCCTTTTAATTTACTGTACCTCTCCCTTGCCCACCCCCAAACGCCGCATTAGATCTCTAATGTAACCTCACGAATCATACTTACAGCCCTTTGCTCCCAAGGCTGACCGGCAGCCAATCACAGATGCGGCTTTCGGTCCGACCATCTCTGCAGCTTCCGCTTAGCAGAGAGTAAGCGAAGACAGCCGCGGTAGCGAAGGGCTGTAAGTATGATTCGGGTGGTTTAATTAGAAATCTAACTCGGTGGTTGGGGGTGGGCAAGGGAGAGGTACAGTATATGAAAAGTTGTAATTTAGGGTGGGCGTGCCCTTTAAGTTTGCTATGACTTGCACACTGGCACTGACAAAGGCTTCAGTTGACAGCAAAGCATCTTTGTTTCTAAAAAAAGGTTAAGTAGTTTTTAGGACAATGAATGTTCATGTGCTAACTGGGATCCTTAAACACTGCCCTTTCTTTGGTACAACTATTTGTCAGAACTGAATGATTTCTTTGCTTGGACAAATTGTGGGAGAACTTTCACATACAGCACGGAACATCCACAGAACATGCTAAATTCTGCATTCAAAGAGACAGTCTTGTGGTCTGATTGTGATTCAAATTGACTTGTTTGCCCAAAGGAATGGCTAGATTGATGACTGGCTCTTTGCAGGGCACAAAGGCTTATACTAAATTTCTACTTTAATCACAGAGCTGTGATGGAAGCAAAGTACTGTATATTAGCCTCTAAAAAGTGGAGACAGAGTGGAGGTCTAAACACAAATGATCCTATAATCATGGCTGCAGGATGGTACAGAATGTGCTTATACTTAACTGTAACAACAACTGTAATAATCAAACAATAATGGCAGCTCTGGGCTTCCCACAATCTCTCCTCCCTGATTGGTTAGTCCTGTCAATTGGTTTTAAGCATGCTCACATAAAGGAACACTCTATTCATGTAACAGGTAACTTTATCCAGCTTTTTCAACAGATACTTTTCAAAAGCTCATTTTTTTTGCCATGGAAACCTTGCAAATCAGGGTTTTAAACATAAATGGGTCCATATTTATAAAGGAAGGTATCACTATTTTGTAAATGTACACCATACTTTTACGATAACCCTTTGTATCGGAAATTTCCGATACTGCAGGTTAATACAACAACATAAACAGATAATATAGCTCTGCCACTAACTACCAGCAGCTGATTGGTGTTCCACTGCTAGCTTGAGTATAATTAACAATATAACGTTTTAACTTTGGCAATAATAAAACTGTCATTCCAGCCTGCATGCAATCTGGTCTTTTTTGGGTTAATGAATAAAGCTATCCTGGTTTCCTTGTGCTTCATTGCCATCTGTAGCGTGTAGTAGAGTGTATGGAATATCAATGCATTTGCGATTGGCCGTTTGTATTGAATACAAAAGATGTTCATTTTTGAAAATACCCATACAGAATACAGCTTGTTACCCAGTAAACCGTGTCTTTATAGTTAACCCCTAAAGCACAGTTCATTTTTTTCCTTTCCTACAATCATTTCCTCCTGTTCATCAAAGCAAAGGGTAATATTTCAATGTATGCTGCAAGGAGCGCCATTTACACAAGGAATTATTTAGTATTTTAACTAGTGGAGAAGTGGAGCTTGTATGGGGATCACTTTATACAAATCGATCATATTATGAACAATAGATTATGTCAAAGGAAACACAGTCTTCCCCCTTAGGATTGAAAGAAATGAAGTTTGGTAGAGGAAGTATCAGAAAGGGCTTGTTACAGTGAGAAGTAGATGTGGTAATGGAAAGTTTATTGCACAAAATCGAGTAATAAAGTAGATAAACATTGATTTTTGGAGCTGCATTGTGAGAGTTGGTACACTCAATAGATTCACTATACAATATTTTCATTGGATCTGCCAGGGATTGAACCAATCGGCAGTGACCAATCTTTTGATAAAACTGATTGGTTCAGATAATCAGTACTACTGTCCCTTTTACATGCTGGATACTGGAAAATACAATATTGCTTAACTTAATGCTAAGTTTAAAACTACATTGATGAAATGACACTTCAGTGAGACTCCACCATTGTCTCACTAGGAAAGCAGGTAGAATGATTACCTGGTGTTACCAATGAAAATTAAATGAAAATGTTAATTGTGGAGTTTCCCTTTAAATGTATTCAAATGAATGATTACCTGGTGTTACCAATGAAAATTAAATGAAAATGTTAATTGTGGAGTTTCCTTTAAATGTATTCAAATGAATGATTACCTGGTGTTACCAATGATAATTAAATGAAAATGGTAATTGTGGAGTTTCCCTTTAAATGTATTCAAATGAAACTCCTGTGCATCGATTGTCAATAGGTAATTGCACCCCAACACAGCCCTGCCATTAAAGGTCTAATTAGTCTGACAGTGAATTGAACAGGAAGGTTTCTACTCTCTTATAGGATTATGTAGGGAGAGCCGTACCAAGGGTTAACGTGACTTTAAGGCATAAGTTGTGGCAGTTGCGGCGGTACGTAAAAACCGTGTCACGCAACCAACGCAAGGTATGTACCAAGCCGATAATGGCTCTTAAAGATGGAATCTTTAAAGCATGCAGATAGGAAAATCCCACTTGCGATGCACTGAGAGCAGCTATCGGCTCAGTGCATTGTCCAGAGGAGGCAATAGAGAGTGATAACTGCTATCCATGCATAGCCTTATTAATGTTCAGTTCTTTCTTAGTCAAATCAAACTAAAAGAAAGTAACGGGGCCCACACACATTGTGACTTCCATCACAAATTTTCTGTTTAGCTTGACAGGCCCCGATACTGATAGTATTAGTTTGCCAGCATCCTAATCTATCCTATAAAGCACTATCCAACACAGCCCCTCCATACCTCTCAGAGCTCATCCACCGATATAACCTGGCCTAGATATTACCCCTCTAACTGACCCAACCTGATCCAAACCGCCTCTCACACTCCACTGCCAATCTATTTACAGCCTTCCGATTCCCGTCACCTTATGTCACCCCCATTTCCTCTAGATTGTAAGCTCTTTGGGCAGGGTCCTCTATCCTATTGGATCACGGTATTGCTGTAAGTAATTAAAGGGTATCTCCACTCAAAAAGTTGGGCCATTTAGATTTATTGAAGAACGGGAGGTAAAGGAGCTGTGTGGGAGGTAAAGGAGCCCTAGTGCATAGTCTGACAGGTCCCGACGGACTGTCTTCTATGCACAGGAGCATCGCACTTGCGGATGAACGTAGGAGACAGAGTCTGTCAGGACCTGTAAGACTATGCGCCAGGGGAGCAAGGCATTGGGTACGTTTGTTACCTTCTCTCCTGGCTCCTAAACGATTTATTGAAGAATGGGAGGCAAGACACAACTCCTTTACCTTCTTCAATAAATCTAAATGGCCCAACTTTATTTTTTGAGTGGAGATACCCTTTAATCACGTATTATGTGTTATCTGTGTAATTAATATGTATGAATTTATGACAATAATATGTATTACACTGTATGTAATGTATGACTATGTAATCGTAAAGCGCCACAGAAGATGTTGGTGCTATCTAATTTCATAATAATAATAATCTATCATTTTAGCTTAAAGGGTAACTATGATGAATACACAGATGACTTTCCAATGAAAGCCCTTTATATTACCTTTAAAACAATCCCTCAACAACGCTTCTAATTGCAAATCCCATGAGCTACGAAATCTGAAAAAGGCCTCTCCTAATGACGTTAGGGCATGCTCTGCCTCCTGGTGAGCTGGTGACTCTGTATCTTCATGGAACTTGTAAGTAAAAGCCTCGCCAAGGGATAGTTTTAAATATAATAAAAAGAGCTTTTATTGGAAAACACTTTGTGCATTCATCACAGTTACCCTTTAAGTAGGGACAGAAAAGTTAGTAACACCAACCCAACGCGATGATCAGGGTGAGAGCCACACTTCTTTAGAAGATGCAACAAGGGAGATCCTCCTAGAAGAACAGTCAAAGGCTTGCTTAGGAGTGCGACCGACTCCTTCTGTTATTTTTTGGTATTTTGTAAGGATATCAGTTTTCTGTAAGTAGGTATTTTGATGTACATAAACAACAATCATAAAATTCAATTTACAGTATTCCTATTTTTGTATTTAGGTACACACTGCCATCTAGTGGCTTTGACAATAAATGCAGTTTGTCCATCAATACATATCCAATTTTTTTGTATTCTCAGCTCTGCACTTTATCCCCATGGTTGCAATCTTTATCACCACAGCTGTTTTTTATATTATGAATAATGCACCCACTATATAAAATACAAGGATATGGCATAAATAGCTGGGCAGAGGTGTAAGTACCATGGGAACAGCCCTTGTGAGTGCAACTTCTTGCCCCCACCCCCATTGCTGAAGAAGGGAGGGGAGGCAGAGTAGGGGATCAATTTTAGTTTAAAAGTTCTTCATGTTTACTGAATTTCTCTTTGTAGTTTTGCTTGGGGTGTTCCAGTGATTTCTAGTTACATCCTGTCACCTCCTTAAAATAGGTTCCATCATGTGACTTCATCAGGGATGTAACTACAGGAGCCAAGGGGACAAATCTTATTTTTTCTATGACAGACATAGCCTCCTTCCAGAAAACCACTGTGGATGAAACAGGGATAGGGGCCCCATCATAGTTTTGCTGGGGGGCCCAGTGATTCCTAGTTACGCAACTGGCCTTCATTAATTCATTTATACTGGTGTGAAATTATCTCCCACTTACCTCACTTTCATTTTATAACCTATCCAAATCTTGAAAAAATTAAACTATGGCACACGTGGAAATGTAAATAACTGTAGTCTCAATGCTGAACTCTTTTCAGAGTATATTGTAAATGAGGCACCTGTGCGAGATATGATCACTTATATAAATATATTAATGGGCCATACAGTAAAGTCTCTGGTGCATTGTTTACTAATAGGTCATATCAGAGGACACATGGACATCCTTTAAGATTAGATGAAAAAACTTTAATCTTCGGTTAGGAAAGGTTTCTTTACAGTGAGAACGGTGAAACTGTGGATCTCTATAATGCATAACCATCTTAGTCTAACTGGGACAGGTCCCTTTTGAGAGTCCTGGACTGCCATGCTTTTGTCTTGCAGGGAGTGTAGGGGCTTGAGCAGGCCAGGGGAATTGCTTGGCAGATCGGGCTGGAGCTGGGTGTGCTGTAAATACACAAATGGCTACTCACACTTTTTACTTTTTACATTTTTGGCTCCAATCCCACTCCACTCCGTCTCACCAAGTCACCAAGAATATAAATGCAGGAGAGCCAGATGCAGGATTTAAACTGCAAAAGTAACTTTTATTCTGTGTGGCATGTTTTGGGGCAAGTGTGCTCCTTTATCAAGAATGCTATAATATTCTTTATCAAGCATGCTATAAGAATAAAAGTTACTTTTGCAGGTTATTCCTGCATCTGGCTCTCCTGCATTTATATTCTTGGTGTGCTGTAAATAGACATTATGTTACTATAAGCATTCTGAGGCACATGGCTTTGGTAAGGCACAGCAGTGTGACATAGCACAATGTTCCTTAAAAGGTAACTGTGGTCTCCAATTCTTCTAAACTAGTAAGGATTATATAAAAAGCCTTCCATCCCACCTTCAAAATAAAACCTAAATTACATCTCTAGATGAAATTTATGAGAACTTATTGCTGGAGAAGTTCAGCAATATTACTTCCTGCTTGAACACTTCCTGTTTATAGCCACGTGACCAGCTTGTAGTCATGTGATCAGCCTCTGCCTGCATTAAAAGCCTCCCCCTTCTCAACTGTCAATTTTTCTCCCAGGTACTTCCTGTTTACCCCAGCATTAAGTCTTTACTGAGCATGCTTCTCCCCCGGGGTGGAGGGGCGGGCAGAGGTCAGGTGATGTCACTGAACCTACTGGAAGCAGGAAGTTTGAACATTTACCCCAATATCATTTCTCACAGTTTGAAGCTAGAGATGTGATTGTTGGCTCATTATAAAGGAAATACTGCAGGCTTTCATTCAACCCTAACTTGTTTGGAGACCACCGTTGCCCTTTAAGAACGTCAAGTGGCACCAGAAATAACGTCTCTCTTCTTGGGAGAAATAGATCTGTAGAAATAAAAGCTAAACTTTTTGTTTAATACAAATATTATTAATATTATAAATATTTTACAAAATCCAAATAGATTTACGAATCACTCAGGGATTAATAAATACAAACTGCAATTTACACACATAGTAGTCAAATTTTAACTTTTAAATTTTTAAAGTTCAACCTCTCCTAATGCTGATCCATCTAAATACGGACCCAGAAGAAAATAAAACCTCTTCTTAAGCCACATACAATTAGTTAAGGTAAGCAGATTTATCCCAGGACCAACTTATAATACTGTATATAGTCAAGTATAAAACGACCCGAGTATAAAACAAGGTACCTATTTTTACCAGAAAAAGCAGTAAAAGTGACTCTATAAAGTGAGGGTAGAAATTATGTCCACTACTGCCTTCTAAATCTGTATTGTTTTGAGGCTTTAGTTGCCCTTTAAATGGACAGCAGAATTCCCATACAGTAGTCCCATACAGTAATAACCAAATCCAGTATGGCTATTACTGAATGGGACTACTGTATGGTAATTCTGCTGTCTATTAAAGGGCAACTAAAGCCTCAAAACAATACAGAATAAGAAGGCAATCTTTTTAACAATAGTTACCAACCTCCTGATTCTGTATTGTTTTGGGGCATTAGTTGTCCTTTAAATGTCCAGTAATCCCATACAGTAACCCCCATTCCTTGGCACTCCAGATGTTTGGAAACTACAAGGTATTGCCACTGCAGGGATTACAGTGAATTCAGGCAAATGGATGGCCAACATCATTCGCCGCCACTGAAATCACCTCAGATTTTGCGGCCCAACCGAAACAAAGGAAATATCAGTCGGGCTGCAAAACCTGAGGTGATTTCAGCAGTGGCAAATGATGATGGACACCCATTTGCCTGGATCAGATGAATGGGTAAATCAGCATGAATCATGCGGTCTATAGGAAACATTTGCCATGACCAACAGAGCTCGTTAGTGGTGAATGGTCAGGACAAATAATTTGTCTGTGTGTACACAGTCTAATATCCGGTTTTACTGAGAAATCCCCATTTGCACTTTATTTCCATGACCGGCACCATACTTTATACAGATTTAACTTTCAGTACTTTCATAGTAGTTATACATTTTACAGCATAAGCACGTTTATATTAAAATATATCACATTTTAGGATATAGGTTCTGTGTCACTTGTCAGACAGTTCTGTCCTGATAGAAATCTCTAATTAAGTATCAAGCCATATGGACCAAATCCTGGCAAATTTTGTAAGGCATTCTCTGCTCAAATTCTGAGAATCGAACGTGTTTATGCATTCAGTCAGGGGTCGTTCACCGTTCCGCCTGGCGGATCGATATGGGAGGTCATCATTTAGCAAGGACCTCCATTGTCTCAGCTTCGGGGGTTCTGTTGCCACCCATTTAAGTGGCCTTTCTTATGTATGGCCTTTCTAGCATAGATCAGGAAAAGGTGATGTATCGTGCTAGCCAGTCAAAAGGCTAACCCTTTTTAGTTCCTTTTTCAAGCTGATTATCTTAGTTAGCCAATAAAGGTATCACCTTTATACCACTTTTATTTTTTATTTCAAAAGGATTATCCTTTTAGCATAGATCAGTGACTACCTGGTGTCTGCCAGTGGTGTAACTACCGTAACTACTGCCCCTGCCTACCCCGCGACAGGGGACTCGGACGGTAGTAGGGCCCACCACAAACCCAAGATCTCTTCATCGATCAGCCGTTTTTAAATAGCTGATCACTTGTATGAATGAAACATATGCGAGATTAGCTGTTTAAAAGACCGGACCCGAACTTACGGAACTGAACCGGAAGTTTGGGTCCGGCCTTATAAACAGCTGATCGCGCGTATGTTTCATTCATACGCGTGATCAGCTGTTTAAAAATGGCTGATCGCGGAAGAGATCTTGTTGGGGGTCTAATCTTGCGGGGGGCCCAGGCCCCTTCATGTATGCAACAGTTCAGGTACATTGGAGTCGCACACCTCAATGAATTCAAAGTGTTTATTGAAAACCACACATCCAAATGACATTGTCATTTGGATGTGTGGTTTTCAATAAACACTTTGAATTCATTGAGGTGTGCGACTCCAATGTACCTGAACTCCAATGTACCTGAACTGTTGAGGGAGCCAATAACATTGGACCATAAATGGGCACATTGAATGATCATTCTGTATAAAGAATATATGGAACGATCACTGTTGACATTTAGCTATACAACCATCTCCAGGATTTCCTAATGTCCCTATTCCTGCTCACTAATCTCCATCACAGTGCAGTAGGTACAGTAAGTCCTGTATAAAAACCCAGTCTCAGCAATCACCTAAGGCAGCTGCAGGGTTAATGTTAATACAGATCTCTATGCTGCTGTCAATCACAGGGCAGACTGCTTCTTACTCCCAGCTTAATTAGCAATGTAACAATCTATGTACCAGTCTATGTACCAGTCTATGAACCAGTCTATGGACCAGTCTATGTAGCAGTCTATGTAGTAGTGTATGTACCAGTCTATGAACCAGTCTATGGACCAGTCTATGTAGCAGTCTATGTAGTAGTGTATGTACCAGTCTATGTACATGTCTATGAACCAGTTTATGAACCAGTTTATGTACCAGTCTATGTACCAGTCTATGGGCACCAGGAGAAGAAGAACAGCAGACAGCACTGAGAAGGCAGAAAGTTCCAGGCACCATTAATCCCCCTATACACGCCCTGGTTAGCGCAACTTTAACCCTTGGGTCACACAGCCTATTCACCAGACACTATGCGGCAAATTCTACGTGACTATTTAAGGACAGATGTTAGCTGGTGGTAAATACTTGGGTGGGGTGATATGGACACAGAACTAAACAGACGCGGGTGAATCTCATTCGGGAGATTTGCCCTTAGCGCCTGCAGATCTGGGTGAATCTCCCCAACTTTATTTATGCTGAAATCTGTGAACTGCAAACAAACCATTAACTGTTTATAACATGACTGTTAACCCACTACACTATGGTTTTCACCCACTGGGTGAGCTGTTGTATTTATAACCACTGTGGGCAGGTTAGATCCACCAATCATATCTCCCTTGTCAGTTGGTTCACTGCAAATGTAGAGGGAAGTGAATATTACTGTTAGGTCTAGGCCACACTACTGCACTTCTAACCACGATTTGAACAAGCTTTTAAAAGTGAACAGTAGTGTTGGCCTATGGAGATGCGATTCACATGCGCTCTGATAAGGGCGAACTGCCCAAATCGCACATTCAAACAGACATCCCCCGTGAGACGTGTGGCCACCCTGCATGAGAACTAGGAGCACTGCAGTGCTAACTACTGATTTCAATGCAGGTATTTTATTGACTTATTTAACACCTGAAATCGCACTGCAGACAAGCTTTTTTTTCATTCAGAAAAAACACTTTGAGGCTGAGGCCACACCAAACAATACACAACACAGCACAGCGCACCTAGTGTGGCAAGACCAATTGGCGCTTTTTAATGCACAATCAGATCGCACATTAAAATGTGCTAGTGTGGCCTAGCCCTTAGGGCGTTTCACATGTGCTTATGATTGCGTTTTGCACCCCGTTAGTGTGTGAAGGGGACACACTGCGTGTGCTGAGATCCGTTTTCATACCACATGGGATCACCTTATTTTTGCGTATCGCATGCACTCCCATAATGGAAGGTTGGCAGAACCGCAGCTTGAACGCACGGTAACGTGCAAGATTGGGTTTGCACATTTCGCGTGGGTTACTGTCTGTTATAGTGTGGCCGCAGCCTTAAAGGGCAACTTTGGTCTCAAAACAAGTTAGGGTTAAATGAACGCCTGCAGTATTTCTTTTAAAAAGAGTCGACAATCTTCTCTGGCTGGAGCCTGTGAGACATTACATTGGGGTGAATGTTCAAACTTCCTGCTTCCAGTAGGTTAAGTGACATCACCTGACCTGTGCACCGTCCATCCGCCCGGGGGGAAAAGCATGCTCAGTTAAGACTTAATGCTGGGGAAATCGGTAAGTAACTGGGGGAAAAATGACAGTTGAAAAGGGGAGCCTATTAATGCAGGAAGAGGCTGGTCACATGACTACAAGCTGGTCACATGGCTGAAAACAGCAAGTGTTCAAGCAGGAAGTAATATTGCTAAACCTTTCCAGCAATAACTTCTCACAAATTATATCTAAAGATGTGATTTAGGTTTTATTTTGAAGGTACGATGGAAGGCTTTTTATATAATCCTTACTAGTTTAGAAGAATTCGAGACCACAGTTACCCTTTAAAGAAGAACTGAACCCAGTTTTTATTAAATAGGGAATATGTTTATTAAATAAGCCCCATACTGTATGACGTACCTCACGGGTTAATATTTCCAGCTCCTCCCATGCAAATTTCTCTTTCCTTTGTCTTTTTTCCTGGTCCTTTATCTTTGGAGCTACGACCCAGTGAACTAGTTTGGGTTAATATGGAGCAGAGGCAGCTGGTGGATGATTCTTGTCTCTTGGATCCTTTTCTGGAGGTTCAGTAATGCCAAGCACCATATAATTATAAGTGCCGTCTCCGCCGATGTGCTCTACCGCACAGTACGGTTTATACTGTAGGAACCAATGTAATACATCATAAATATTATATACATTATATCCCTATAAATGGTGTTTAGCCTTTATAAGCCACACAACTGAAACTCGTACATTTAAGGTGACTCTAGCACGTGTAGTCACATGACTATAATTGTGATCCATTAATGCTCACATGCCAATGCATTATAACGTGGTGGTCACATTGTATGTGTTGCAATCCTTTTTTGCGAAAATTAGATCACTTTTTTGGCAAATAGCATGTGCTCTGATACCGGAATATGCTACTGACACATCCAGAGCCCAAGTACTAAGTTAACACTTAGGGCGATATTTATAAAACATCGATATCGTTATCGCAAAAATAACAATCGTTATCGTAAAACAGCAATCGTTAGCGTAAAATAACGATCGGCATTTTCCGATAACGATCGGTATTTACCGATAACAACTGGTATTTTCCCATAACGATCGGTATTTACCGATAACAACCGGTCTTTTACGATAACGATCGATATTTTACGATAACGATCGTTATTTTTGCGATAACGATATCGATGTTTTATAAATATCGCCCGTAGGGCCATATTTATAAAGGAGCTTTTGCTTTTAAGTGATACAGCGCCATTGATGATCGGTCCGGCTGTCGTACATTTCGACCGCTACCATAAATGTACGATAGCGGACATAAATCTATGACCGTGATCATAGATTTATGGCCGCCATAGATTATCATTGCAGTAGTTTACTACCACATGGTATTCTACGAACAAACGGTCGTAAATGTAGTTTTGCGGTAGTACATTGACAAAAAACAGTAGAATCACAAACTTGCGATACCGTGGGTTTATAAATATTGCCCTTACTGACACACATAGTCTCCTTGTACTGAGTGCAAATCTGTTCACATATAGTGGGAGCCATTGCTAATCACAGTGGGTACTATATCAAGTTAGACACCAAAAAACAGGGGGGAGTGGGGGCTCTACCAGGAAACTGATCCCTGGGGCTAAAATAGCATACATAGACAAAGATAAAGTAAATAGCAGCAATAGCCACCTTAGAGCTTCTCTGGTCTGGATGCATTAGCCCCAGGCCCGGTACTAACGAAGTTCAACATCAGATTTCACAATAAAATGAAAAGCAGGTGTACTCACTCCAGTGTAATCTTGGCCTGGGTGCAGCAGCCCCGAGCCCGTCTCTTCAGCTCCACGTCAATCCAAAGAATAATCAGCGAGGCACGACAAAACAGGACCACTCAAGTTCCATCAGGTAAGTTAAAAGATAATTTTATTGACGTTACATCTAAAACCAGCAGCAAACTCGGGAACCTGATGCGTTTCGTGCTATCATAGCACTTCCTCATAGGTTTTCCCTATGGAAATTACCCACATTATGGGTAAAAGTTCTTATCAGGTAAAATGGTGCTAATTTTGCCCCAACCAATCAGATCTTATTTAGCATTTGAAAGCTAACATCTGATTGGTTGTGGCAAAATTATCACCCTTTTTAACAATAAGAATTTTTATTGAATAACCCTGTTCATGTCTCCAGTTCAAAAACTGTGGGAGGAGTTACAGAAATAGAACAGGAATTTGCCAAATTAAAAATTAATAGACCAACACCGCACGGTAGTAAAATCCCACCCGTCATCTGTAACTTGTTATGTTGCGCCCCGTTTGTACTTCACGATCAATATAAAGGATCAACATCACAATTTAACAATATCAGTACTTTAAAAATATAGTTTAGTGTCCCTTATCAGTGGTGCTCCATTTTTTATATTTAAAAATTATGAAAACCTGTTGTAAATGGGTAAATTTGACACAATTTTAAGACACAATGTCCTAGGCATAACAGATCACAGACTGGATCTGAAATTTGATACTGTGATGAAATCAATATGGCATCACAAATGTTTTATAGCACAGAAAAACAAAAAATTAACCAGATCTCATTTACAACATTAGTAGAACTTGAAATAAATTTAGACCTTTATTATAATGGTGTGTATATAATATATATATATATATATATATATATATAATATATTGCCGGTGCTGTCACAATTGTACAAAATCGAAGAGAAAGAACGCAACGCACTCACAGGTCTTGGCAAAAAAATTTAAAAAAAGCAGTTTTCTGTCAACATGCCTATGTCAGGCCGTCATCAGGACTCCTGATGACGGCCTGACATAGGTTGAAACATGTTGACAGAATAAACTGCTTTTTTTGATTTTTTTTGCCAAGACCTGTGAGTGCGTCACGTTCTTTCTCTTCAATATATATATATATATATATATATATATAATATATTATTATATAATATTATATATATATATATATATATATATATATATATATATCGTACATACCTATTTTTACCTGAAAAAAATAGTAAAAGTGATGACTCGAGTATAAAGGGTAGAAATTTTGACCACTACTGCCTTCTGATTCTGTATTGTTTTGAGGCTTTAGTTGCCCTTTAAATGGACAGCTGAATTCCAACACAGTAGTCCTATACATTAATAGCTAAATCCAGTAGAGCTATTACTGTATGGGACTACTGTGTTGGACTACTGCTATCCATTTAAAGGGCAACTAAAGCCTCAAAACAATACAGAATCAAAAGGCAACAGTATATACCATTCTCCTTCTGATTCTGTATTGTTTTGAGGCATTAGCAAAGCCCCCCCCACAATACAGTGCTACCACTACAACACTACAACTCTACTGTGGAATATTCATGTGCTTTACACTAGAGCCAGCAGGATCTGACTTACAGATCTATAAAATATAACCCCCACAGGCTTGCAGATCTTGATAATTTATTTCTGTGTAAATCTGAGGGTTACCCACTGTAATATTCTTAAGTCAGTTCTGATAATCAATGTGGCCTTATACATTGTAAGACATTATCCCTGTAAGTTGCATTAATGCACATGTAACAGATTCTGTAACTAAGAAGGCTTCCGTGTTGTTGCCAGTACATGTCTCTGTCCATGTAGACTTTAAACAGCCTTGTGAGCGTGTGCACCTATTGGCCACATCCTGCACCTGACTTTTCACTGTCTCTATTCATTTTCACTGTCTCCACACTATGGAAGCCCCTACAGTTTACTTTTCAGCCAGCATGAGTGGTACAAAAAACGCCCACCAGGAACAATATATTACTGCCTTTATAGTCAGCTGATTTTACTGCCTTTTTGTTGCTTGAGCTTCATACACACGCATAATGTGTTTGCACAGCTGTTTCAGGTGATAATTGCGCCGTGCATGGAAACTTGATTAGCCGAAATGGCCGTTTGGTTGGGAATTGTTGCCCGACCAACCGTGCAGATCTTCAACTGAGCGGCCGTTTCGGCCCATATACGGCACGATTATCAGCCAAAGCGGCGTGCATACACATACACAGTCGCATGTTTGTATGAAGCTTAACATTCTGGTTCTATAAGATGAAGATTCCAATGATAGTGGTCTAATGCTTTCTTTTAAGAAAGACAAAGTACATGACGTGGCAGGTTCAATTCCTGTCAGTTTCTGGGGGCGAGGCTGCAGCTTCCTTGTTTTGATGTGCTGTGCACTCGAGAGCATATTAAGTGTTCTGTGACCTCTTTGACTGACACCAAAACAAAGAGGTGGATTATGGGAGCTGACCCCGTTTTATTTTATGAATCATACAGCAACCACAGCAAAGGGAGAGGTGATATAAGATGAAACTTGCTGTTTCTTTTGAATGTGCTTGTCTGGTGATTTTAGATGAGGGATCTCACAATGGTTTAGTGACCCACCACCTATATCTCCTGCAAGCACCTCAGCTCTTGAAAGGGGCTCTGGGGATCTGCACAGATTGTGAACCCCTAAGGCTGCCCATGCACCTGAGAATAACAATAACACCACATAAGATACACATGTGCAATAAAAAGTAGAACTTAACTTTCAAAGAATATACATTTATATAAACAACAGTGAGACCCGTTCAATATAATTGTTGTTTTGTTTGTTTATATTTTCATTTAATTTCAGGTAACATAAATATGTTTTACCCCATTGCAAAGAGCAGTGATTTTCCATTTTTTTTAAAAACCATTTCCAGGGGTACAATGCTGTTTTGACACCTTACCCTGGGCAGTTTCGATAACACCTCTTAGCCTCAATGCAATCACACCTTTTTCAGAAGGTCCCTAGCACCTGGCTGTCATATGCTAATTGGGATTTTCCAGGGTACATTTACCATGACCTGGATGAATGAGAACCTTCACAAGCACAGAGTGGTTAGAAAGTGCAGAGAAAATTCAGGCTGAATATACAGTAGGCAACGGTTATCTACAGCAATTTTTTTATCATCTAAAAACTAATGCATAAAGCCAGTAATAATGAAGAGTTGGTTGGTTGTGAGGAATGTGTATGAATCCAATAATAACTTACAGTATAAGGAACATAGGTTAAGAGCTATGTGTGCGGCAGGAGTCCCTAATATGTAATATAAATATATCAGGGGTCCCTAATATGCATAGTTTGGTACCGGTACCCTTTACTACAGTAGAGGGAGCCAATAACATTAGACCATAAATGGGCACATTGAATGATCATTCTGTATAATGAATATATGGAACAATCACTCCTGTGTACATATATATAATATAGATAATACAATGTTGACAGTCAGCTATACAACCACCTTCAGGATTTCTTAATGTTCTCTATACCTTCTCACTAATCTCCATCTCAGTGTAGTAGGTACAGTATATATATTAATGTAATCACCTCAAGCACCTGCAGGGTTAATGTTGATACAGATCTCTATGCTGCTGTCAATCACAGGGCAGACTGGATACATTTTTAAAACAAATAAAATGCTGCTTTTCACTCCCAGCTTAATTAGCAATGAAACAATCTATGTACCAGTCTATGTACCAGTCTATGGAGACCAGGAGAAGTAGAACAGCAGACAGCACTGAGAAGGTAGAATGCGGGGATTCCAGGCACCAGTAACCCTCCCTTAAACATGCCCCTGGGTTGATAATTCAGCCTTTCGACCCATTGGCCAACTGGCTGAATTATTGGCCTAAGTTTTCTATGTGACTGATCATTCCCAACTAATTTTTATCATTCCCAACTAATTTTCAAGGTCAAACATGTTGAAAATCTGGCTGATTGTGCATCATTCAAAAAGAAAAAAAAATTGGTCAGATGTTTTAATCTCCATTTAACAGACCAATTGCTTTACTGATCAGTAATTTGTTGGCTGGGTATATTGGGCCATAGTTGACTGAAGTCAGCAACCACCTGCAGAAATCTGGGGCTTTTAGTTACATGTGATACCTTTTGATTACAAGAGGCACAGACCCAATGAGCCAACTTTAGATCATGTATCTTTGTTGTGATTGGGCAGCTATGATGCTATGGCTGAGGTGGGGCAGTATGCAGCATGCTAGGTTAAAACTAAAAGGTTTCTTGTCAAGGGTTATTTTTAATGGTTGGTTATTTCAGAGCTAGTTAGACTATTTCTTACCAATCAAAATATTTAAAATTGAAACCAAGTTAAATAAACATGGAGAAGAAAATAGTCTGATTTATTATCTAATTTATTGTTTTGTTGGACTTGGTCATGTGTTTATTTTATGTCTCTGCTTGTTGGTGTCCATAGATCAATATGCTATTACATTACCCTTTGTAAAATGTAACCTGCTTGCACTATTATGATATAAATATTGAAGTCATATCTATTAAAGAAAATAATTAAGAGTTTATTATAATTTGCTTATCCATAAAGTATAATATTCCAAACGTTTCATTGAAATGTTCCATTGAGAAATAATGGTGAAATGTAACTTACTGTAATCAGTTTGATGATTAACTCAACAATAAAATAATATAACAAAGGGTAATACAGTTATAACTAACCCTGTAATGTCAGAAACATCCAATAACATGTAGTGGTACTTAGCCCTTGTTAAACAACCAATGAAGCTTCTGTCCTTTAGGTCAGTGTTATATTACATTTGTGTTTTCTAACAATCCATAAGGTCCATCAATGTCCAAAAGTACAAAAAAGTTTTGCTGCCCAACCTTTTAGGCTTTACAATAGACTTCAAACAAGGAAGAGGCAGAATGCATACGGTAGAAGATGGAGAAAGGCATTGCAAGGTTTACAACTGTAATCCAGGGTTCAAAACCAAAGACAATTTCTTCCAACCCGTTGTCATATTGAGGGCGACAGCCAAATGCAGGTGGAATCCAAAGCTACAATAACAAAAAAAGTCAACAGCTGCATTTTTCTTAATTGGCAATTAGCATTTAATAATAATCTATTCACAATGAGGGTATTGCTCTGTTCTCAAATTGTAAGGAAGGCTACAGGTTTGCCATGTTTCCTATTACAAGGCAGCAAATATCACAAATTTACCTGGATCAACACATTAGGGAAAAATATATCATTTATCAAATATTCATTTTACCCATAACAAGCTGGATAAGTGATATCATTATTAACCAAACAAAATAAAAACTGATCCATAAAAACACAGATCTTGGTTTATGCATTGGAATTGTTCTGTGACTTAAGGCCCGTAGACACATTCCATTTCTGTGGTCCAGGAGCAGTCAGTGATCAACCATATGACCACTTGAGACGACAGTCATACATCAGTGGGGTGTCACACCAACAGTTCCTGTCTTAGAATGCTTACGGTACTTATGTTTACTTGACAGAAAAATGCAGTTGGGTTATAAAGTGGGTGGTGTTAAAAATGCTAAAAATGGGGGCAAAAAATTATTTCCTGACTCCAGTATCCCTGGATCAACCAGATCTACAGTATATATATTAATTCCAGTAGTTCTCAATATTATATAGTATCCCTGTACCAACCAGAACTACAGTATATGTATTAATACCAGTAATTCTCAGTATTATATAGTATCCCCATACCAACCAGAACTACAGTATATGTATTAATACCAGTAATTCTCAGTATTATATAGTAATCCCCATACCAACCAGAACTACAGTATATGTATTAATACCAGTAATTCTCAATATTATATAGTATCCCTGGATCAACCAGATCTACAGTATATATATTAATACCAGTAGTTCTCAATATTATATAGTATCCCCATACCAACCAGAACTACAGTATATCTATTAATACCAGTAATTCTCAATATTATATAGTATCCCTGTACCAACCAGAACTACAGTATATGTATTAATACCAGTAATTCTCAATATTATATAGTATTCCTGTACCAACCAGAACTACAGTATATGTAGTAATACCAGTAGTTCTCAATATTATATAGTATCCCTGTACCAACCAGAACTACAGTATATGTATTAATACCAGTAATTCTCAATATTATATAGTATCCCTGTACCAACCAGAACTACAATATATGTATTAATACCAGTAATTTTCAATATTATATAGTATCCCTGTACCAACCAGAACTACAGTATATTTATTAATACCAGTAATTCTCAATATTATATAGTATCCCTGTACCAACCAGAACCACAGTATATGTATTAATACCAGTAATTCTCAATATTATATAGTATCCCTGTACCAACCAGAACTACAGTGTATGTATTAATACCAGTAATTATTAATATTTTTTAGTTTTAGAAACTTATCCAAGCCATTTTTAAAGCTATTCAATGAACTTGCCATTACCACATCTGCTGGAAGACAGATCCACAGTTTCACCATTCTCACTGTGAATAAACCTTTTTTAACATGAAGATGAAACTTTTTTTTCTTTTAAAGGTTCACACACACATGCGATTGCGGGTCAGCGAGGCACATTGTGTACGAACGGCCATTTATCGGCCCATGTATGGGCACTTTATCAGCCAAAACATTCGCTCATAAGGAGATCCGCCTATCGGATCGGGCAACGATATCCAAACGAATGCCCTTATCGGCCGATAAAGTGCCCATACACAGGCCGATTATCGGCCAAAATGGCCATTCATACACATTGTGCGTCCATTATCTTAAAGGATCCACCGAGTCCTCTGATATGACCTATTAGTGAACAATTCACCAGAGAGGCTCTTTATGCTCCCTGTAACCCTGTTCTGTTCTCTCTGATTTCAAAATGTTAAAAGCCTTTTTCTTATCTTCCATTTCCCTTTTTACCTGCATGTTAAGCCAGGCAGGAGTGGATCTAATTTTTTTGCACTTGTTCCCTAAAGATGTAAATTTAGAAATGACGGCCTGCCCACTTTCCCAGATGTGCGAAGGTGCTTTATTTTAAAGGTACGACAGGAGGATTTTATTTTACCCCTAACTTTGGAAACCACAGTTCCTCTTTAAAATGATATAATATTTAAACATTTTAAAACAAGACTTAAAAAAGGAATTAAGTTTCACTTACTGATATATTGCAAAGGAACAAAAATGCTGCAATATTTTTCAAGATTCTTCTCTTTTTGCTGAGTTTTTCTGGTCTGGTGGCATAAACTGAAAGAGTACATGGTGCTAGTCTAATAGAGTTGTTGTTATCTTGGTTTTTCTGTTCCTCGCCCCTTTCTTCCCCAAGGGCAGTGTCCGAATTCGATATATAAGGAAACTCTTTGTTGCAGATTGTTACAGACTCATTGAAAACATCATAAGAGGAGGAGGCTAGGGACAGAGTGCTTCTTGTAGAGACCGAGTAGATCCTCTCAATAGGTTTTTCATCTATGGCTTCCTCCTCCTTGCGGTGTATGCATTCAATTATAAACAAATTCTGTATGTACTTTTCTATAATCACTAGTATGGAGTAGGGTAGGTTATACCATGTATAATCAGGATAAGTCTCTGCACAGATAATAGCTAAAATTGAGCCCCAAGAGATGAGCCAAGACCCACACGAAGATCCAACAAGCAGATCCGAGTCCAGTTTCTTAGCAGGACTCTCACTGTCATCCAGGGATTTATTTTCCATCCGATAGATAATAAGACCAATAATAGCAGAGGTGCACATAAGAGTCAACACTGTTATGGCATAAATGTAGAACATATTAAGTGCCAGCTCACTCTTGCTTTTTGACCGTCCAATTTGGATGAGGTATACTACAAGAACTGCAACAGTTGTTGTGAGAACAATGAGGCCCAGAATTGTACCAACTGTTATGCCGTGGAATTTAAAATGGATTTTCTGCTGTTGATGATGTTTCACAGTTCGCCCAATATTTTTCCACAATACGTACAGCATCGTTGAGGCCAGTATATGATATTCTATTGTAAATGGATAGAGGTAGTATATTCCTTGAGAAAATATAGAACACACATTTGAGGTACAATTGCATTCAGGTGTATGGTGATCTAAAGAGAAATATAAACAAAAGCAACATTGAAATCCATGGAAAATAATCATAAAACTATATACAGTTATAACAAAATAATAATTAAAGGAGATGTAAACTGTGGAAATTTTTTTTTAACTAATCCCTTGGGATTTTTTTTAGCTCTGGGAGTTTTAATTTTTAAAGAGGACGGGACATAGCTAGTCAGTAAAGAACTGTCAATCACCCAGCCCCTCCCCCTGGCACACTACATGTAAAAACTCTCCATTCTATAACAGTAAAGCTTATTTCTCTGTCACTGCATGGCTATTTGATTTAGGATTAACAACAAGTTTCTCTGTGCAGATAACACCCAATCCTGCTGTCTGTGTTACTGAAGTCCCAATGTAGCACTGAACCTAAAGAAATCGATTACAAAATAATTTCAGTTTAGTGTCTCTTTAAGCAAATAATTAAATAGAAAGAACCCAGTTGTGAGTGCTGATTAAAAAGTACAAATATTTATTTGTTTTATGGTGTCCTATTTCTTCTTGATCACTTCTGGCTTGGATTGGTTAATGCAAACAAGCCTGATAATAGGAGAGCCCTGGGTAGTTTCCATAAACGCTCAATAAAGTCAGGACCGCAGGTGCCTCTGTTATTCTGCACTCAACTTGTGTAATGTTTTAAAAGCCCAATATATGGCATGACATTCACTAAAGGTCTTTTAAGGTAAAGTAATAACAGTTCCCTTTTACAAGGTCTTCCATGAAAACAGGGAAGTCTTTTTCTCAACATTTTTTGTATTCATTTTTATTGGTAGCAAATTAATGCCTATTTATTTGTGGGCCAAACGTATGTTCACTCATAACTTAAATAGCATTAATTATTATTTATGCCATTACATTTAACTACTTTCTTAGCAGGGTAATGACAGCAACATCCTCTTTCAAATTCCATTTAAAGGGCATCTATAGTGAAATTTTACATTGCTCCAATCCAGACATAATAAAAGGTTAGTGTATTCTGCCTTATTCTTACCTTCCTCTGTTTGCACACTGTCTGATTTACTGCAGGGCTCCCCACTCCCCCTCCCCTCTCTGGTCATTCCCCCTGTTCAGTTTGAATTAAGCCTGTGAAACAAGCCGCTCATGCGCATTAATCCTCCTACACATCATACATCACTCTAACCTTTGTAATCAACAACAAAAAAAACTTGGTATGTTAGCCTGTAGAGAGGAAGTTTCTCTGTTGTTCTGAAGATAGTGCTACGTAAGGAATGGGAGGGGGGGAAGAGGGGGAGTTTGGAGAGACCGAGTCCTGAATCACTGCAGCCCGGTCTCCCTTTGACAGGCAATAAATCGGCGAAAGCTTGCGGAGGAGGAGGACTTCTCCTTCCCTTTACTTCTGTTTTTAACCCAGTATCTGCCAAGCATTTTTGAGAAGGAAGGAGTCATTGGGAGACTTGCTGTAAATCCTGTGTAAGCCTACAACTAAACTTCTTTTAACTTGTATATCTCAGGACAGAGGAGGAATCTGAAGAAAATAAAGGTACTCTGGGGGTTGGGGGGAATTATAGAACACATAGAAAGAAGAAAGAAAAAAAAATTCCACTATAGATGCTCCTTAAGTGTACAAGTCCCCAGTCACTTCTTGTTATTTAGGCTTGATAATTTTTAGTATCCCTCTGCATTAGTGATGGACCTGAACCGTATTCGGGCTGAACATTCGATAATTATCGAATATAACGTTTGAATTCAGGATCCCTCCAAAGTAGTCTTTGATTTCAGTAACCCTCGAATGTACTGTTCGATTTTCTATATACCTAGAATGTAGCCTTCGAATTTGTTAACCCTCGAATGTACTGTTCGATTTTCTATAACCCTCGAATAGGCCGTAACCCTCGAATGTAGCATGCAGAAAACCAACAATTGCCCTATCTTTAAGAAAGAAGTGTTTAAACAATAGGTGATAGGTGCATGTTCTCCAGACCATTTCCCAGGTTCTACAGCTATTTACAGTAAGTTACCATTGTTACCATTTTATCTGTTATTGATCCAAACTTTTCAAACTGTTATCTCCCCCTTGACTTTAATGGGTTCGTTTCCGAACTTCTGAACTTTTACTGAAGTTTGGAAACAAACTGAACTTCAGTAAGTTCGGCCATCTCTACTCTGCATCTTATTTTGGCTTTACTGGTACTACTAAAACTACACAAAAAGTTTGCTCTTTTTATGTGTGCTTCGTCTCTTTTAGGCCAATCAAATGGTTATTTGCTGATTCTGTATTATAACTTACCCATACCCCCCAACCATCACAGTTTACAGTCTCAGTAATGCAGGCCCGCGGTGGACATGGCATGTGCATTCCACAGGTGTGGCCATGACATTGGGGGCTTGGTGGGGTGTTCCAGGGGTGTGGTGAGGCATTCTGGGCCAGATTGATAAGATCCGCTCAATCCCTTTTCATTGCCCTGAAAAGTTGAGAGGTATGTTTACCCATTGTAATGTTGGAAAAGCCAAGAGTAATCAGTCTCTCCTTGTGCTCATTCAGCTGATGCTTGGACTCTGTTAGAATTCCATTTGCCCAGAGAAGAAGATTTGTAAACACAGCATGGATCAGACCAAACCTGAAAAACAGATTATACAGAAAATAGGTTTACTAGGCAATCTAAACATTAAAACTTTATTAATCTTATGACCTAGGTTTGTACAGGTCCGCCATGTACAGTATATAAAAGCCAATAATACTCTTACACATCTTCCCTACACAGATTAAGAAGTTTAATTAAATAAAACCCAACTAATAATCGTAATATATGTATATATCTATGAATCAATCAATATGCATACGATACCATGTATAGCAGAAGTAGAAGGGTGGAGCGGATCCCTTGAGCACCCAGGGTTCTACCATCTTAAATATTAGGGAGGAAGAACTTAGGTGGTAATGGTAGGGGACTTCATTCTTAGAAAGGTGGATAGGGTTTTCTGCTGCCAAGACTCTACATGCTGAACAGTGTGTTGCCTACCTGGTGCTAGGGTTTGACATGGTGGATTGTGTAGACAGATAATTGGGTGCGGCTGACGGTGACCCAGCGTTCTTGATATGCATTGGTGCCAATGACAAAATTAGAGGAGGAGAGGTACTTAAAAATCACTTCCGAGAGCTAGGGGCCAAGTTAAAAGTAAGGACCTCCAGGGTAGTATTTTCTTTTCAGAAATACTACCATAGCCACATGCTATGTAATTGAGACAATGAGAGCTTAGGAGTATCAATGCATGGCTAGGAGGTTGGTGTAAGGAAATGGGGTTTGGGTTTTATAGAACTTTTCTGTCGGCTACAAGGATTTTTGGTAGGAATGGGCTACACCTAATGATAGTGTAGCTGTTTTGGGGGAGAAGATGGCTAGATGTTTGGAGAAGCTTTTAAGCCACTCCTGTGTGGCTTAATGATCAGGTAAAAGGGGAAATTGAAATAAAGAGAAGAGCATTTAAAATCTTGAAATCAGATTGGCCGAGATGTCTCAGCCAATCACAGGCACCGCTGCCTTTCCCGCCCCTTCTGCAGCTTCCTTGTACGGAAAAGGAACAGAAGCTGGGCAGAAGACAGCCGAGGGAACAACGGCTGGTAAGTAGATTATCAGGGTTATTCAATAAAAGTTCTTATTAAATATGGTGCTAATTTTGCCCCAACCAATCAGATGTTAGCTTTCAGATGTTAAATAATATCTGATTGGTTGGGGCAAAATTAGCACCATTTTTAATGATAAGAACTTTTATTGAATCTTCCTGTTAATGTTTAATGTGTTTAACTAAGTATTTCGAACTTCAGAAGAGTAAATGGTTAGAAACCAATAAGAGGCAGCATTTCTAAAGTATTTTAGAAATCAGTTTGCTTCTAGTTATTCATAAGAAATGCAGATTATATAAGCTGTGTTCCAAATATACATTTGAATTGATTATTTGTTTGCATTATTTCCTATTCAGATCCTTCTTTTTGACCAGACCTGTTTTGGTGTAAGGACTGTGTGTGTTTCCTGTTTATAATCAGTGAAGACATCTTGGATATAAAATAATACCTTTTATTAGCT
Organism: Hymenochirus boettgeri; assembly: GCA_019447015.1. Classification (NCBI taxonomy): domain Eukaryota; kingdom Metazoa; phylum Chordata; class Amphibia; order Anura; family Pipidae; genus Hymenochirus; species Hymenochirus boettgeri. Next base: position 50,337,759 of record CM033469.1, on the reverse strand, counting down.
AAACTAAAATGATTGAAAATGCAAGCTTTCAAAGCACTTAGGCTTCTTCCTCAGGCATGATACCTAAGTGCTTCGAAAGCTTGCATTTTCAGTCATTTTAGTTAGCCAATAAAAGGTATTATTTTATATCCAAGATGTCTTCACTTTCATCAACGGAATAATTCTCTACTACTACTGTTTATAATCAGACAGTGTTAGCTATCTATTGTCCCCATACAATATCATATTATCTGCACACTGGCATACTTTATAAACAAAGGGGTTTTAGCACGCCCCTTTTATAGGAGGTCCTATGCCTTTAATATAAAGCACTGGGTGGATGGCCTCTTCCCTCATTTTAAAAAGCCAAAGGCTGGTTGGAAGTGAGAGCCTGTTGTGTGGATCCAGTGCACAACTATGAGAAATGCAAAGGTTTGCTAATGGTAATTGAAGTAAAAAAGGTTAGAAGTTTGGACCTTCCAGACTGGGGTTACCTTGACCTGGTTGGAAGGCTTTTCATTCATGTGATTACAGTAATGTATACTAAAGCCCCTTTGTTTATAAAGTATGCCAGTGTGCAGATAATATGATATTGTATGGGGCCTAGGAATGTGCATTGATTATCTTTTCTATGTTTGTATAAATGTTTGACCAGATCAGTAGCACTTTCGCTAAATGTAGTTGTTAATTAGCCTAATTGGAATGCTTCCACAATCCTTCTATTGTATGTATTTATTGGGAGGCCTGGTCAAGCCTCCATGTGGTAATAGCACCCCCAACACGCCCCTTTTATGGGAGGTCCTATGCCTTTAATATAAGGCAATGGGGGGATGGCCTCTTCCCTCATTTTAAAAGCCAAAGGGCTGGGGAGAAGTGAGAGAGTCTGTTGTATGGATCCAGTGTGTAAGAATGAGAAATGCAAAAGTTTGCTAATCATATTGAAGTAACAGAAATTTAAAAAGGTTAGAAGTTTGGACCTTCCAGACTGGGGTTACCTTGACGTGGTTGGAAGGCTTTTCATTCATGTGATCACAGTAATGTATACTTTTGTTTATAAAGTATGCCAGTGTACAGATAATATGATATTCTATGGGGCCTAGGAATGTGCATTGATTATCTTTTCTATGTTTGTATAAATGTTTGACCAGATCAGTATCACTTCCTCTAAATGTAGTTATAAATTAGCCTAATTGGAGTGCTTCCACAATCCTTGTATTGTATGTATCTACTCCTATGTGCTCTTCATTTCAGAAATCCTTGCTGGCATTCTTGGAACTTTATCAAATCTGTCTTAATCCTGCATGGTTTCTGCAGCTTCCTGCCCCATCTATACTCTGTTCAGGTGTTGCATGGCTCTTTGCAGATGCAAAAGAGGATTCTTAGCATCAGTGGACACAAATTATACTTCACACAAACACAAACCTGTATTTGCTGTGGCCCTATAATAAAATGATTTACCAACCTGCAATATATATACCGCTTCTATTAAATATTCTGAATCCAACAGGCTAATAAATGAAAAGTGCTTTCCTGCTCAGAATACTATTCCATCTCGAACAATTGGATCTTACTAAACCGGTTTCCAGTAATCTTTTAATCTCCAACCGCTGGCCTAGTTAAAGTGCATTTTTGCATTAATCTAACTACCGTATATCGAATGATACGTCGCGGGTAACTCAAAACTAATTTTGTATATACTTGTTTGTCTGGTAACACCTAAAGCAAGATGAATAAGAGTAACTAATCATATACAGAAAGGAATAAAAATCAGCTTGCAGAATAAAATAAAACCAGTACAAAATAGGGAACAGGTGCAGCAAACTTCAAATAAATACAAGGTTATCAGTTACCCAGTGCAAGTATTCATCAGTATCCAAAGAGCTTATTGTGTGCTGTGCAGGTTACATGGATCTCAGTTACTTAAAATGACCATTGGAAAATACATGTAAGGATGCAGTGGAATGCTTGGACGTAATTGTTTACTTAAGGGGACATTCTCCCTCTGATAAAAGCAAGTAAACTTTACAGCTCTACTGCTTCCACATGACTAAGTCCTATGGAGAAACAACAGTACAACCAGTGAAAAAATAGGCAGTTTATTTAAAATGCTGCATTAATCAACCCCATTCCTAACATACAAAAGCAATAAATGACATGATTTTCAATGCTGTATATTACCAGCAAAATAGAATAGAATGCAGATTTTATAATACATGGATTTTAGGGCATAGTGTTTTACACGGAAGTCTTGCACCTAATACCAGCTTATGATGCTCTGTGTAAATTCTGCTATACAACTCAACTGACAAAACTACAAAAAGAAACGACCAGGCACTTACTCCTATAATAACGCTCTTTTAGTAATATCATGGCTATACTGGTATACCATATGTGTGTCTTATATTGTGATGGGTATTGAGATGTGTTTTTAATTATGTCTGTGCACTTTTTCCCATAGCTGAATAATTAAAGGATATTTTATCATATATTTTTGGTGTAGGTGTGCCCTGTACATTCCACCTCTGTTTTCTCTCTTTCTTCATACAACTCAACCAACAACTCAAAACTTTCAAGGATAAATAAACCAACCCACTACATGTGAATATCTACTGCAATTCTGTTTTTTTACCAGTTGATGTCACTGTCCCTCAGTTCCCTCTGCTGGATCCTGAACTTCCACTTACCACCAGCAGTAGGCTGTTTCAAGTTACTGGAACACTACCTGCAAACTGTTTCCCCTATATAAGGACTTCACCCCCTTACTCCCCTGCTAATTGTACTCTTGTCAGTCCTGCATCCTGAACTTTGGTCCCTGTCCTGTATCCTGATCTTTGGTCCTTGTCCCGTATCCTAATCTATGGTCCCTGTCCTGTATCCTGATCTTTGGTCCCTGTCCTGTATCCTGATCTTTGGTCCCTGTTCTGCATCCTGATCTTTGATCCCTGTCCCGTATCCGTATCCTGATCTTTGGTCCCTGTCCTGTTGTATCCTGATCTTCAGTCGTAGTCCAGTATCCTGATCTTTGGTCCCTGTCCTGTATCCTGATCTTCAGTCTTAGTCCAGTATCTTGATCTATGGTCCCTGTCCTGCATCCTGATCTTTGGTCCCTGTCCCGTATCCTGATCTTTGGTCCCTGTCCCGTATCCTGATCTTTGGTCCCTGTCCCGTATCCTGATCTTTCATATGTAGAGAAGAAATGCTGTGCACACCAGTCTTTATTCGCAGTAGGTGTTTATTACATCAGTATAACACCATGTAACGTTTCGGCGAAATTGCTTCTGCCTTCATCAGACACATGTATGTGTCTGATGAAGGCGGAAGCAATTTTGCCGAAACGTTACATGGTGTTATACTGATGTAATAAACACCTACTGCGAATAAAGACTGGTGTGCACAGCATTTCTTCTCTACATATGTGAGTTTGCCACTACGCTGGAGCACCCAGCATTGAATTGTGTTATATTGGGAGTGTGCAGGATCCTTTCCTTGCTTGGTATCCTGATCTTTGGTCCCTGTCCTGTATCCCGATCTTAAGTCGTAGTCCAGTATCCTGATCTTCGGTCCCTGTCCTGTTTCCTGATCTTCAGTCCTAGTCCAGTATCTTGATAGATGGTCCCTGTCCTGCATCCTGATCTTTGGTCCCTGTCCCGCATCCTGATCTTTGGTCCCTGTCTGCATCGCTGAACTTTTTTCTGTCCTAGTCCGTATCCTGATCTATGGTCCCTCTTTACGTGTTTGTTCCTGCCCCAATCATGATCTTTGGTCTGTTCCCGTTGTTTTATCCCTGATCGGTGCTTGTTTAGGTCACTTTGTCAAGTATCATGATCCTTGGGGTGTACCCCCCCTTGCCTTTTTTGTCCAGTTTTTTTATTTTTTTTTTTTTTTTTCTTATGGAATCTTTGGTCCACTGTCCGTATTTGAGGTATTTCTTTTTTCATATTCTGTTTATCATGAGAAAATTTGGTCCCTTTTTGTCCCGCATTATCCTAGTATTTGGCACTCGTCAGCCATCCCATCCTGATATTTAATATTTGGTTCAACATGTTAGTACCGAACACATCATCCGGCATGATATTTGGTCCCTGTTTCCCGCGTGCCATCATGATCTTTGGTCCATCCAGCATCTCCTGAGGGGGGCAGGGTCTTTGGTCCCTGTCCCGTTTTGTTTATTTTTTTTTATTTTCTTATTTTCTACGATATTGGTCCCTGTCCCGCACCTGATCTTTGGTCTTCCTTTGCATCCTGGATCTTTGGTCCCGGTCCTGTTTATCATGAAACTTTGGTCCCTGTCCTGTATCCTGATATTGGGTCCCTGTACTGTATTCACTGAACTTTGGTCCCTATCACTGCGTTTTGGCCTTTTTCCTGCTCTCCTTGGCATCGTGACATTTGTACCCTGTTCCAGCACTAAGACACCCTGCTGATCTTGGGTGGTAACCTTGCACCCTGTGTTTGGGAATGTGTGTGTGAACTTGGTCGTCGACGTCCTGTATCTGATTCTTACGGTCCTGTCTTATTTTTTGTATCCTGATCTTTTTGGTTTTCCTGTTCGTGTCCTGCATCCTTTGATCTTTTGATCCTGGGTCCCTGTACCCCTGATGATCTTTGGTCTCCTGTTTCTTGTCCGTGGAAATCCTGATATTTTACTAGGGGGCCCTTTCCTGCATCCAATGCCCTCCTAGGGTGGTGTGTTGCTGAAGGAAATTTAGAATCTTTTATCTTTGGTCCCTTGTCCTGCATCCCCTCTGGTTGATGTGATTGTTGTGTGTGCTTGGCTGATTTTCTTTCTGGGAGTCCCTTTGTCATGACTGTCTGCCATTTACTGAATTTCTTTGTCCATAGTCCAGTATCCTGATCGTGGTTTTTCCCTTGTCCCGACACACCGTGGATCTTGGTCCTGCATCCTTGATCTCTTGGTCCATGTACTTCCTGTTTATCCTGAACTTGGTCCCTGTCATGTTATCATGATCTCTTTGGGGCCCTTGGTCCTGATCGGAACTTTTGGGTTCCCTACCTGCATCCTGCATCCTATATTGGTGGGTTCCCTGTCCCGCCACCCTCCTTGGATTTTTGATCTTTGGTCTGCCCCTGTTCTGATCTGATGGTTCGTGAACAGTTACACTATGCCTGTCTTTTGGTCCCTGTCTTTCCACCCTGATACTTGGACCTGCACTCGAACTTTGGTTCTGTCCTGTATCCTGATCTTTGGTCCGTTTTTCTGTACCTGATCTTGGTCCCTGTCCTGCATCCTGATATTTGGTCCCTGTCCCGCCCGCATCTCCCCTGATCTTTGGTCCCTGTCCGCACCCGCATCCTGATCTTTGGTCCCTGTCCCGCACATCCGCCGTCCCGCATCCTATCTCCTCTCTTATGATTCTTTGGTCCCTGTCCCGCATCCTGCATCTTTGGTCCATCCCCGTCCCCGCGCTCCCCCCTGATCTTCGGTCCCTGTCCAGCTATCCTGATCTTTGTCACCTGTCCCGCACCCTGATCGTTTGGTCCCCTGCATCCTGATCTTTGTATCCCTGTCCTGTATCCTGAAATTTGGTCCCTGTTCTGTATCCTGATCTTTGGTCCCTGTCCTGTATCCTGAAATTTGGTCCCTGTCCTGCATCCTGATATTGGTCCCTTGTCCTGTATCCTGAACTTTGGTCCTGTTCCTGCATCCTGATCTTTTGGTCCCTGTCCTGCATCCTGATCTTTGGTCCCTGCCCTGCATCTGATCTTTGGTCCCTGCCCTGCATTGATCTTGGTCCTGTCCTTATCCTGATCTTTGGTCCCTGCCCTGCATCCTGATCTTTGGTCCCTGCCCTGCATTCTGATCTTTGGTCCCTGCCCTGTACCTGATCTTTTATCCCTGTCCTGCATCCTGATCATTGGTCCCTTTCCTGCATTCTGATCTTTGGTCCCTTTCCTGCATCCTGAATACTGTCCTAGTCCAGTATCCTGATCTTTGGTCCCTGTCCGTATCTGATCTTTGGTCCCTGTCCCGTATCCTGATCTTTGGTCCCTGTCCCGTATCCTGATCTTTGGTCCTGTCCCGTATCCTGATCTTTGGTCCCTGTCCCGCATCCTGATTTTGGTCCCTGTCCCGCATCCTGATATTTGGTCCCTGTCCCGCATCCTGATCTTTGGTCCGTCCCGCATCCTGGTCTTTGGTCCCTGTCCCGTATCCTGATCTTTGGTCCCTGTCCCGCACCCTGATCTTTGGTCCTGCATCCTGATCTTTGGTCCCTGTCCTGTATCCTGAACTTTGGTCCTGTCCTGTATCCTGATCTTTGGTCCCTGTCCTGTATCCTGAACTTTTGGTCCCTGTCCTGCATCCTGATATTTGGTCCCTGTCCTGTATCATGAACTTTGGTCCTGTCCTGCATCCTGATCTTTGGTCCTGTCCGGCATCTGATCTTGGTCCGCCCTGCATCCTGATCTTTGGTCCCTGCCCTGCATCCTGATCTTTGGTCCTGTCCTGGATCCTGATCTTTGGTCCTGCCCTCATCCTGATTTGGTCCCTGCCCTGCATCCTGATCTTTGGTCCCTGCCCTGTATCCTGATCTTTTATCCCTGTCCTGCATCCTGATCTTTGGTCCCTGTCCTGCATCCTGATCTTTGGTCCCAGTCCTGCATCCTGACTTTGGTCCCTTTCCTGCATCCTGATCTTTGGTCCCTTTCCTGCATCCTGATCTTTGGTCCCTGTCCTGTATCCTGATCTTTGGTCCCTGCCCTGCATCTGATCTTGGTCCCTGCCCTGCATCCTGATCTTTGGTCCCTGCCCTGTATCCTGATCTTTTATCCCTGTCCTGCATCCTGATCGTTGGTCCCTGTCCTGCATCCTGACTTTGGTCCCTGTCCTGCATCCTGATCTTTGGACCTTTCCTGCATCCTGATCTTTGGTCCCTTTCCTGCATGATCTTTGGTCCCTTTCCTGCATCCTGATCTTTGGTCCCTTTCCTGCATCCTGATCTTTGGTCCCTTTCCTGCATCCTGATCTTTGGTCCTGTCCTGCATCCTGATCTTTGGTCCCTGTCCTGCATCCTGATGTTTGGTCCCTTTCCTGCATCCTGATGTTTGGTCCCTTTCCTGCATCCTGATCTTTGGTCCCTTTCCTGCATCCTGATCTTTGGTCCCTTCCTGCATCCTGTCTGATCTTGGTCCCTTTCCTGCATCCTGATCTTTGGTCCCTTTCCTCATCCTGATCTTTGGTCCCGTCCTGTCCTGATCTTTGGTCCTGTCCTGATCCTGATCTTGGTCCCTTTCCTGCATCCTGATCTTTGGTCCCTTTCCTGCATCCTGATTTTGGTCCCTTTCTGATCCTGATCTTGGTCCCTTCCTGCATCCTGATCTTTGGTCCCTTTCCTGCATCCTGATCTTTGGTCCCTGTCTTGTATCCTGATCTTTGGTCCCTGTCCTGCATCCTGATCTTTGATCCCTGTCCTGTACCCTGATCTTTGGTCCCTGTCCTGCAACCTGATCTTTGGTCCCTTCCTGCATCCTGATCTTTGGTCCCTTTCCTGCATCCTGATTTTGGTCCCTGTCCTGCATCCTGATCTTTGGTCCTGCATCCTGATCTTTGGTCCTGTCCTGTATCCTGAACTTTGGTCCCTGTCCTGTATCCTGATCTTTGGTCCCTGTCCTGCATCCTGATATTTGGTCCCTGTCCTGCACCCTGAACTTTGGTCTCTGTCCTGTATCCTGATCTTTGGTCCCTGTCTTGTATCCTGATCTTTGGTCCCTGTCCTGCATCCTGATCTTTGGTCCCTGTCCTGTACCCTGATCTTTGGTCCCTGTCCTGAACCCTGATCTTGGTCCCTGTCCTGAACCCTGATCTTTGGTCCCTGTCCTGCATCCTGATCTTTGGTCCCTGTCCCGCATCCTGATCTTTGGTCCCTGTCCCGTATCCTGATCTTTGGTCCCTGTCCCGTATCCTGATCTTTGGTCCCTGTCCCGTATCTTGATCTTGGTCCCTGTCCCGCATCCTGATATTTGGTCCCTGTCCCGCATCCTGATCTTTGGTCCCTGTCCCGCATCCTGATTTTGGTCCCTGTCCCGTATCTGATCTTTGGTCCCTGTCCGCACCCTGATCTTTGGTCCTGCATCCTGATCTTTGGTCCCTGTCCTGTATCCTTGAAATTTGGTCCCTGTTCTGTATCCTGATCTTTGGTCCCTGTCCTGTATCCTGAACTTTTGGTCCCTGTCCTGCATCTGATATTTGGTCCTGTCCTGTATCCTGAACTTTGGTCCCTGTCCTGCATCCTGATCTTTGGTCCCTGTCCTGCATCCTGATCTTTGGTCCCTGCCCTGCATCCTGATCTTTGGTCCCTGCCCTGCATCCTGATCTTTGGTCCTGTCCTGCATCCTGATCTTTGGTCCTGCCCTCGCCTGATCTTGGTCCTGCCCTGCATTCTGATCTTTGGTCCCTGCCCTGTATCCTGATCTTTTATCCTGTCCTGCATCCTGATCATTGGTCCCTTCCTGCATTCTGATCTTTGGTCCCTTTCCTGCATCCTGAACTACTGTCCTAGTCCAGTATCCTGATCTTTGGTCCCTGTCCCGTATCCTGATCTTTGGTCCCTGTCCCGTATCCTGATCTTTGGTCCCTGTCCCGTATCCTGATCTTTGGTCCCTGTCCAGTATCCTGATCTTTGGTCCCTGTCCCGACCTGATATTTGGTCCCTGTCCCGCCATCCTGATCTTGTGTCCCGTCCCGCATCCTGACTTTGGTCCGTCCGCATTCCTGGTCTTGGCCCTGTCCGTCCTGATATTTGGTCCTGTCCCGCACCCTGATCTTTGGTCCTGCATCCTGATCTTTGGTCCTGTCTGTTCCTGACTTTGGTCCCTGTCCTGTATCCTGATTTGGTCCCTGTCCTGTATCCTGATTTTGGTCCTGTCCTGCATCCTGATTTGCGTCCTGTCTGTATCATGAATTTGGTCCTGTCTGCATCCTGATCTTTGGTCCCTGTCCTGCATCCTGATCTTTGGTCCCTGCCCTGCATCCTGATCTTTGGTCCCTGCCCTGCATCCTGATCTTTGGTCCCTGCCCTGTATCCTGATTGGTCCACTGCAATGCTCACTACTGATCTTGGTCCCTGCCCGTTCATCGATTTTGGGTTGCCTGTATCTGATTTTTGCCCTGTCTGCTTCTGATCTTTTGTCCCTGTCCTGGATCCTGATCTTTGGTCCTGTCCTGAATCATGATCTGTGGTCCTTTCCATCATCATGGATCTTTGTCCCCCCATTCGCACGAGCCCCTGGGATGAAGACTAGGAGGGCTTTGGGTTCTCACTGTAGAGGCCAGAAGGGTTGCTAACACCATTGGGGCCCTGGGAGGCATGTGACTGGCCGATTCCACCTCTGATGCACGGTGTCCGGAAGAAGGTACGCGAAACGGACCCGTGACAGCAGTGACAGGATGATCGTAGTGCGGTCTCCAGTCCATGCACGTATCTCCTGAATTATAGGTGGTCCCGATTGTTCCTGCATCCTGACTCTTTCTTGTAGGGTCGCCATTTCTGGACAAAGGTCACATGGAGATAATTGGGATTCAGTCGTCTTGCCAGAGTGAGTGAATCAGTCGAGGGGGTGTCGGTAAGTGTCAGAATGTTGCCCTGGCTCGGCCAATCTCGATCAATTTTGGGGAGCTCTCAGTTGGAATGTCTGCATGGACCGTGTGGAGAAGAGGTGGCTGAGTCGCCTTTCTAGCATCCACGAGGGTCTTGAACGGGTCTACCGTTTCTGCAATGACTATGATCTGGAGGTCCGCTTGTCCCGGTGCATCCTGATCTTTCTGGTCCCGATTTGACTGCATGAATCTGATCATTGAAAAGTGTGCAGGTCCCTTTCTGAAGTTGCGCGGAAGTCGTTGTGGGGTCCCAGGTTCCCTGAGCATCCTGATCTGTTTGACGGAATGTCCTGTCCTGCAATCGACGACTGAATGAGTCTTTCGTCGCGTCCCTGTCCTGCAATGCCTGATCTTGTGGCGTCGACCGCGTTGATCACGCCCACCCTGATCTTGGTCCCTTTCAGCAGGCGAACCCGGGGTAGTTTGGGTGTGTACGCCCTTTCATGCATCTGACGCGTTATGGGCGGCGTCTCCTTTCACCAGGCACTAGATGATCTATTGGGGGGCCACTCGTAGTCCTGCATAATCCTGCAGGTCTTGTGGGGTACCTCAAGTGGGAAGTGCGCATTGTCACTGTATGCCGGAGGATCTTTCCACGGACCTTAGGACTGTAGTCCTGCTGGATGATCTGTTAATTCACGTGTTGCGTATGTGATTCTACAATTCTATGTTATAGAGGCGTGACTGGATAGTCCTGTATTGTTCTTTACGTTTAGTTATATTTGTCTCGTAGTGGATTTACGTCATTTACATAGATATATAGGAATGATTGAATATATATAATATGACAAATACATATATAGTAATAATTTGGAAGGGTCTCGTGAGTTAGTCTGGGGGCAGGTTGGTTTGTAAATAAAATGGTTATACTAGATCTCTGGCTGTACTTTTGGTACTTCCCATTTCACGACTGCTTCGTAGCAGCATGCAATTTAGGGAATATTACACTCCACCTCCCCTTAAAAGTACCCAGGATAAATAACTAAACCACAAAGAGTGTACTGGGTATGGAGTGTTTTTTGGTCTTTTATGGGCATAGAATAAGTTACATTTGGATGTGGGAGAGGTAATCAAGAATATCTACTAGCGAAAAGAGAAATGTGGATATTAGAGTTAAGCTGGGTACACAAATCCAACATTTTGGCTCAATCGACCGTCATTTCAATGTATTATCAATCGGGTCGAAATATTGTATGGTTTCCTGGTGACGAATGGGTGATCAGACAGGTCATTAAAACACATCTCGGTCACGGAAATCTGTCGGCCACAGCTACTTTTGCCCTGGCAGACAGTTCTTCCTTCTGGCTGTGCCAAACAGTCAGTCAGGATGATGAATCCGAATGTGTGTGCCCAGCCGTGGCCTAAGGGACTTAAAGGGCATGTCCCCCCCTTTTTACAAATTTTTCTGTAGTGTAGGGCTCCCTCACCCACCCCCAACCGCCATAGTTATTTGCAGAAAAACTAACCCGATCTGTACTTACACAGCTTCTTTCCTCCGGCGGTCTGACACGGCCCTCTGCTTACATGAAACTGCAAGCAGGGGGCTGGACCGGCAGCCGCATCCGTGATTGGCTGAGAGGCAGCCGATCACGAACGCCGCTTCCGGCTGTACAGAACGCTGTGGGAAACAGTGTAAGTGTAGATCGGCTAAGTTTTTCTGCAAATAACTATGGAGGTTGGGGGGTGGGTGAGGGAGCCCTACACTACAGAAAAGGGATTTGGAGCTAGGGGGAGGGAGAGGAAAACGGGAGGAAGAGAAGGGGGGAGGGCTGCACTGAGCATGTTTTTTTTCTCCCGGAGGAGAGACAAGAGGCAGACACTATTTGGAACACAGACAGGCTCCTGCTCTACGTTTTTTTAGACTTTGAAGAGCCATTGCAGGGTAGTCATTTGGAGCAGGTATGCAAGGTAAGGATTTTACAGCACTACACAATGGGGCCAGTAGTGGGTTAAAATGTAGTTTTGGGGGTGGATATGCCCTTTAAAAAAGACTGGGAGGTAACCCTTTTATCTGATATAGGGAATAACATGTGAATTATCTAGTAGACTTATGTTCATCCATATGGAGTAGATTTAAGTTCCCTCCATATATAAATATATTAGTATTTCTTTTGATTTGTAAATCAAAAATTACAGATGGGATCCAGGTCCAACTCGGACCCAGATCTGACACGGTTCCGAAATCCGAACCATACGTCCGAAACCGAGCAAATCGGTTCAATAACCTTGAACGTTCTATAACCCTCGAAAATACAATCAGAAATAATACTTTTCTGGGGCATTGTTAACCAATAGAACATGTCAGAGGACACGAGTAGAGATGTCCGAACTTCGCAAAATCCGGTCAGCTCGAGGATCCGCGAATTTTTGAAAAAATTTGAAAATTCGTAAATCCGCAAGCGGACCCGTTAAAATGAAAAATATTCTCGAAATTACATAATTTCTCATATTTTCGTAAATTTTCGAAATTATGCGTTTTTCGTGTATTTTCAGAAATTTTAGAAAATACGGGAAATCTCGTAATTTCGAAAATTTTCGATAACGTATTTTTCGAAAATACGAGTAATTCTCGTAATTTCAAAAATTTTCGAAAATACGTATTTATGAAAATAAGAGACATCCTCGTAATTTCGAAAATTTTTGAAAATACGAGAAATCCGCGGTTCGGGAGTTTGGAAGGTGGAAAATCTGGAAAAATCCGCTGTTCGCGAACGGGATAAATCCGCGGCGGATCCGAATTCGGATCCGCGAACCGGCCATCCCTAGACACGAGGACATCCCTTAAGACTTGAAGAAAAAAGGTTTAGGCTTCAAGTTCGGAAAGGGTTTTTCACTATGAGAACGGTAAAGCTATGGAACTGTCTTCCAGTGGACGTTGTTATGCCAGGTTCATTGGTCAGTTTAAAAAAAAAGCTGGATGAGTTTCTGCAAACAAGGAATGTTGCAAGTTACTGGTATTGATACATAAAGTAGAGTTGATCCAGGGAAATTTCTGATTGCCACTTGGAGTCAGGAAGGAATTTTTTTCCCTTCATTATTCTGGAGGGGTTTTTTTTTGCCTTCCTCTGGATCAACAGTTAGGCAGGAAATCTGGGTATTGCCGAGTGGGTTGAATTGGATGGACGTATGTCTTTAAGGGCTGATGCAATATGATGTGCACATATTTGCCTGTGCTATAAATCTGCAGAAACCACTCGGTTAGTATTATCACCATTGGCCTTGTGATCACTGGAAAATGGCCCAGGCCGAGGATCTTTAGAAAATGACAATTTCAAATTAATCCCAACGCTGATGACGATGACCCTTTAACTAGACATAAAGGTCTGTAGCAAAAGAAGAACAAATCACAGTACCTTTCAAGTGTTTTAAATGACTGGATAACATCCTTGGCATGAAACCATAAGAAATAAACCTAAGATAAAGAAGAAAATATTACATAGGTTAGAGCACTGAAATAGAAGTTGTTTGCAGTGGAATACTGTGTGGAGTCTCCTTCCAATCCTATTCTGATTGCTGAAGGCCATTATTCCAAATTTTCAAAAAACCTAGAATGTTATTTCTCTTAAGCTTGGCTGCACACCTTCCAACCCTTCATCCCAACCAACAGACAGACGTAAGACTGTCAGTCACGGCAAAAGTAGCCGCTTCCGACAGTTTGCCATGGTGGAATGTGCAGTCCATAGATGGCTGCACGATCGATCATGGTTTTCTGGCGTGTCCAATCGGTTGTTCCGGTCGAAGAAACCATCCAAAAAAATGATTGGATGGTGTGTACACAGCTTAACAGTGAGTAATACAATGTGATTTTAATTCATGGTTTAAAAAATATTTTACATTTAATATATTGCTGTGTTTTTTCTATTATAGTTAGCCATGTTTCCTATTGACATTCGTTGTGTGCTCAGCCCTTTAACAGCTGAGATTTAACCTTTGATATTCTAACCTCTATGGGCATTGTTGGTCATCTATATGTTATCAATGAAGTGGAACAGATCTGAAATAAAATCTTTCTGACGTCAGATGGGTTAAGCAACAATGCTGGGAAATAATCTCATTGATCTAATTCACAAGGTTGAACTCTTGGGAAACAGACTGAATATATTAGAACTTTGAAGAGGGCATTTTCCCTAAATATGAACAAAGCCCTGTCATGTTGGTTTTATATATAGCCAAGTAGATACAATAAGTGGGCTTTGGACAGTAAAGCTTCTTACACACGTCCGATTTTGACACAGACCCACGCATGTGTGTATGTGTTCAGTACATGTGTATGGCGTTCAGAAACAGCCATCCAGCGCGGGTGTGTGTCGTTGTCGGAGCTCGTGGGTCTGTGTCAAAATCATACGTGTGTACGAAGGTTTAAATGTTTTCCTTTTTTACCATGTACTAATGTATTTCACACCTCTTTAAAAATCTAAAATGATGAGTCTGAGATACATTTTGTATGGAAAGCGCAATATACCTGCAATGTGCAATGCCCAATGCTACATGTGCAACTATTTGACTACACCCAAAGCTATTGTAATATTGGGTGCAGTTATGGTTCAGTTTTGCAAAAAAAATGCAATATCTTTCAGACCAAGATACCCATTTCCCATCAACTATAACCATGGCTCCGGACTTGAAAATAGTACACATGGTAGTAGTATACAACAAGACACATCTACAGACCTGTAGTCTATAAGCAGTATGATCTGAAACAAAACAATCATCCTAGCTGTCTATCTCTTTTTCTGTGGATAATTCAGACAGTAAGCACAGGGGAGACACCTCTTTTCTCATGTTGTAAGGCTTTAAAGGGCATGTACACCCCCCTTACAAAAATTTAGGGGCATATTTATAAAGGTTCGTTAACTTTTCGCGGCCGTTTTCGCGGACATTAACGCATAAATCGCGTTTACCGCGATTTATAAAAGTCCGAAAACGGCCGCGAAAAGTTAACAAAGCGTTAACCTTTCGCTGCGATACTTACCTCTTACCGCCGCTTCTATTTATAAAGCGGCGGTACTGGTTTCGCTCGGCTAGTATCGGCTGTTTTACTTCGCCACCTTGAAGGTGGCGAAGTCAGCCGATACAACCCCCGCGGCGGGGATGGGCAGGCAACCCGCGGCGGGTGGTCGCACCGCCCGGGAGACATGCCCACCCGCCCACACCCCGCGGCGGCGACCACCCGCCGCCGCTTCCCAGCAGCCCTCAACCCGTTCCCCGCTCGCGGCAATCTCGGAACGGGAGGTAGGAGGGGCTGCCGGGAAGGGGCCGCAGCAGCCGCGCGCTCCGGGGAGGGGAAAGGAGGGAGCCGCTGGGAGGGGTGGAGGCTCCCTCCAGCGGGGCCCTGAGAAGGGCCTTTTGGGGCTTAGGGGGTCCCGCAGTCGAACCGGGACCCCCCCTACCCGGCCCTTGTAAGGGCCTTTGCGGCACTTACAAGTGCCCTTGCGGCTCTGACAAGAGCTTTTGGGGCTTAAGAGGTCCCGCGATCGAACCGGGACCCCCTCCCCGGCCCTATCAGGGCCTTTGGGCACTTACAAAGTGCCCTTTGGGTTAGGGGTCCGCAGCTCGAACCGGACCCCTCCCCGGCCCTGTAAGGGCCCTTGCGGCCTCTTCTTTCTTCAGCCATCTACTGCGATGGCATCTGAGTTCCGCGACGGAAAGCTCCTCTTTATATAGGTTTGCAGAAATCCATAATCCGTTTCTGATTGGTCAATTTTTAATACTTGCTTTACATTAACCAATCAGATTTCAGAACTTTCCAGAAATCTGATTGGTTAATGTAAGCAAGTATTAAAAATTGACCAATCAGAAACGGATTATGGATTTCTGTAAACATGCCCTTTAAGAACTTTTTTTTATATTTGCCCTTTTATTATATCTTGATTCTTATTTTAGTATTTATTACGTATTTATGCATTTTATCTAACGGTAGTTTTATTTTGCCTGCATTTTTATGGTTTGTAATATGATACAGTGCTAGGTCTCCAAGTGACACTATCAGGGATATTCAATAAAAGTTCTTATAGTTAAAAATGTTGCTGATTTAACCCCAACCAATCAGTTGTTAGCTTTCAAATATTAAATAAGATCTGATTGGTTGGGGCAAAATTAGCAACATTTTACAAAAATAACTTTTCCAGAGGAACCAAATAGGATAATCCTGCAGGTCTGAGAGTAGACCCAGGCAATCCTGCTACAATGTGTGGTTGAAACTAAACATGCTAGGTTAACACTTATTAGTATTCAACACGACAAGTGGTGAATGACCTCATATATTATAACAAAAGATACCTCACAGCGTCATGTTATTATAATAGCATTGCCCTAATAATGTAACATATAAACAAACATTTCTCATTCCCAGTTTACCTAAAGAAATGGATTTATCCTTTATATACTCTTATACAGATCTAATTGAAAAAAATTGCCAGCGAGCACCTTTAATAGTGGCTGCCAATTCAAATTGTTCTAGCCAATCAGTCCACTCCCTAGTTAACCCATCAAATGGATCAGATTTAAAAATAGGTTTGGCAATTGGGCCTGGTAATGCTACTGAGTCTAATTTTACTGGGGAATTTCATCTGTAGGTACCAGAACAGGAGGATTTAAATCAATATTATCAGTAGCAGCCTTCATAGCTTAATACAGAGAACTATACAGAGAAAAAGGGGAGAACAAATGGTATTACCAGCACCGCTGCCACCAATTTGTACCAGATCACTGCTTTATGGAATGATTATGGGTAGCATGCCACACAGTGGGTCACCGGGGTCTGGCACAAAGCAGACAGTGCACATAAACAGGTTCCCCACATAACATGTGCAGCAATCAGGGTGTTCCCTGTCTATGGTGACACTTTGAATATTGCCCAGGCCTGTATAGTGTGTGTCCTTGTAAGTGGTGTACACTTATCTGTTGCCTCAGAGTTTGTATCCAATAAGGTAAATTGCCTTCCAATAATCTGTCTTCCCAACAGGTGGTAACAGGATCTATACACAGGATCTGTGTTGCGTAATATCTCTTCAAAGCACACACCAGAATCTACTTTCACTTTCTGTCCTCCTAGCCATAGAGAGCAGGGATATCTTGTCTTTTATTACTCAATGATGCCACCTGCAGGCTGGAGATGTTATATAAGGAGCCTTGGTGTATATGTCCATTACAATGCACATCACATCCTGTGTTTTTCTGGATTACACTTCCTTTCACATGGAGCAGACCCAGGGGTGTGGTTTAAGCTGCCATTTGACCATTCCATTTTGAAATAGGGATTCAGCTCTGTAAGTAAGTTTATGTATTTTGTATATTTTGTGTTGTACCTATTATAAGTCAGTGCTATACTTTATATACACTTACTGAAGGTCATTTAAATGGTAATAGTGAGAGAGTACACACATACATATACACCTTTCCTATATGTAATATCATATACCCCCCACCACATTGGTAGCTCCTAAAAACCCAGTGCAATCTCCTATGAAGATATAAATATATTTATATAATATAATGGATATATATATATATATATATATATATATATATATATAAAAGTCTGAAAAATATGGAGCACTCAACTGGATTTTTCAAAAAAACAAACAGTAATTTATTAGGTTGATCTTACATCGACGTGTTTCAGTCCACCTGGGACCGTCATCCTGATGACGGTCCCAGGTGGACTGAAACGCGTCGATGTAAGATCAACCTAATAAATTAGTTTGTTTTTTTGAAAAATCCAGTTGAGTGCTCCATATTTTTCAGACTTTTTATGTACCGATATTGGAGTTAGCACCCTGGTCGTTTGATACAGTGGAAGTGGAGTGCAATTGGCCCTGACTGCATTTTCTATATATTAATATATATATATATAAATGAGGCATACATTCATATACTAGATGGGCCTTACTGAAAAGTATGCAATGACTATACCTGTGATTCCGAGCAGATTGTAAGCATTAAAAGGAATGGCCATTACATTGGTGAGGCTGTATGTCTCTCCTACTCTTTAGTCTTGGAGGACTTTGATGATTTGATGATTAACTTCTATGATATGAAAGTAAACATCCAATCCAAAAATGGCAGTCTCCATAAAAATAAAAATGCTTATTTTGGCTAAGGGTGTTATAGTGTTTTATATTTTTATTGTAGCCTCTTAACTACAAAGCTCAGCGACCACATCACGGGGCCAACCTGTGACACACACAGACTAAGTGTTTAGTGCATGGGTGCTTGGTCAGCTGAAAGGCCATTCTGTTGGACCTCATTGAGGATCTGACCTGGCAGCTCATCAATAAGGGCCAATCTAGCCTTTATACACTATACAATCGACAGTTGAATCGCTTTTCATTTCACATCGTGTGTTGCGGGTGTACAAGCCTTTAGGCCTTAAAAACTACTGCACAACCCCCTTACAAACCACTTAAACACTGTATAGGAAAGGCTGTGCAGATAAAACCTGACCCATATTAAAACATGGTTATGGAACTCATCTGTGACTTCTAATATATTAAACAGTTAAAGATACATTATAACTTATAACTTAAAACAGAAAGAAGGATGGTAAATGGAGGGGTAAGGAAAGATATTCCTGACAGGATGTAATGTAACCTATATATACACATCTAGGTCAAAAGAGAGACACTTAGATGAAGAGTTACACAACAAGCCCTGCAGTCTCTTCTTTCCTTTACTCAGCTCTGTACTCCGTACCCATTATCAGTACCCTTCACAAGGGGTAGAAAGAGGAGTTGGTTTGGGGAACTAGATCCTTTTCACTGTCTTGAGTCAGTTATGCAATGAGATCCTCTACTTTTCCCAAATTATGGGGTTAGGGACAGAAAGTGATCACAATGCCAACTCTAGAAAAAGCACCACAACGCTATCTACACTATTATACCTGCTGACGTATTTATACTAATGGGATGTTCAACCCCAAATTCACAGTCACACTCACTGTCCTGGAAAGTTTTACATCCAACAGTGTCCAAGCAATAATTATAAGTAAGTATAGGTAAAGCATCCTTCCAAACCCCAAGATCTCACAGTTTCCCATAAGTGTCTCAAAAAGAAGTTATTAGCTCCAATGTTTGCCACCCTCCTTTTCTCCTCTAAAAAACTATGCAGAGCTCAAAGAGTTTCGCACATTCTCAGAGTAGGAATACCCTACAGTATACAGATGCAGTCATTGGCTATGACATCATCTGTTGCCTTTCCCCAGAAGAGCCGGTAGACCTGTTGGAGGGGCATTGAACATTGGATCTAATACTTCTTTTAGAGACACTTGGGGGGAGGTGATTTGGGTGGTGGGTGCTTTTGGGGTGGAAATGCACTTTGTGGGAGCTTTTCGCTGTGTATTGATCCATTTATTCATATACAATAAGTGAGTCTTAGAGCACAATTATATTCTATTTTTGACCAAAAACAAAATTTGTTTCAGTAAAGACTATGTGTGAACACAGACATTTACATCTTTGAAAACAATAACAAGTTGGGGTTTTAAGCCTGGTAGCCACGTCCGACAGTTACCATGGCCGATCCTCTATGGACCGCATGATCGGTCATGATTTTCCGTCCTGTCCGATCGTGCTTTCGTCCGATAGGAACGGTCGGGGATCGGTTGGAGCCGCCATACAATAATTCGGCCCGACCGACCGAGACAACGGAAACGTCGGTCGGTCGGGCCGAATTGTTGTATGGTGTGTACCGAGTTTTAGAGGAAGTTAGGGGTAAGTTATTATTTGGGCCATTTACCTTGGTAGGTAGCCATGAGGTTTGAACACTCTCTACTCTCTGTTATCTCGGCACTCAAAGTGTTAAAAGATTATTGTTAAAAATACATGTTTCTTTTAAATATACTGATCACATGATGCGTCCCTCCCTTTTGGTCCTCGGGCGTTAGGGACAGATAAGCTAAGAACATTACACAATGAACTGTTATATGGAAATAATAGCAGGTTTAGATAAAAAGTCTGTAATGAAAGGAACTTGCTCTATGAATATGTACTACCTAACAATTTAGATAACGGGGGGTTATTTAACTGAACAATAGCCAATTCATTCTAAAAAGACCCTGGACAAAGTGCACAGTGCAGTTATGTTACATTAGACATAAACAAAATGAACAGAAAAGAAAACATACAGCAGGAAATGAGAAATGTATGTTATTTGTAAACGTCCGATTATGTTCCTTATACGTATCATGCTGTCATTACTAACATCGGACAGACCTTGTGAACCAAGCCACTGCCTACCTGTAGAAGAGTGTGCACCGTGTGGGTAACAGGGAAGATCCCTTCTGATATGGACAGGCACTCAGAATATCCAATATAATATCCAATTTTGAAAGAATCCAATATGAGAGTGATAACAGCAAACAGGGTAATGCCACCTTCATATAGAGAAAAAGGAGTTTTATTTGCAAAGACAATTAAGTATTTTAAAAAAAAAATGAACACAGTAGCCACTTGTCATATGAAGGTGTAATTCAGCTGCAAAGGATCATGTGGAGCAATATTGCAAATCAAATTATGTTTTAGTTACGCTCAATTGTTTTATAGGACATGTCCACCCACAAACAAAAATTTAGAATGACCTTAGTTACCCCCACAGCACCAAGGCAGAATATTTACCCAACCAGCATCAAATAAGAAGAAGGAGAGCTGGAACCAAAGAGCTTGGTGCTGATAGTGCTATTTATTGATACAATTAACAGCACTATCAGCTCCAAGCTCTTTGGTTCCAGCTCTCCTTTCTTGTTGGATATTTAGTGCTCTGGACAGAAGCACCTGAGTAAGCGGGAACCTGTCTTGCCTGCAGTGTCAGGACACCCAGTATATTCCAACCAGCATCACTTGGGCATAGATGGGTAAATTAATGCCTATTCCAAAAGGTTCTCACTGGTAAAGAAATGTGATTAGGACCAGATTTGGACATACACATACACATGAACCTCTCTATCAGGCCTATGTAATAAAAGTTCTTATTGTTAAAAGTGCTAATTTTGCCCCAACCAATCAGATATTATGTACCATTTGAAAGCTAAAATATGATTGATTGAGGCAAAATTAGCACCATTTTTAATGATAAGAACTTTTATTATATCTCCCTGTATATCTTTTCGTATTGGTTGGTTATTTGACTGCTGCTACATACAAAGCCTGCCATACACCAATTAATTCTTCAGGAACATGATTGTGACTCAACCTTACAGGTTTATTATTAAACATTATAGGGAGATTCAATAAAAGTTCTTATTGTTAAAAAATGTGCTAATTTTGCCCTAACAAATCAAATGTTAGCTTTCAAATTTAAAACATCTTATTGGTTGGGGCAAAATCACACCATTTTAACGATAAAAACTTTTATTGAATTCATGTTTTAAGCTCTACTTTCTAGTGAGTAGCATTTGGTTCTTGACAGATCAGTCTTGATTACAGAGAGGTCAGGGCAGGTCACCCGTAGTTTACACAGTCCAAAGAAAATGCAAAGGACACAACACTTCACGTGACAAAAAAATCACGCCATGTTTTGAGGGCTGGTCCCCTTCTCAGGTGTCACCCAGGAGTAGTAACTTGATAACTCATTTTTAATGATAAGAACTTTTATTACATCTCCCTGTATATCTTTTCGCATTGGTTGGTTATTTGACTGCTGCTACATACAAAGCCTGCCATACACCAATTAATTCTGCAGGAACATGATTGTGACTCAACCTTACAGGTTTATTATTAAACATTATAGGGAGATTCAATAAAAGTTCTTATTGTTAAAAAATGTGCTAATTTTACCCTAACAAATCAAATGTTAGCTTTCAAATGTTAAATAACATCTGATTGGTTGGGGCAAAATCAGCACCATTTTTAACGATAAAAACTTTTATTGAATTCATGTTTTAAGCTCTACTTTCTAGTGAGTATCATTTGGTTCTTTGACAGATCAGTCTTGATTACAGAGAGGTCAGGGGCAGGTCACCCAGTAGTTACACAGTCCAAAGAAAATGCAAAGGACACACACTTCACGTGACAAAAAAAAATCACGCCATGTTTTGAGGGCTGGTCCCCTTCTCAGGTGTCACCCAGGAGTAGTAACTTGATAACTCTGGGGAGGGGAAGGAAGGGGACTAGATCATTCAATGAGCATATGCAAGGTGAGGACCCACTTTATAGAAGCTAGAAACTTAGAAGGTTACAGTAAACAGAAGATTTCCCCATAATGCTTTCATTGGTGAAATATACAACAATCTGTTAGATAGCATTTCTTAATATTAATAAGGTATGTTAATACCTATGTGGCCATTTATATTGTACCCTTAATTGAGCTTCAAAATTACGTATCTGTTGTCTTTATGCTTAATTGCTTGTTAGAGGTACACCTGTGCGAGTTCAAGCCCTTCGGTTTGTTTTGTTCATTTTTATTGCCAAATAGTATGTATGAAGGGTACACACAGTAAAGATTTTTTTGAAAGATGACAGACAGGATCTGAGCAATCTTGTCTGTCATTTTTCAAAGATCAGGGAACACACAGTCCCAAGCTTTCTCCCAAAACTAAACCCCCCTCCCCTCATAGTGGTTAGGTAGCTAGGTCCTCACCCCTGGGTTTGCTTTACATGTCCATACCAGGCTGTCATAGTGGCAGTTTAGCCCCTCCCTCTGTGTCTTCCCATTGGACTAATCCCGGGAATTGTGGCGGAGTCATGGATAGACTGGCACTATCCGCTGGACTTTGACAAGTCCAGTATGGGTCCTCACCCTGGGTATTTTCAGGGAAATTGCATTGTATACTATAGTTCTCCTTTAATATAAAGCAAAAAATAAGTTCTGCAAGTTTTACTTTATTAGACGTTCCTTATAATATCACCAATATCTCAATTTTCCAAGTCGACACCTATCTACTATATAGGGAGGATATTGGGCAATCATCTGGGAGAACTATCTACGTAATGTTCTGCTCTAGAGGTTTTACTGCAGACTAATCCATGAGATGTCTGGAAAAGCCATGAGCCCCACATAGAAGACTATTTAAAGGCCATGTTATGTGCTGTCTAGAAGGCTAGTACATTATGAAAAAGCATTCAAATGCTAAAAATTAATTTAAGATTTGGAGGGGATGGCTTTTTTCTATGTAGATGTACTGAGTAATAATTGTTGTCTTATTGCTGGTACTTTCCTCCTGACCGACCATTCAAGACTTTCAACCAGTTGACCAGGAGTAAGGACTGACGGTCACGGTAAAAGCAGCTGTATCCAACAGTAACCACTACCGAGTGTGTGGTCCCATAGAGGACCACATGAGCAACCGTGGTTTTCCAACCTGTCTGATTGTGCGTTCGTCCGATTTGGACAAACAAATGGTCATCGGTCGATCACAACCGCGGCGGTTGATCACAAGGAACCAGTACAATAATTCAGCCTGACCAACCGAAACACTGAAATGTCATATCGGTCAGGAATTATTGCATGGAGTGTACCTAGCCTTACCCTCCATCGGGGTGTTCAATAATATCTGTGGTGTTTCATTAGATCAACTGGACTTAGTTGTGCTTGAAGATTTTTTCGCTAGTCATCCAATTGGCTTTCTGTAATGAAACCTGCAAGGTCACAGAGAAAGGATGTCCTACAATCTCCAGACTGAGCTTCCTGATTATTTTGCCCACTAACAGTGTGTTTGCTGAGCAGGCATTCCGAAAACATAAAGGGGAAATTATAACACCAAGGGAATTATAACATCAGAAATTTTGGTTATGGTGGTCAAAGATCCAGCTTTACAATTAACAATCACAATTAACTGTATTTTTCCATTTTGATCTTTCAATGTACGAATGTTAATGTAACTGGATAAGATAACACTGTGTATAAAGCTGGGTACACACATGGCAGACCTTTGAAAGATGACAGATATAATCTGCTAGATCCTGTCTGTCATTTTTCAAAGATCAGGGTACACACAGTCCCGAGCGTTCTCCCTATACACAGTATATACACAGCATAGGGAGAATGTTCGGGACTATGTTTCCCTCGACTGCGGCCGACTCACCTATAGGGAGACTACCAAAGCCAAGGGAAATTTTCAGTTTTTCCCGAACGACTGTGAGGCCAACAGGAACATTTGGCGTTGCGCGCTCGTTCAGGAAAGATTCTACCCACACTGCTGATAAAGCCCTGACACCATCGGATCCGATGGAATCGCGACATTATTGGCAGTGTGTATACCTAGCTTAAGAGCCTCTTGACCTCCATCTAATGCTTCTTTCCTATACTGGTCAGTAACAGGATTGGCTAGAGATTACTAATGGGTGTGACCTGCTGTGACATGATCTGCATAGGCTTAGGAATGGTCATGAGCAGAGAATATAAAATTCTGTGATTCTCCATAAGGAATAGTGATACACAGATTACTGCTTTTATGTCAAGGTGTTAGGCCTTGTGATTTTGTGTTGTTCTTTAACAGTCTTGATTAAATTAATTTACCTGATTTCTACTTACTTGACCAGCATTGGTTACTAATACTGAAACTTATTTGTACTACTGCTGTTAATGAAAAAAAAACACACTGTACCAGGTTTTCATGTCATTTAACTTGTCCAGATAGAAAAACCCTCTGTCATTAGAATACAGAAATTGTTGATACTACCAGGATCAAACTGTCTTCTGGGCCACCAGGGAAAACCCAGCAGGCCAAACCCAAATCACAATGAATGGAGAAGGGGGCAATACAGATGGAGGAGAGGAAGCAGACTAAATGAATGTGAGGGTATGAGGGTATCGGATGACAATTGGAAATTCGGACACATAGCATTGGATGAATAAGGAGGATCTGATGAGATGATAGAGAAGGAAAAGACTTGAAGAAAATAGACTGAGTTGGAGCAGATTTGATGAAAGGGGGAGCACATTACATGGGGGAGAGCATATTGGATCAATGCAGGGAAGATTTAGTTAAGGAGGGAGCAAAACGGGCAACAATAGATAGAGGAGACTTAAAATGGAGGAGTTTGAGTAGATGGTGGAAATAAAGCATATTGGATGGTGGGGTGAGAGCTGATTGGATAGAAAAGGAGCTATGGATTAAATGGATGAGGGGAACAGATTGGACAGATGATGGGGATGAAATTGAAGGAGGGGGCAGCAGATTTGATGAAGGAGTAAGAGCTGACTGGTTAGAGTAAAAGAAGCAGAATAGGTGGAGGAGGGGAAGCAGACAGGATAGAGGAATGATAGCAGATGATAATGGAAAGGGGAAAGAGTAGAAAAATGAAATCAACCCAGACTGGAAGGATTAGGTACTGCAATGGATGATGGAGGGGGCAGGTTTGATAGAGAAGTGGGGAAAGATTGGATGATTATTAGTTAATCTCTGTATGTTTCCTTATGGTGATGAACTGCACATAATTATCCCATTGATTAGACTGTATAATATTGGTGTGTAACCAATATTAATATATACAGGACACTCTTTCAGGTTACCACCTTGTTTTCTATGGAGTGCCTTTTGTTCCAAGATCATTTAGTCAAATACTTTGGTGACAAAACTATATTTAGTCGACCAAAATAAATTTTGTGGGAAACAAACGTAAGTTTAGTCATAAAAAAAGATACATTTTTGGTGACAAAACTATATTATTCGACCAAAATAAATTCTGTGGTAGGGAATCATACATTTAGTCAACATAACAAATTCTGTGGTAACAAAACTTATTTAGTCATCAAAAACCCAATGTTTTGGTGACAAAACTATATTTGGTCGACCAAAAAATACATTTAGTCAACAAAAAACAACTGTGTATACAAGTGATAAAGAGTAACATTATGTTGCAAAAAGAAAATTTGCATACTTTTTATCTTAAAAATGCAATTTTGTGCACTAAGAGTTATGTTTGGTAATGGCAAATGGAAAGCTTTCCCTTTAATCTTTGTTACAAAAATATAAACTGGTAAATAAATAAAAACTGGTAAAAAATATGTATACTTCATGACTCTCTTGCCCATAATATATTTTCCTTCAAACTCTTTAATAAGAAATATAGTAATATATTTGAGGTTGAATAAAGACATACGTCCATCCAGTCCAACCCATCTAGCAATATCCTCATTTCCTGCCTAACTGTTGATCCAGAGGAAGGCAAAAAAAACCCACCAAATTTATAAGGGGGAAAAAATTCCTTCCTGACTCCAAGTGGCATCGTAAATTTCCCTGGATCAACTCTACTTTATGTATCAATACTAGTAACTTGTAACATTCCTTGTTTGCAGAAACTCATCCAGCTTTTTTTTTAAATGACCAATGAACCTGCCATAACAACGTCCACTGGAAGACAGTTCCATAGCTTTACCGTTCTCACAGTGAAAAACCCTTTCCGAGCTGAAGCCTAAACCTTTTTTTCTTCAAGTCTTAAGGGATGTCCTCGTGTCCTTTGACATTTTCTATTGTGAACAATGCCCCAGATAGTTTTTGTGATGGCCCGTTAATGTATTTATACACAGTAATCTATCCCCATGCAAGCGCCTTTTCTCCACATACATATTGTAACTTTTCCAGTCTCTCTCTCATATTCAAGCTCCCCCAATCCCCTTAAATTTAGTTGCCCTTCTCTGAACCCTTTCCATTTCAAAGATGTCCTTTTTGTACACAGATTCCAAAATTGCACTGCATATTCCAAATGAGGCCTTACCAATGCTTTGTAAAGAGGGAGAATTACATTTTCCTCCCTTGAATTCATACCTCGCTTTATACAAGACAATACCATGCTGGCCTCGGCTGTTGCCGCCTGGCACTGCTTGCTACCTTTAAGTTTGTTATCACCAAACTCCAAGATCCCTTTCCAACAGGGATTCACTTAACACAGAGCCATTTATGTATAAGTAGCACAAGTATTTTTAAGTCCAAAATGCATCACCTTACATTATCAACATTGAATTTCATCTGCCACTTAGCAGCCCAATGTGATAATCTATCTAGATCCCCTTGCAACGATTGCACATCCTCTGAAGTTTTTAATGGTCGACAAAGTTTTGTGTCGTCGGCAAACACAGAAACCTTGCTGACAATACCCACTTCCAAATCATTAATAAATAGATTAAATAGAAGCGTCCCCACACAGAACCCTGTGGCAGACCACTTAGCACTTTAGTCCATAATGATGAAGCCCCTTAACAACTACTCTCTGCATCCTATTCCTTACCAATTTTCTATCCATGTACAAATGTACTCCCCAGACACCAGACCTTAGCTTATTCATTAGTCGCCTATGGGGGACTGTATTAAAAGCCTTTGCAAAATCCAAGTAAACTACATCTACTGCTATACCAGAGTCTAAATGTCTACTTACTTCCTCTAAAAGCCAACCAAGTTAGTTGACAAGATCTATTCCTCCTAAATCCATGCTGGTTACTACTTATAATGTCAGTCCTTGAAACATACTCTAGAACATGCTCCCTTATTAACTTTCCAGGATCTTCCCCACCACTGATTTAAACTTACAGGCCTGTAATGAACCCGGCTGTGAACGACTACCCTTTTTGAATATTGGAATAACATCAGCCTTTTTCCAATCCAGAGGCACACCACCGGACATGAGGGAATCAGCAAAAATAAGAAACAATGGCCTAGATAAAACTGAACTTAGCTCCTTAAGTACCCGAGGATGTATTTTATCCGGTCCAGGAGATTTATTAATATTAACCTTATTTAGTTCTTTCTGTACCATATCCTCGGTTAACCAAAGTGAACTTGAATCTTGTATACCTTTATTGCTACTATACTCTATGATATCTGTACTTGGATCTTCTATAGTGTATACAGAGGAAAAAAAAATATTCAAGACATTTGCTTTATCGCCATCCTCCGTAACTAACTTATCCCCATTAATTAATGGTGCCACATTCTCAGTCCTCATCTTCTTACTATTAATATACTTAAAAAAATGTTTAGGCTTAGTGATGCTTTCTTCAGCTATCCTAACTTCATTATTAATTTTAGCTAGTTTGATTGCTAATATCTGGTATATGATACACTTCCCCTTTATAAATGGTAACTGTCATGCATTACCTAAATAGATTCTGGTAAATGGAAAACGTTTCTTTTAATCTCTGCTGTAAGAAAATACTACTAAATGGCGCAGTCCTTATTTTCTTTTTATGGGCAAGGCCCCACTAGACAGCAAGCAGCAAAATTGTGACGTCGGGCTATTTATGTGCGCTACCCTGCACGTGTGCTGCGATTGCTATTATGTTGCCCTATCACAGCGCATGGGATGCGCACCAAAAATGGTGATCGCATGCGCTGCCAAAAGGGTCGGCAGCGGAGATAGTAGGGCCATCCACATCCCCTTCTATTGGTGTGCACTGAGCTCTGCGCTAACACAGCGCACACCAAAATAGGCTAGTAGGGGGTAGAATGCCCCATCTCCATGCCCTAACTCTGCCTCCACTCCACCCCAGATAACGTCTCTTATGCCACGCCCAATTTCCATCTTCACCACGCCACACACACACACCCTGCCAGAAAGCTATATTTGGCTGTAAAGTAAGGAGTTAGGGATAGGCTCCACTATCCTATTTTGGTGTATGCTGTCTACTATTTTAGCTCAGTGCTCGGTGCACACCAATAGAAGGGGATGGCCCCACTATCTCCACTGTGCTGTCGACCCTTTCGGCAGTGCATGTGATCACCATGTTTGGTGCGCATCGCATGCACAGCGATAGGGTAACATCAAAGCAATCGCAGGGTAGCGCACATGAACCACATGATGACGCAAATTTGCTGCGTTGTGCGATTCTTGCGTGCTGCCTAATGGGGAAAGAGAGTCATTAAGTGTAAATATTGTTTTCTGAAGGGATTAATGGGAAAGCAAATAATTTAACAGTTTATATTTCTTTTTAACAAAGATTAAAGGGAAAGCTTGCCATTAATCATTACCAAACACTTTGGTGCTACAGTTGTTTTTTTGTTGACTAAATGTATGTTTTGTTACTACCGAATTTCTTTGGTCAACTAAATATAGTTTTCTAAACAAAACATTGTTGTTGTTGTTTTTTTGACTAAATGCATTTTGTTACCACAGAATTTCCTTTGGTCGTCTAAATATTGTATTGTTGCCGAAATGTTTTTTGTTGACTAAATGTGTTTTGTTACTACAGAACTTCTTTTGGGCAACTAAATATAGTTTTGTCCCAAAAGTGTTGGTTTTTGTTCACTAAATGTATTTTGTTACCACTAAATTTCTTTTGGTCACCGAAGTTTGTTTTTTGTTACAAAATGATTTGGGAACAAACGGCACCCCATAGTTTTCCCCCATAGAAAAATCTTCATATGCCATTGCCCTTAAGCTGGTCTTTGTACAAAGATTACAAGATGTGTAATTTGAATAATGATATTGTGACACAAATTAAATGGTAACAGGCTGAAGATCAAATCCTATTTTCTCTACTTATGGTATAAGTCAATCACAAAACTCCACCCATGGTTTTTGGATTGGCTGAGTTTTCCCCCAGTAGATGTCGCCATATTTTCACAAGAAAAATATGTAAGAATAATATAAGAAAATTAATGAAGTTTCTTGATGTAAAATCAGCATTAAGTTAAAATTTAAACTTGTGATACCAGACAATTGTTTCTGACAGAAGTTAGCTTTATTGATATGTCCTATATTGTTTAAAGATGTCCCCCAAAAAATGATAAAAGCTTTTTTCTAGCCATTGGCAAGTTAAAGGGGCAACCGCATTTGAAAGGACAGAAATGCTAGACATGTACATGGTATTAGAACATAAGTTAATGATAACTATATATTACTATGTGTAAATCAGTTACACAGATAGCATCTATTATAATGGTGACAGAGCAATAATAGAATAAATATTTAGTAAAAACGTTGCTATCTGTTGCATTGGAGTCCTATAAAGCAGAAATGTTTGTTTAAGGACTTTGCCGATTTAATCTTATTATAGGTCAATTAATCCTTATACAATACTGATACTGTAGCTGAGGGTATTTAGGCTTGCTAAAAGGAAGGGGAATTGTGCCTTGCTCTTGGAAATTTACAATAAATTTTGGGCTATGATTTTGATTTTGGGCTATGATTTTGGGCTATGATTTTGATTTTGGGCTATGATTTTGATTTTGGACTATGATTTTGGGCTTCATTTAACAGACAACAAAATTAGGATGCTTATTGTTCTAATTCCTAAATTGCATGGGGTCACCACCAGCCCCTTTCACCTCCACCAAATGTTTGTTATTTTAACCATTGTTTTTTGTTTTCCTTAGTTAGTTTAAGCCTAATTATACCTCTCCCCCCACGCTCTTCTTCTTCCAACTATTTAAAATACCCAGGGTGAGGACATAAACCAATGGGTACTTGACAAATCAGCAGGGATATTTACATGAAGTTTCACCCTAGTCCTCTTCCCACTGGTGAGATATAGTAAACTGTAACTTACAGTAAAAGAGGGGAAGAGTGGACCATAGCGTTAAGGGAAACTTCATGTAAGTATTATAGCTGATAGGTTTAGTACCTAGAGATGGGGATTTAGCTTAGGTCCTCACCCTGGGTACTTTAAATGTGGAGCAGGGGATAGGTGAGTATAATCAAAGTAAAAGGATCACAGGAACCCTAGGCTGACCTAGCAGGTCTGTACCTTTGCTTCCTGGGCTGAAGACACCTTAGGAAGAAGAATAAGCCTCTCTTTCCAGTATAGACAATGATTTGCTTCCTTAATTTGAAAGTGTGCATCCTTCATACTAGTCCATAGGTAAGTGTAATTGGCCTTTAGGCTTTTTATACTATATAGGATACATAAATGTTGCCTTGAAGGGGAAGTTCATCATATTTACATATGCAATTACCATAAACTTCCCATCCCACAATTTCTTTGTGCATAAATAAACGCTTCCAAACTACTGGCTTCCTGTTTGCAAGTAGAGATGTAATGTGGGTTCGAATAGAACCCAGTTTAGAATCGAATCTGAGGGTTTCAAAGTCCCGCCGAAACTTAAATAGACGAAAGTAGACGATAATGATGATCGATTTCAGTACCCCTTGAAAATAGAATGTGGAAGCTCAAAAACAGCCCGATTGTCAGGAAAGATGGTTTTAAAATAAGTTTTGGTTATATTAACGGGTTCCCCAGACCATTCCCCAGGTCTCTGTGTCATTTACAGTAACCTACTATTACTATTTGTCCCTCAAAATGGACAGAAACCTTTACATTTTTTTCTCCCATAGACTTCTATGGGTCAGTTTCCAAATCGAATTTTCCGTAAAATTCAAAAACAGAACAAAACTCTATGGGAGAGCTATTAGACTTTGGGGCATATTTATAAAGGTTCGTTAACTTTTCGCGGCCGTTTTCGCGGACATTAACGCATAAATCGCGTTTACCGCGATTTATAAAGGTCCGAAAACGGCCGCGAAAAGTTAACGAAGCGTTATAACCTTTCGCGCCGATACTTACCTGTTACCGCCGCTTCTATTTATAAAGCGGCGGTACTGGTTTCGCTCGGCTAGTATTGGCTGTTTTACTTCGCCACCTTGAAGGAGGCGAAGTCAGCCGATACTAACCTCCCGCGGCGGGGATGGGCAGGCAACCCGCGGCGGGTGGTCCCACCCGCCCCGGAGAGTACGCCCACCCCGCCCACACACCCCGCGGGCGGCAGCGCCACCGCCGCCGCCACTTCCCAGCAGTTCCGAGATTGCCGCGAACGGGGAACGGGTTGGGAGGGGCTGCTGGGAAGTGGCGGCGGCGGCGGGTGGTCGCCGCTGCCGCCGCGGGGGGTGTGGGCGGGGTAGGAGCGGCGTCGGGAAGGGATTTTAAGTCCCTTCGCGGCGATACTATACAGTATCGCCGCGAAGGGGCTTAAAATTACCGCAGCACATCGCGGCCGCGATAGGTATCGCGGGAATAGCGCTCGCCGTTATAAATACGGCGATAGCGCTATTTTCGCGGCCGCGATGTGCGGCGGTAATTTTTTTGCTATATTATCGATTCTTTATAAATATGCCCCTTTATTTTCAAGTGTCTAATAGTGTCTATTATGGTCTCAGTCCCTTGGTTGATTTATGGTGGCCATAGACGCTACAATCTGATTGTACAATCCGCAGGTCGTACAATTGGATTGCTGGTTGACCAAAAATTTTTCAACTGGTCCGATGTGGAAATTATTGGAAGATCGTTGAAAGATCTTTCAATGATCTTCCATACACGATCCGACGGTCGTATCCCGATATCATATGACCGGGATCTAAGTGTCTATGGCCACCATTAGTTGCTCATTAGAGATCTGAGCATATTTGACGCATCCAACAGCCAATCAGTAGAAATAACTGTTAGGAACATTCCAAGGAAGTGTGCATTCTGGGAAGAAGGAGCTTTACAGAATCAGAAATATCACCCCCCCCCCCCAACTGACCACAGCAAAGTATAGCAAAGGGGTATGATATTTCAAAAAAGAAGACAGACTGTTGTTATTGGCTTCCTATCCTATAGACTAAAAGAAGGTTGTCACAGATGCTGGATCCACCTGCTCTTGCTGGCCATGTGACTTCTTCTAGCCAATGCCCACAGGGAGTCCAGGTGTGTGTACACAAGGGGGAAGTGTATGCCGCGGGTGGTGTGTGCATATGGTGGTGTGTGCATACGGGGGCCAAGAGTGCACTCTGCGGGGATGCTTCTGTATAGAATCAGGGGTTTGCTGGTACTAATTAATACAAAACAAATGAACAATTGAAAGTTTCCTCTGATGCTTTGGTACCATAAGAAAACCTTTAACAGAAAATCAGAACAAACATTAATGATCAGGACTGTTCTTTGACAAACCTTAAAGAACAATAAGTTCATTACCTCCCAATTCGATATTTATGTACAAATCAATATTAAATTAAAATGGATCAAGTACATATTTAATACATATGTAACTTATTCAAATATGAAAACACAGTATAAAGTCATCCAACTTCCCAAAACATATGTTCTGTTCAGAAAAGCCAGAAGAATTAATATACTTGAAAAATATAATCAATAACTATAATAGGTACAAACTGCAATAGTGTAAATGTTACTTACATCTAAGCCACCTTGCACCTGCATCTGTGTCTTTCTCTATGATGGACCTTCTAAGAGACTGACTTCGAAAGATGTACCACAACATCCAAATTAACTGAATCAACATCAAGGTGATGAGATAGGATAGCAAGTCTCTGTCTGTAATTCCTACAGCATGGATTGCCCAAGCAAACATCAGGAGGAGTCCAGCCAAGAAAATGTTGAAACCATACTGGCTACTGAGTATCTCTGCATTTTTCTGGGGATAGTTGCGAATTAAATTGAAATGCAATTTTTTCCCTTCTGTTTTTTGCTGTTGGTCCGAAACTGTCAATATATCTAATTTGTTTTCTTCGGTCATATTTCTCCCTTTTAATCTGAAACAAATAAAAAATAAATAAACTATACAGTGGAAAATAAACTTTTTCAATATAATTATTTCATCCTATCTTTGATATTTCGTTGGTCCAAGACTAATCTAGTTTGATTTCCAATAAAAATTTAATTATTTTTCCAAAATTTTAAATTAATTTCAATCATAGTAATTTATATTCTATACACAATTTCAGTTTTTATTTTTAGTAAAAAAAACTGTAATTGGGGGAATACTTGGATATTTGTTTGAGTTTCCAAAATATTATGCAAGTTAAAAAAATTTGTCTTGTAAAAAAATAAATAAATTCTGTCTAATGATTATTTCACAAAATATTAATTTCACCCAGAAAATAAGAAAATAACAAAACACCCAGAAAATAACCAAAGCACTACAGTAATGGGAGTCACTGCAAATCCTTTCTTTTATCCATTTAAGATACAATTACATACACATAACCTATGATATTAACTATCTTTAATTCTACTAGATTGTTCATATCATTGTCTTACCACATCCACCAGGAATTTAGTCTTGCTGCAGCAGAGGGCAGATCTAATTTGTGGCTGCTTGGAATGTCTGTTCACTTTTTTAGTTCTTAGCTCTGACTTTGATCCTTCTTATAAGAATAGCTTTGCTGTAGACGTCAGAAGAATCCATTCTACAGGTGGATTAAATTTCAGCAGCAACACCTCCAATCATTTTGCAAGCAAAGGAGGTATTCTTCTAGGACCGCACAGGCACTCAGTTCTGAGAAATGTCCCTTACTGGCACAGCTAGACTGACTGCTCAGTTATTAACAGCCAGATGAATGAACAGTCTTACAAACAAGATCCTTGATAAAATTCATATTCTAAATCATTATTAGAGATGGTGTAAATGGCAGGGTCCTTATCTGCTACTACAAGCCAATATATGGTGTATATAAACAAACCCGGATTTCAACTAGATGGATCAAGTGTTGAGAAAACTATATTGAAGCAAAGTATTCATCTTTTTAAATAATTGCTTAGTTGTTTTTGTAGAGGTATTTAGATTATCTTATCTTTTATAAAGACAAAAAACATGAGAGACAACGACTATCAACAAAGTAATATGCCAGACTTGAATAAAATATTGCTGAAACCACTTAACATCAATGAAGATGAACAGTTGATATGTGAACTACTACTAGAAAACGTCTCTTTTACAAGGACTGGGTAGTGGAACCATAAAACAACAGACTTAAGGTGTATTTCAGCCAAAATTAAAGGACAAGTATAGTGCCCTGGAGAACCCCCCTCCCTTAAAACAACCAAGGGTGAGGATCTAAACACTGAAGTCTTGTAGTTCGATCGCAGGTGTGCTGTTCAGTGATTTAGAAGCTTAACCCAGTGGTGAAGACCTAGTAGAGATGGCCAAACCTAGTGTCCCGGATCTCTGGAATATCCAGAAGATCCGAAAATCCAAAACTGGAACAAATTTTTGATACTTTTTTAATGTATGGAGCTGCGGTCGAAAATTCTCGAAAAGACCATTTTCAAATTTCCGGTCGTATTTTCGAGGTTTTTTGAACAATTGATGCTACTTTCAAAAATTATCGGACAGATCTTTTTTGGATTTCGGAACCGAGGTGTTTGTGTCGAAACCGGATCGAATCTCTAGGACCTAGGGGTTTAGGTCCTCAAACTGGGTGGTTTGAGAACCTAGGATCTGGGCTGAGATGAGTATAGTTGTTCTTTAACACTCCATAATTGTACATATTAAAGGAGATTTATATAGTACGTTCTCCAGAGTATAATTCTCATGCCTTGAGAATGTCCAAAATATTTTTTCAATTAAGTTTGACAACCAGTGAGTACAGCAAATATTTTACATGCTAAGTTATTGGCCTGAGCTACGTTTATTCAGTACCTGTTTTTGAACCTGTTGGTTACCCATATTCTATTATAGCTGTTTCCGAGAACACTCTCGTCTGATCCTATGTTACAGGAAAAGGTGCAGGTACTTGGGAACACCTTACATTATGCCTAAGTATTGAAGGCTGCAAAGTACTAGAATGCTCTAGTACTGTGTGTCCCCTCTAGGTAGAAAATGAAATGTGGTAGGGTGTTTACTGCCTAATATTCCTAACAGAAAAGCAGGGCAATATACCAAGATCTGCTATCACAAGGGAATTTAAACTTTTGCCTAAAACAAAGCCAAGTCAATAGTGCTTTATATTACAGTACATTAAGTTGCACAATTTGCATTTCTCCTGCTGGTGCTGTGTACATTTTCTACTCTTGCTCCCCTCTGCTCTAAACCAGTCTTTACACAGCTGCAAATGTCCGGTACATAGTGGCAAATATTCGCTAAGCATGGAGATCATGTCAGTGCTATTGATATTCTGCTTATCAGTTTATCAAGACAAAGTTCTTACCTGTACTTTAATAAAGGATTCTAGAGCACCTTACTGCATCTTTCAATTGAATTCAACTTTAATTGAGTTTGTTGGGACAGAGCCCAGTCTAAAGACCAGCAAATACCCTGATTATGGTGTTGCGGATAAATAATTCATTTGCCTTGGGAAGAAATTTCTTGGCAGTAGCCTCACATTGAAATCAAATCTTTTATATCCTATAATTTATTAACTTCATTATTTCTGTTCTTCAAAAACACCTGTAATTAAAATTAAAAAATATAGTTTTACAGCCATACCTAAACAAACACACTGGGTCATCATGGATCAACTGTTAGCTATGGCTATATAGAGTTGGACTAGATGGCCGCATGTCTTAATTCAACCTCTATTACTATGTTATTATGTACCTGGCAAACAGGCATTATGGGTAGGGTAAAAAGTTGGAATAGATGGACGTATGTCTATTCAACCTCCATTACTATGTTACTATGTATGGTTATGGTATAAAGGTTGGACTAGATGGAAGTATGTCTTTATATAACCTCCAATACTATGTTACAGTTTAACAGACATTTTGGGTAGGATTTAAAGGTTGAACTACCTATTGGCAGTGAAAGACTCCCCTAGTGGTGGTTTCATAGGTGACAAAATGCAGCCACATATCATCCTAAGCCAAAGCCATACCTGTTCTTAAAGGGAATGTCCACCCTTAAAACTTGGAAGTTATCTGCTTCCAACCCCAACTGACATTTTTACCAGTTTTAAGGGCATGTCCACCCCCAAAACTATAATTTAACCCACTGCTGGCCCCACTGTATAGTGTTAAAATATCCTAACCTTACACCTCTGCTCCTTATGGTTCTCCTGCAGTGTCTAGTCAAAGTCCCAGAAAGTGAAGAGTAGGAGCCATCCTCTATAAGAAAAGGTTTCTGCCTCTTGCTTGCCTTCCCTGAGGACCCTGTGCAGGGAAACTCTCCCTTCCACCCTCCATGCTGCCGTGTCTATTCATATTAATAAAGCTCCCTCTCCTAACCCTAACCGCCATATTTATATAGTAAAAAAGCCCCCAGAATCTTACTTAGCCTCACAGCCAATCATAGACGTGGCTGCTGGTCCGGCCTCTAATGTTACTTCCCCTGCAGAAGTAACATTACAGGCAGAGGCCACTGGAAGGAAGGTAAGCTTCTGGGGACTTTTTTTTACAATATAAAAATAGCGGTTAGGGTTGGGAGGGGGGTCCCTACACTATGGAAAAAGTTTTATTTTATGGTATCTGCCCCCACCCTTGGCCCACAGAGCTCTTTAGAAGCTTGAGCATGTGCAGAGGAGGCAGCAGGAGAATCATCAATCATTGACAAAAATAATCCTTAAATATCCATTAGTAATGAATCTAATAATGTTCTGAATATATCAGTTGGGGTTTGTTTGTTTTTAAGGGTGGACATACCCTTTAAAATTAAGATTACACATCTAAGGGATTTAACTGGCAGGTAGCTCAACTCCCTCCTATCAAACATGTATATAGAAAAGGATTCAACTCCACCCATCAAGCAAAATGAAAAAGGTTATGACTGAAGAGTTAAAACACAGAACATAAATCCCCCCTGATCCAAATTTTCTTGCTTGGTTAGATGTGTAAAATGCCTCCCAGCACTAAACCTTTAATAAGAACATTACTGATAAGATCTGATCAACGTCAAAGCATTTGAACTTTAGCTAGAACTGACTGACAAGTTGTTTTTTTTTTAATTGTAGTTTTTTATTTTTAACGGCATAGAATTTAACAAGAAATTAAGAACAACAATACAAAGTTTTAAAAAGAATACTAGGAGCATGTTTCATATGGACAGCTTTACAATTGTATAACATTAATTTTCCAAAAAATATTACTGTACATTCTCTTATTTTTATTTAAATATTGAAGTTTATCATATGAAATGATAAACTTGTTTTATTGATTGCCTTAGTGCTCTATGTTTATTCACATTCTATTAACACATTTTTACTAGAAATAAAATAAATCTATCTATTTTAAACAGTGTGTTTTTTTCTGGATTCCTATATATAAGATTATTTTTCGGTTTCCCATATCCCAATGCCCTTGCGCTTTCATTTTGTAACCAGATTTTATTTACTCTCAATTTCTATCAGTCGTTCCAATGGGGCCTATATACCGTTGTATAGTATAGTTTAGTACTTGAGGTTGAATAAAGACATACATCCATCCAGTCCCAAAAAAACACCAAATTTATGAAGGGGGGAAAAATTCCTTCCTGACTCCAAGTGCCAATAGGAAATTTCCCTGGATCAACTCTACTTTATGTATCAATACCTGTAACTTGCAACATTCCTTGTTTTCAGAAACTCATCCAGCGGTTTTTTGAAACTGATCAATGAATCTGCCATTACAACATCCACTGGAAGATAGTTCCATAGCTTTAACCGTTCTCACAGTGAAAAACCCTTTCCGAACTTGAAGCCTAAACCTTTTTTCTTCATGTCTTAAGGGATGATTATACACAGTAATCATATTCTCACGCAAGCGCCTTTTCTCCAGCATACATAATGGTAACTTTTCCAGTTTCTCTTCATATTCAAGCTCCCCCAATCCCCTTATTAATTTAGTTGCCCTTCTCTGAATCCTTTCCATTTCAAAGATGTCCTACGCAGGATTCCAAAATTGCACTGCATATTCCAAATCAGGGCCTTACCAATGCTTTGTAAAGAGGGAGAATAACATTTTACTCCCTTGAATCCATACCTCTATTTATGCAAGACAATACCATGCTGGCTCTGGCTGTTGCAGCCTGGCACTGCTTGCTTCCTTTAAGTCTGTTATCCATCAAAACTCCCTTTCCAACAGGGATTCACTTAACACAGAGCCATTTATAGTATAAGCAGCAAAAGGATTTTTAAGTTCAAAATGCATCACCTTACGTTTATCAACATTGAATCTTATCTGCCACTAAGCAGCCCAATGTGACAATCTATCTAGATCCCCCTGCAACAATTGCACATCCTCTGAACTTTTTAATGGTCGATAAAGTTTTGTGTCATCAGCAACCACAGAAAGCACTTTAGTCCATAACGATGAAGCCAGCTAACAATTATTCTCTGCATCCTATTCATTAAACAATTTTCTGTACATGTACAAATGTGCCTCCCCAACCAACAGACCTTAGCTTATACATCAAAATCCAAGTATACTACATCTACTGCTATGCCATTGTCTACATTTCTACTTACTTTCTCATAAAAGCCAAGCAAGTTAGGTTGCTTCTCCTAAATCCATGCTGGTTACTACTTATAATGTCAGTCCTTGAAACATACTCTAGAATATGTCCCCTTCTTAAACTTTACAGTTTCTTCCCCACCACTGAAGTTAAACTTACAGACCTGTAATTACCCAGCTGTGAACGGCTACCCTTTTTGAATATTGGAACAACATTAGCCTTTTTCCAATCCAGAGGCACACATGGATTGGAAAAATTTAAGACATTTGCTTTATCGCCATCCTCCGTAACTAACTTAACTTATTAAATTTTTGGCTTAGTGATGCTTTGTTCAGCTATCCTAACTTCATTATTAATATTAGCTAGTTTGATTGCTTTCTTACACTCCTTGTTACAGCTTTTATAATGCCTAAAGGCGCTTTCCGTTTCCTCTGACTTAAAGGGCAATTATAGTGAGAAAATAGTTTTTTTTAAATTACTTCTAATGTATCCTATAAGTCATCCCAACCACCAGGGTACCTTTAGTTGCTTTAAATTCTTCATAGTCCCAGAGATATAAGCCTTTGAATATGCTATGATTTGTAGGAGCTGCTACACCTCATCTGTCACTCAAAGGCACACACCCACACAATCCAAAGCTCCCATGCAGTGCTGTCACATACTCCTTCACCCACACTGTAAGTACCATGTGCAACACATAGTCAAATGCTGTAGTGCTAAACACAATCAATAAACCATTAACTCAGCAATATGAGCTTAACACACTATAAAACAGCCCCTCCCCCCCAAAAAAATCTTATATAAATACAAAACCAGTGACTCAAATGGAACACTAATACAATATATATAATAATACAGTAATACAGTCTATATTCCAAACAAGACATACAGTGCAATCTATGAAATATATAGACTAAAGCAAATGAAATGTATCAGGATAACAAGCAGTTTCACTGTGTTTGTGAAGGTCTCACTATAGCTGCTGCTACACTGACTCTGTCTTCAGTGATTATGATCTCAGCTAAGCAGGGGAAGAGATATGATCTTTAGGTGCAAAAATAAATAACAATTAGCAAACTTAGAGAACAGACAGAGTTCAGTAACTTACTTGTAAAGAATCTTAGCACCACTTGTCCTCCTCTCTCCCCCTCTGCCCCTCCCTTCAGCATATTGCTACTTTCTCCCACACTTTGTTTGCTTGCAG
Source organism: Hymenochirus boettgeri (assembly GCA_019447015.1). Classification (NCBI taxonomy): domain Eukaryota; kingdom Metazoa; phylum Chordata; class Amphibia; order Anura; family Pipidae; genus Hymenochirus; species Hymenochirus boettgeri. The sequence continues at coordinate 50,297,952 of CM033469.1, read as the reverse complement.
TCTAGCTCTGGAAGGGAGGGGTCAACAGGATGTCAGCACTTCATTTAAAGTCCTTTCAACTGACCATGCTCGGACTCTGTATACAGCCCTTTACTGCTTGAGGGGGACTAGACAGAGAGGGGAGGGGGACTACACAGCTTGGTACAAACTTCTGCCAGTGTAAAGAAACGAAGCCACACAGCAACATGAAAGTAAGGCAGCTTATGCTAAGTGATCTATACATTGTATACAGACAAAGTTTTTTTTTCACTATAGTTGCCCTTTAAAGGTTTTAAATGCCTGTGAAATTATCCTGCAGCAACTTCAGGAACTCATCTCCTTTTTCTGTGTTGGCAGTTCCACTACACCAATCAATATCAGGGTAATTAAAGTCCCCCATAATGAGCACGCTACCCAAACTAGCAGCCCTTGCCAAATGCATATGAAGCTGACTCACTTCCTCCCTGTTAGCATTTGGCGGGTTATAGCAGACACCAACAAAGACATTACCCCCTTTCCTGTTGCCTAATTCCACCCATATATAAATCCACCTAAACATCCATATCGCCAGTTATCTCTTCTTTTAAATCGGGCTTCAATTCTTTTTTAACATAAACACATAGTCCTCCTTCTTTCCTTTTTCTCTGTCCTGCCTAAACAAGGCGTATCCTTCTAAATTTAAAGCCCAGTCGTGAGAACTGTTCAACCCCATTATTGCTATACCGATTACATCATACTTTTCATTCAACGCCATAATCTCCAATTCACCTATTTTGTCAGCCAGGCTTCTCGCATTTGCAAACATTTATTTTAGATTATGATCCTGTAATGTATTCATACACTTTAACACACATGCCTCCCTACCCCCTATGCTAGCCCCACCACCCTTTCCACCCACCACTGGCCTATCTACACCCTGATTTCCACCTGGGCTATCTATCCCAGTGAGATTGCCAATACCCCCCCCCCCTTCTATTGAATTGAATATTCCATATTCCGTATGTCATATATTCTATATCTAAGTTCCAACTCTGAGGGGGGTGTAGTTTGTTTCCAATGTAATGGGATAAGGCATCTGGCTGCATTTAAAATTTGTTTTGTCAGTTTGTTTTCTGTCCTTGTAATTTCTGTAAGTTCAATTGTCAGTAAGGTTTGTTTTGGTTAAAGTTTTAAATTAGTTGCAAACATCATATTTACATAGAGCTATACTGTTTGCCAAAATGGAGTTATTACAGGGCAAGTCCAGAATATATGTAATAAGTTGCTGTCAGGTACTTACCTTCCCTCGAGCCCAGGGTCCTCCTCCGGCGTTCACGAGCAGGAGCGCGCCGATGACACGTTCTGCTCGCTCGCGCGTCCTCAGTGACGCGAGGATGTGGGCGGCGCGGTCTCCTTCCAGGGCAGGGCCAGCAGGGATGAGGTCACAGGGGCCTATTTAAGAACCTCCTGGCAGCTTGCCTCTTGCTGCCAGTTCAGGGTTTTCTTGACTCTGAACCTTAGCTCTCCTACCGTTGCCTTCCTTATTTCCGAAGATCCTCCACAGCTCCTACCTCCGGTCCGAATATCTACCGCAGCTCCTACCTCCAGTTATCTCCGGTCTGCATATCCTCCACAGCTCCTACCTCCGGTCCGAATATCTACCACAGCTCCTACCTCCAGTCTGTCTGTCTGTCTCTCTCTGTCTGTCTCTCTCTGTCTGTCTCTCTCTCTCTGTGTCTGTCTCTCTCTCTGTGTCTGTCTCTCACTCTCTGTCAGTCTCTCTCTGTTTGTCTCTCCCTCTGTCTGTCTCTCTCTGTCTCTCTCTCTGTCTGTCTCTCTCTGTTTGTCTCTCCCTCTGTCCGTCTCTGTCTCTCCCTCTGTCCGTCTCTGTCTCTCCCTCTGTCTGTCTCTCCCTGTCTGTCTCTCTCTCTGTCTCTCCCTCTGTCTCTCTCCTTCTGTCTGTCTCTCTCTCTCTGTCTCTCTCTCTCTCTCTCTGTCTCTCTCTCTGTCTGTCTGTCTCTCCCTCTGTCTGTCTGTCTCTCTCTCTGTCTGTTTCTCTCTCTGTGTCTCTCTCTGTCTGTCTGTCTCTCTCTCTGTCTCTCTCTCTGTCTGTTTGTCTCTCTCTCTCTGTCTTTCTGTCTCTCTCTGTGTCTGTCTGTCTCTCTCTCTCTGTGTCTGTCTGTCTCTCTCTGTCTGTCTCTCTCTCTCTGTTTGTCTCTCTCTGTCTGTCTCTCTCTCTGTGTCTATCTCTTTCTCTGGCGTCTCTCCTTGGTTCTGGCGGTCTTCTCCTCTGTCTGGATCTCTCGTGTCTCTTTCGTTTTCTGCTCTCTGTCTGTGTCTCTCTGTGTGTCTGTCTCTCTTCCTCTTCTTTCTCTCTCTGTGTCTGTCTGTCTCTCTCTGTCTGTCTCTCTCTGTCTGTCTCTCTCTGTGTCTGTCTCTCTCTGTGTCTGTCTCTCTCTCTGTCTGTCTCTCCTATTCTGTTAGCAGCAGTGCTCACAATGATCAGCTTCCAGGTTAGTACTATTATTATAAATTGTCACATTACTGTAATAGTGGCCGACTGATTCTAGCAGCCAATAGGACTACCCCATATTAAACAAGCACCAGGTTCCTCCTTACCCGCATGTGTGTAAACTAAAGCATCTAACAAAGCCCTTCCACATTCGTCGGAATCCAGGTAAAAGCCAATAGTGTTCCGTTTAACTGGGAGAGCAGGCATTGCCTATAGAAATGGTGGGCGATCCCTGCCTGTTCCTGCTTGAGAGCCCTGGGGATTAGCTGGAGGAGGAGTTAATGTGTGTACAGTATTGTATGTATACAACTTGACAGCACCTGGTCGTCTCTCTCTCCTGGAAGACGGAACTACGGGAATGGCTCCAAGTGCGCGGGAAGCCCCGGAGCCTCCCAACACTCACGTGGGGCCTGGGAGCCTGGTTTTCAGTCGCGAACAGCCGCAAACTACCCCTGGAAGATGGAACTACCGGGAAAGGCTCCAAGTGCTGCGGGAAGTTATCATTAGGAAAAAAATATCTAATACATAATAATTACACTACAAAATAACAGCATTATTACTTAAAATATGTCATTCTTAGATAGGACTACCCTAATATGGAGGGCCTTGTAAGTGGCGGGTAGCTTACACATATATTTTAATCAATATATGGATAATTAACTCCAGCAAATAAACTAAATAAAATAACACAAAAACCTACTGTGCACCAACGGGCACACTTTTGCTAGTATATATATATATATATATAATTATATTATATATTTATATATATAACCATATAATGATGTCTGCATCAGATTCCTTCTTATATATATTTTCTATATGACGGGTGCTTCAAGGAAACAGATGCCTCAAATCTGTCCATACAATAAATCAAAAAAATAAAAAGGTTCCGAGCACTCCTTCTTCACACGAAAAGTTTTTTAACGTTTCGGTGCTTCACAGAGCACCTTCATCAGAACAATGTGATACACAGTGCTTCAAACTTATATACTCATAGGCACACCCTTAGTGCGCCCCTTCAGTGCAAACACGTGACATATTTAAACCCTTAGCATGTTCATCTCAGTGTTAGCTATATCACAATTGTGCATCCATTTTCAAAGTGCTAAGTGCAATCTCTTTCTTTAAAATACGTCATATAGTATATATACTTAAATATTAAAAAATAAATATTTGTGATAAATAATTATGTGTTCATAAGTCATTTTTTTTTTATATATATAAGTTCCTTTTCTTGTTATAGTCATTGCATAGTAATACATTTTAAAGTATGTAAATTGTTGTGATAGCAAAACTTTAAATTTCCATACCAGCTCCATGAAGGGATATAATTGTCTTGTAGTGAATCAATTATATCATGGAATCGTAATAAATCTTAAAGGGCATGTCCACACAAAACTATTAATCCCCCCCAGTAATGGCCCCACCCATGTAGTGTAGTGAATCCTTACCTCACATCCCAGCTCCATAGGGTTCTTTCCTGGACCCCCCCTAAAGTCCCAAAAACTGTCCACCGGAGGCTAGCAGGGCTCTGCCTGCTACCGTTGCCTCCGGAGATATTTGTCATGCGACTGCAGCCCTTCTCCCCTCCCTCCCGTTCTACTATCCCTCCCCCTAGCGTAAAACCCTTTAATATGCTGTCCCCCATGTCTGGCAGCCCCAACCGCATGGTTAATATTTTGCAAAAGCTCCCCAACTCTTACTTACCTCTCCTTCCTTCCTCCGCTGCACTGAGTGACCGGCAGCCCGTCCGTGATTGGCTGCGCTCAGCCAATCACAGACGCCACTGCCGGTCCCCCGCCCCTCTGCTTGCATTCTCGCAAGCAGAGGGCCGGCAGAGCAGCGGAGGAACGAGGGGAGGTAAGTAAGAGTTTGGGGAGCTTTTGGAAAATACTAACCATGCGGTTGGGGCTACCAGACATGGGGGAGCAGATCTCAAAACTATTTTTAAGGGTGGACATGCCCTTTAAGTTGTCCATGGCCTGGAAGTCTCAAAATTCATGCTTTCTGATATTGCAGAAGTGGAAGTGAATGGTAGGAGATGGGAATTCTGTTGTATCAATTTGTATTTCCATTTTAGGGCATTTCATATCTGATTAGTACATTCCATAATGTATAGCGAGGACCCTTTTATGTGTACTGGTGACTTTTTCATTAGTATACTAATTGGGTGCTGTGGATGCATGTATTCATATTCAATTTCAGCCCATCTAGAGGTCGGCTTAGGGGTTAGCTAGTTGCTTGCTTGTCGTAGTTGTGTGGCATAGTAATAGCATTTGAGCTCAAGTACCGAAAGTCCCCTTGTGTTAAAATTGTTCGTCTAGATAATCTATGTGCTCTGTATCCCTTTTTGAATTTTATTATATCTTTTTGAAGATTGTCCAATTCTTTAGGAGGTACCTTAATTGGAAGAGTTGAAAGTATATAAAGCAATTTCAGTAACATGTTTATTTCAATGGCTACAATTCTTTCAAAGATTTCCTAATATTAATAATAAGGCTATATAGTTTGCAATGTATAACTGGGAATAATGTGATGTACTTTATATACCCAGGTAAGTAATTGTAGTATCTGTCCAATGGAAATGAAAATGTATTTTTAATAGTTTTAACTGTGGTTGATCAATGTATAGGGCTAATGCTATTGTTTTAGATTGATTTAAAGTGTATCCAGAGTGATTGCTGTAAATTTGTAGATTAGGTAGCGACATCATAGGTTTAGTGATTGTCAGAAGGATGTCATCTGCATACAGAGATATTTTATATTCTGTCACCTAGTTTAATTCCATCAATATCTGGGGATGATCGAATCCTAGCAGCCAGCGGTTCTATACAGAGTCCTTATACTAAATTAAGTAATGCTAGAGCAGTTTGTTGGATCTTTGTCTTGTTTTAATATAACAGTAATATATGAATGTGAGAATGTGGTTGTAATTTCCCTGTAAGAAGAATTTGAATAATGCCAGCATATGAGGTAGCAGAGTTTTCTGGTACATTTTATAATATTTATATGTTAGACCATCAGGTCCAGGTGCTTTCCCCGATGGCATTGACGTGAGTACGGTTTGTAGTTCTTCTATTGTAATGAGTTTATTATAATTTGTTCCAGTGCTATTTTTGGTAGATTGCAGTCTTAGTGTAAGTATGGTTGTACTTGTTGACGATATCTCGCCATACGTGTTGTAGTAAGTACACTTTTATATGGCTGCTCATAAAACTGGAGTACAGTACTGGGAACATTTTAGGCTTTGCTTTGGTTGGCTAGTAGCGTGTGAGCTTTAATTCCCCTTTCATAAAACCTGTTTCATCCAGGACAGGGATTTTTCTAGTTTTACTAAAGCCAGTTGTTTAAGTTTTGCCCAAAGTGCGATTACTTATTTTAGTCGTAAAATGGTGGGTTTGGAATATAACTTAGTTTCCCATTTTTTAAGCTGTGTTTTGGTTTCTTCACTCAATAAGGTGTTTGTGTTTTTCAATCGTGGCCCATTTTATTAAGTGGCCTTTAATCACCGCCTTATGAGCTTTCCATATAGTGCTTTGCAGTGGGATCGAGTCTTTATTTTGGTCGAAGTATTTAATCATAGCTCGGACAATTGCAAGCACTCTGGTTGCTATAACAGACTTTCATTTACCCTCCATTGACATGTTTTTATATATGGAAGTTGCATATTAATTTGTAGTGATATTGGGCTATGGTCCGACCAATTAATTTGTTCTATATTGGAGGATTGAAAGATCTTTAGAGTAGGATGTAAGATTTAAGGTTCGTACACACGAGCAATCGCTGGTGCCGAACGGCTGTTTCAGGCGATAATCGTGCCGTATCATTGACTGGTCAGGCGGATCTAGGTATGTGCAGCCTTTTCGGGTGAGAAAATGCCCATACATGCCACGATTATTGCCCGAAAAGGCCGTTCATACACATCGTGCGTTAGCACCCGCGATCGCACGTGTGTACGAACCTTGAGAAATAGTCTATAGTAGAAAGTGAACTGTTTGGCAAGCGGATTATCTCCATGAGTTCAATAAATGATATTTCCTAATTAGTTGTCTAAACCTTGAGGTATTTTGTATTCTAATGTTTATTGATTTTCCCATTAAATGTTGTCTGTCTGTCTGGTGTAAGGGACATATTGAAGTCTCCTCCAATTATTTTAATATTTTAGTAGGAGTTATAGTTCTAGTTATAGTAGGAGCTTATCTTGACTAATAGTTTTTTAAGAAATTTAATTTGGCCCGTATTGGGTGCATAAATGTTACCTAGTAATATCTTGTGGGAATTTGTTTCTCCTTGTAGAAGAATATATCTTCCCTTTGAGCAAATGTAGGTTTTATGTACTATGACGGGGAAATCTTTTCGAAGTAAGACACCTACCCCTGCTTTTCTAACTGTAGCTGCTGCTGTAAATACTGTTGGATATATGTGCTTAAAAGAGTCTGTTTGCATTATGTACCAGTATGTGTATTTCTCTTTATCTGTTTTAGCCATATTAGCAGACATATTTAAACATTTAAACAAATTTGAACAAAAGAACAACAAACATGGGTTGTTGGCAAGCAAAAAAGCATTGTTATTATGGCTGCAATATTGGCACGTCTGTACGCATGTCTGCAATGTCCTGTTAAATTCAAACCTCCTGATACCAACACCCTGGCATCCTGTACAGTGGGCAATTTTTATTAAATAAACACAAAAATAAAATGAGTAGAATATGGCCAAGTTTATTGCATTCACATTGTAAGATTTTACATAAGATGAAGAGGAAACCCAGGTAAAATGCATATTTAATGTATTACCTTCATTTAAAACATCATTAGAAAAATGATGTTAACAAGAGGAGGATAGAAATAAAAAAACATTAGGTTTCGCCTGGTTCATGAGCAACAAACTGGGGCCATTCAAACACCAGATTGATCATCTATTCTCCATATTTATACCTTTTACAACCCTTGTTAAGATTTTTTTAACATAGTTTTGTGAATGATAAAGTGGTGTTTTATTCTAAACCTAAATTTGCAGCTAAACAAATGTTTCCAAAAAACATACATTTTCAGTAAACGGTAAATGTCCATTAGGGCAAAAAATGGACACTGTGTTCCCTTGGGATTATACCTTCAATAGCCCTTCTTTAAGAGTTGCTGTAAACATTTTTATGAACACATAAATGTGCCAGTTAGGCACCAAATTGAAGATCTCTTCTCAAAGTTTATACCCTTTAAGAATTTTCTCTTTTTTAACAGTACTTATTGTTCGATTTAACAAACAGTTTGTTTTTTTTAAAAAGTAAGAACTTTCATAAACACATATGGAAATTCTAACATTCCCTGTAACACTTAACATATTATAAATATGTATGTCTTCAAAATCTTTAATGTTGCTTGTTAAGATTTTATTCAATTTCCTTTTACAACCTGCAATAAAACTAAAAAAAGTTGTTATTAAAAAACAAGTTATAAACCACTATAGGTCTAAAGCTAGCAGATTATGACTGAACGTACTGCTTGTGAAGGTTCTCATTCATCCAGGTCATGGTATATCTGTTGTATTCAGTTATTTCAACTGGACTTAAAAGTTTAGTTCTTGAAGACGTTTTGCTAGTCATCCGACTGGCTTTCTCAATTCAGAATGACTTGTTACAGAATCTGTTGCAATATGTACCCTGGAAAATCCCAATTAGCATATCACAGCCAGGTGTTAAGGATCTGGTTTAAGAGAGGTGTAAAGGAGGCCATTTATGTGAAAATAAAGAAGCCAAACCTGAATAGTGGGGGGTTTGACACCAACTGTCTGCCATGTACAATGCTGTTTTGACACCTTACCCTAGGCATTCCTATAACACCTCTTAGCCACGATGCAATCTCGCTTGCATTCAGAAGATCCTGGCTGTGATATGCTAATTGGTACTTTCCAGGGTACATAATTGCCAACAGATTCTTGTACAAGTCATTCTGAATTGAGAAAGCCAGTCGGATGACTAGCGAAATGTCTTCAAGAACTAAACTTCAAGTCCAGTTGAACTAACTGAATACAACAGATAGACTGAACTTACTGCATATTATTTGAATAGATAAGAATGGTGGGTGTGATCAGCTTAAGAAATAAGTAAGTTCAGGTAATTCACCATGTAGTGAGAAACTGAACAGCTGTACTTTAACCTTTAAAGGAATAAGTCAATTGAATTGTGAACTATTCCTTTAATGTATTGATTGAAGACCGGGAGATTAAGGAGCTATACCTTACCTTCCGTTCATCAATAAATATCTCAGGAGTCAGGAACAAAGATTGCAGAAACTTACCTTTCGCATGATCCACTGCAGCAGCACTGAAAATTCCAGATTGCTTCCTGGTTCTAATCAACTATAACGCGCATTATTGCACATGCATGCTATAGTTGATTAGAATCAGGAAGTGATCGGGACATGTCAGTTCTGCTGCGGGGGATCGCGCGAAAGGTAAGTTGCTGCAATCTTCGTTCCTGGCTCCTAAGATATTGATTGAAGAATGGAAGGTAATGCATAGTTCCTTAACGTCCCGGTCTTTAATCATACATTAAAGCAATATTTCACTTTAACTTCCCTTCAGGAGCATCTTTGGCAGTTATGCATAATGTGAAAATGGGGCTTGGGGGGTTGCTCTATGTGACTGGAAAACATTTTTTTAGGCTGGACATGCCCTTTAACTTTGGTTAACCTTTAAATTCAGATTACACTTAGCGGCCATGATGTTTTTTTAACATTCTAACATCCGGAAAATGTGCGTGTCTCTGCATGTGACACTGGCAACATATGTACGTTGTCACTTGCTTAGGTTACAAATACTTAATTCGAAAATTATACTTTAGTAACCCCAAGCAAAATATGTATTTTATTTCTTTTGTTATATTCAGTAGCACTAAAATTTATATAGCACTTTTACAATTAGTTATTCAAATTAGCCCTGCCTCAAAGAGCTTAAAATCTAAAAACCCCTCGGCAGGATGTTTTTATCATTGTGGGGGATGCTAGAGTATCTGGACCTATCTATGCAAGCACAAGGAGGAGATACCAACTCCTGTGGTGTAGCCAATGTTTGATTAACCCATGCATCAATGCTAAACACAGCACATTGGGCACAGTTTACTTAAAGTCTATAGATTACAAATACATTAACTGGGCCACCATTAATGAAGCTTTATTCTCATGAATATACACAATTTATATTTTATCTGAATTCACCAAATTGATCCAAATATTGATGCTTAACTTTTAGTATAATATGCTGTATCAGTGGTGTCTTACAACACTTTCTAGTTTACCGTAATTGTTCTGACCTTTTTTTTTTTTTAAATAGCTTTTTTCTGTGAATTTCAAATAAGAAATGTTTCTGTCATCTGGCTGGAAACTAAAAAAAAAACTTCTACTTTACATTAAATAGAACTTGCCTCTTTATCAACAGGCAAAACAACATCTACATTATTACGCCTTATAATACATAAGGCTATGGATTTCAATGGTGAGGAGCAGTGGAATACATCCCTAAAAAAAAACTCTTGGCTACGGAACTAAGGGTTTATTAAGAATATATACCAAAACTTCAGTCAGACAAAAATATTACGAATTCAGGCCAAATTACAGGGCTCTGGCAGTCACAACAAAAAATATTGAGTACACATTTTTTCTACTGAAAGTTACCAAGCAATATATAACTTTGTAGAATTTACAGTAGAAAACATCAGGCAGTAGTAGACCCATGTGTAGTAACCCAAAGGTTTCCATACACTAGAACTCACCTCCTGACTGATCACACGACATTTAATCAATTCTTCAGAAACCGCCTTTCCTGTTCTTTTTTGCAAATGACAGGATCAGATGGTCCCACTTGGCCCATTCATTTTGCGATTGTATGACGGTTATAAAAAAGAATGGGTAAAGGGTTCCTGAAGAAATGATTAAATGTCATGGGATTGGTTTGGAGGTGAGTTCCAATTGGGCACCTTAAATCTGGTGGACAAAACATTACTTAACTCAATAATTAAAGTGTAAATGAGACAAACTGTTGCAAAGAGTGCCAAAAGACACTTACCTTCAAAGATAAACTAAAACAAGGAAAATAACATCACTACACCCATAAACTGGGTGAAAAGTATTACTGGAGTCAAAACTGACCAAACTGACCATAGGCAATGTTGCAGCTGAGGAACAAAAAAAAAAAAAAAGTAAAATCACGGAACAAAGGCATAAAGTAACATTATTACAGTTCACACTAACTTTGTTTTTCTGTTTTTTAAGAGCATGTCCACCCCCAAAACAAAATTTAAAGGGAAATTATTGTGCGTCTAAAGTTTTTTTAAAAACAGTTAAAATAAAAGGTACCTGAGGCAGGGAAGTAGGATTGGTGCTTTTTACCTCCCAAATAATATCTAGAGGAGCAGTAGGACGAAGAAAAAACTGCTTTGCCAGTCTTCCTGTATGCTTCAGCACTATCTTTAATATAGAATGACCCAGGGCCATAATCTGGCAGGTGATGTGCTATAGCTCCTCAACAAAACAATATGGGGAGGTGGGAATAATCAATCCTACCTCCCTGCCCCAGGTGCTTTCCCTTTTTAAAAAGTTAATCCTTACAGTATAGTTGTCCTTTAACCCAAGGCTGGCCCACTGTGAGTGTTAAAAAAAAATCCTTACCTTTCTCCTCAAGTCCTTCTGGTTCTCCAAAGTCCAGAAAAGTGAAGAATAGGAGCCTTCCTGTCTGTCGGTCAGGCCCCTAATGATACTCATTCCAGAAGTATCATTAGAGGGGAGGGAACAAAGTTTCGTAAGTATGTTTCTGGGGACTTTCTTAACATGGCTACTTTAGAGCAAAAGGTTTATTTTGGGGTGGACATGCCCTTTAATTTAAATTTGCTAAGATGCAAAATTATTGTGCTGGCACTCCTTTGCTTCCATAAATAATTTACTACAAAATTAAATAATTTATTCTAAATAAGCTTACAGATTCTGTTTGAATAAAGAATTGAAGTGTTTGCCTTAATTTTGTAATCCTCATAAAGCATTTGTCAATCAGAGAGGTTGGGTATTAACAGCTAAGTGTAAACTGTACACTTTACATGAAGCAGCAGCTTGCTTTCTAGAAGCTGACAACAATTATTTACTATCTGGCACAGAACAGGGATTTCTGTTTTTTTGTAAACATGTAAATGCTTCTGTCCCTAACAATATATATTCCCTTGAATTCCATACACAATTATCTTTGCAGTTTATTTCTTAGCTAGCATGGATGTAAAACAGAGCTAATATGTAATTAGCAGTACATGTAAAAAATGTTTGCTAAGAACACAATGGAAACAAGCAAAAAAAAAAAAAGCAAAAACCAGTAATTATTTTGTATTGTTTCAAAAGTAAGTCTGGAGAATTGAACCTGTATCCGCCTGGGCTGTGGGGTCTAAAAATATACAGGGTTATTCAATAAAAGTTCTTATGTTTAAAATCGTGCTAATTTTGCCCCAACCAATAGCAGATCTTATTTAACATTGAAAGCTAACATCTGTTTGGGTGGGACAAAATTAGCCCCATTTTAACAATAAGAACTTTTATTTAATCTCCCTGAATGTATGTATATGTTGATCTATCCGAAAGAAAGTAGGTACATTTTTAAAAAAATTCAGGAGATCAATAAATGTTCCCCCAACCAATTAGTGTTTTATAAACATTTGAAAGCTAACATCTGATTGGTTTAGGCAAAATTGGCACCATTTTTAACTGTAAGAAGTTTTATTGAGTAACCCTGCTTATCTTTTGCTAGAAACAGAAGTAAAAATAAAAAGACTAGCAATAAAATCAGCTGACTTTTTATATTCCCTGAAGGCTGTCAGCAATGCATTCTGGATGGCAAATAATCTGCAGTGTAACAAACAGCTTTCAAGTCTTATCAGGGACTTTTGGTGTTGAGACAACTGTGTAGAGGATAATCTGTGCAATAGACAGTGGCCTCGATGGTGCACATGCTCATGGATCTTTAAGTTTACATGGGCTGTGAGTTGTACTGGCAACAGCATAGAAGCAAATGTAGTTTTAGAATATACTTATCACATATACTGTATGTAGATGCAACTACTAGGTGTTCTGGGGAGGAAAATATTTCACATTAGGATTTTTTAAAAAGTTAAATCTAGTTCTTTTAAAAGTAACAGGTGCAAAGTTAAATTGACAGATCTAATTTACAATAAGGAAAAATTATACTCACCATACTGCAGCTGCAGTGAAGACGGACACAGTGATAAAACACTAATGCAGGATATTGTTTGTCATAATCACTGATCCCACACTGCCTTCCAAGTAAATGATACAATATAGTGCAACACTTAAACAGATCATCAACAACATGATGCCAGTAAGCATCCACATGCTGTAAAACACACAACAATTGATCTTGTTAAAACAATAAATAATAGTCAGAAGAAAGGATTTTGCTGCTTCTTAATGATTTGTCTTGGGTGATCTGGAGATAAATTCCACTGCCTGTTTCATTTTTACTTTACAGTGACAAATAAATCTTTCCAGCAAACAATACAGCAAAACTGTGGGTTTTATTAAAGGTAATTTTTACCAAATACCAGAGTTGGAAATCCCAGAAGCCAATAAACATAGTAGTGTTTGCTTTTGGTGACTAATTTTTAGATTATTCTTAATGTCTATGAAAAAATACAGTATCTTCCTTTGCCACTCCCAAAATGGTTTTTATACAGTAAAGTGATGGCTTGTGGCTAAAATATTAAAATACATTTGTCCACCCTACTGGTACAGTAAATGTGAACTAAGTGTTCATAGTTTAAGTATAATATATGCTGTTTATCATAATTGCAATATCACAATAGAACAGGGTAAAGCCACACTATTTACCACATTCTGTCCCAGAGTAAAGCTAGGTACACACAGTCCACATTTCTGAAAGATGACAGACAGGAATGCAAGATCCTGTGCTGATCTTTCAAAGATCTGCAACACACAGTCCCGAGCGTACTCCCTATGAACTTCCTAAGGAGAACGTCGGGACTGTGTGTTTCCATCGGCCGCCGATGGAAATTTTCGGCCTTTCCCGAACGAGCGTTCGGCCGACCCGATGTTTGGTGGCCGCGCGCTCGTTCGGGAAACGAGCATACACACATAACGATAAAGCCCGATACCGTCGGATCCGACGGTTATCGGGGCTTTATCGTAGTGTGTGTACCCAGCTTTATGGTCCTGGGAATAATGAACTAGGATTTCTTATATAATCTAATCTATCACCGCACAAAATTATCAATCTAAAGTGGCAGAAATAATTTATCTTTAGAGCTTACATCCATTCTGTTATCTAAAGAACTGCTACTTTGATACAAATGGTATAGAAGCATTTCTAAGCCCACTTATCAAAGTTAAGAGTAATAGTATTCCTTAAAGACATTGGACATCAACTCACCCTTCAACTTCTCAAGATCATATTAACATTATATTGTGGTATGTAAAACTCTGTGGTCTCCATACAATTGCCCTCTATTTAAAAGATCTAATACTTTTCAAACAAGTCTAGAATGATGTATTTAATTTCTCTGGAATCTGTTTCTAAAGTTATAGGCTTGTCATGTTACAGTCCTTGAATGCCCCACTCCCAAAAAGATTGATCTTTTCTAAGGTTAGATACAGACCTGCAATATTATCTGTCCTTTTCTCTACCCATGTACCCAAATAGAAGAGAAAAAAAATGAATAGTAAGCGCTCAAGCTTTAAAACGATTAGAGGTTTGTGGACGGGCAGCTGATGATGCTCTGTCCCAGCAGTGCTCTTTTTAATAAAGGCCACTCGTATGAAGACCATAGTTTCCCTAAAAACATAGGGAAAAAACCAAATCTTGTGATGTGTTTTCCATGCTAACCATATTTTACATACCAGCCTTGCTGTAGAACTTCATGAACAACATCAAAAAGCCAAGTAGTAAGTCACAGAAACAGCTGCTACTATCCAGAATACAGAATGGATATTAATTTAGGAATTGGCTTTTCCTTTTTTTCATCTACATAAAAGATAAAGCACAGAATAAAATCAATCTCATTACTAAATACATGCTGTAAAAAAAAAATAATTTAAATGATCCAACATTTATTGAACTTGCTGAGGAATTTCCCTGAAGGCTGGGTCCACACGGGCATTACAGGCAAAAGGCTGAATCATGCACAGAAATACTGATGTCATGCACAGAAATTCTGGTTATCAAACCACTAGGGGAGCGGGTGACTAGCTTCCCTGGGTTCCAGCCCAATCACTGGGCTTACCATGACGTTAGCACAGTTTCTTGTTAGCATGTGCACGTATATATATATTTACATTTTTAGTATAGTATAGTATGTATTTGAGGTTAAATTCCAGTCCAACCCATCTAGCAATATTCTCATTTACTGCCTAACTGTTGATCCAGAGGAAGGCAAAAAAAACCCACCAAATTTATGAAGGGGAAAAAAATTCCTGAATCATCAGCTTTTATTTTAAACTGACCAATGAACCAGCCATTACAACATCCAGCGGAAGACAGTTCCATAACTTAACGTTCCCACAGTGAAAAACCCTTTCCAAACTTGAAGCCTAAACCTTTTTTCAAGGGATATCACGGTCCTTTGACATGCTTATTGGTGAACAATGCCCGAGATAGTTTATTGTATGGCCTGTTAATGTATTATTTTACACAGTAATCATATCCCTACGCAAGCGTCTTTTCTCCAGCATACATAATTGGACTTTTCCAGTCTCACTTTTATTCAAGCTCCCCCATCCCCTTATAATTAGTTGCCCTTCTCTGAACACTTTCCATTTCAAAGATGTCCTTTTTGTACACAGGATTCCAAAATTGCACTGCATATTTAAAATGAGGTCTTATCAATGCTTTGTAAAGAGGGAGAATAACATTTTCCCTCCCTTGAATCCATTTATACAAGACAATACCATGCTGCCTGGCACTGCTTGCTTCCTTTAAGTTTGTTATCCAACAAAACTCCAAGATCCCTTTCCAACAGGGATTCACTTAACACAGAGCCATTTATAGTATAAGCAGCACAAGGATTTTTAAGTCCAAAGTGCATCACCTTACATTTGTCAACATTGAATTTCATCTGCCACTTAGCAGCCCAATGTGACACTCTATGTAGATCCCCCTGCAACGATTGCACATCCTTTTAATTGTCTACAAAGTTTTGTGTCATCAGCAACCACAGAAACCTTGCTGACAATACCCACTTCCAAATCATTAATAGATTAAATCGAAGCGGCCCCTACACAGAATCTTGTGGCACCCCACTTATGAGTCTTAAGTAATGTAATGTAATAAATGCATTTCAATCAAGTGCCACCACCTATGCATAGCAGATTTAGCAGCCTTAAGCTCAAAAATCAGACTGGAATAGGTCACATTTTTGTTCAAATATAAAGGTTGATGACTGCTTTCTGTTGTCCAACCTGAAAAAAAAGAGGTGGCTTTTAAGGCTCTTATTTTCCACCTACCCTATTTTAGTATGTCTATAGTTGCTGTTTCTGCGCCTAGAAACATCAGCTATACTGATGGGAAGAAGCTTGCATGCATATCCTAATGAGTGTAAAGGTTCGTACACACGTGCGATCGCGGGTGCCGAGTCTGCCGACCCGTGATGCACCATGTATGAAATGCTGTTTAAAAGCCAACCAACCTGTCAGAGCATCTGGAGAGTCATATGCCTTCTCTGGAGTAGCTGATCCTTTAAAAAAATGACACTAGAGGAAGGCATTTTCAACTTAAAGGGCAACTGTGGTCTCAAAACAAGTTAGGGTTAAAGGGCATCTATAGTGAAAAAAACACATTGCCCCTTTGCAAAGTTAAATTCATGTTATTCTGTTTAATCATTGTGCCAGATCTGTGTGCAGCACTCCCCTCCTTCCCCCTCCCCTCTGTTACCTCCTCCATGTCTCAACTTCCGCTAACCGACAAGCTTATCATGTGCAGTAGGAGTTAAAAGTTCAACATCCTGAAAAACACACCCACGCACAGTGGCCAATAGAAAGCAAGCTGTCCTGGAGAGAAGGAAGAAGAAGGAGAACAGTACAGTTTACGATCTCTCACTGATTGATGATGGGTCACAAAGTGAAAGTTATTAAGAAGGGGGGTCAAGTGCAGCCTTATATCTACCATGAAAACTACCCCTGCTAATGCTCTTATCTCTATGTTTATTACAGAGCAGGGAGGGGGGGGTTCACGTCACAGGGATTTGATTGACAGCCCAAGTAGGAGTAGAGGAATGCAACCATGTATTCTTCTATCTGGTGTATCTCAGGACAGAGAGGAAATCTGAACAAAGTGATGACACTGGGGGTTGTGGGGAATTATAGAACACATGGAAAGAAAGAAAAAAAAAGTTCATTTTCCAGTTATAGATGCCCTTTAAATGAAAGCCTGCACTATTTCCTTTACACTGAGCCAACAATTACATCTCTGGCTGGATTTTTTTTTAGAAATAAACAAGTTTATTCACAGTGATGGAGGTAAAATTGTAAATGTTCTGAAGGCACAATCACAAAGAATCTTTTAAGTGTGGATGTCTTTTTGAACAGGTGGAACATAAATAGGCATATAGTAAGTTAAATGCATGAGCTGGTGTATAAAGGTGCAATGTATGTGCGTGTTGAATGTGTATGTGGGGAGGTGGCACCTTGTTAATGGATGAGGTTTTCTCTGATTATTGGTTTGGTAGTGCTGAGACTTAAATTGAATGGTTTAACATGTCAAACAAGTGTATTTTTTCAATCTACATTAGCTTTTCAACAATTGTATACCATGTCATGTGTTATAATCTTTTTAAATACTTTGGACCACAAGGCTGTCTGTCTGTATGTGCAGCCAAATAAAGGTGTTATAGGTTTTAGCTTACACGAAAGTTTTCATTCCCCACAAATATCTCATTATATATTTTACTTTTGTGGTGTGTTGCACCACACATCACTGCACAGCCAACAAATTCAGCATACTACAGATGCAAAGAAAAATGCTTAAAGAAACATTACTTTTCTATTTTGAATTTTCAGTAAACATTTTACCTAGGATGAAAGCTTAAAGGGAAAGTTCAGTGCAAATATATATACTTTTCATAAAAAAAGAGCAGTATTTTTCATCCTAATGACCTTAATCTGCCCATTCAGCTTTGTGTCTGTGTATAAATAAATGCAACCAAAATACTGACTTCCTGTTTGCAGGACCCCTAATAGAGACCGTTATGGTCTTACCCATGACCTAGCGTCTGGGTTGATTAAAGGAGAACTAAACCCAATTTTTTATACTCCAGAATCTGAAAACAGCCCCCCTAAAAACACCAATAAGCTATAAAATACCACTTCAGTAAATTGTATTAAAGTAGATGTAAGCCTGTTAAGAACTGGATGAAGTATCTGTGTGTATGGGCAGTGCCAGACCACACCTGCTGATATCAGTCACATGCTCCCTTGGTTTATCTGTCCTGTAAAAGGATTGGCCAGAGATTATTAATGGGTGTGACCAACTGTAACAAGTTTCTGCCATAGCTAAGGACTGAGCATGTGCAGAACATATAATGGTCGTTGACCAAACTGTGCAATACTATAATGCTGGGAAGTAAAGCACAAACCATATGTTATTTAGGTAAATTTCCCAGCGCCCGTATGAAAATGAGAGGTAAGACACAGATTACTGGTTTTATATCAAGGTGTTCTGCCTTCTGAGTCAGTGTTGTTCTGCGGCTTTAGTTGTCCTTTAAGTTTCTCAGTAGAGATCTGAGTATGTTTGACCCATCCAACAGCCAATTAGTAGAAATTACTGTTAGGAACATTCCAAGGATGTGGTGCATCCTGGGAAGAAGAAGGAGTGTTATAACCTGAAATGTCAGCTCACTAATGTCAACAGCAGGGAATAGCTAAGGGTATGACATCAACTGATTTTTCAAAATGGGAGAGAATATGTAGAATAACTAAGTATGCATTACACAAACTAACAATCTAACAAATATTGATAATTTCCACTGAACTGTCCCTTTAAAGGACAACCCTCATAAGAACATCTTTTAGAAAGAATGGCATCTTTTAGAAAGAATGGCCTCTTTAAAACATGTTGATATATGATAGTTTGTCCTATGAATTCATTACTGTATGCCTGCTATTCTTCTGGATGCCCCATGGAAACTGAGCAATTTAGAAACCTGTACTGAGCCTGGGCATGCTCAGAAGAGGCAGACAGGGGATTAACATTCAGTCATTGGCTGTGATGTCAACTGTCAAATCCATAACTGACAGTTGCTAACTGGAATAACCAGGAAGCAGAAACAGAGGAAACAGGACATTGTGCAGGATTTCAGGTTAGACTTATATATTTCAGATTTCAAACTATTACCGTTTAGGGTTTTGGGGGGGTGATTTACCTGTATGTAAGTTTTCATTTTGGGGCTAGACTTGCCCTTTAATATGTTAAATATTAAGATTGTGGGGGGCGTGGCCAAGATGGCTTACTGAGCGGACGCGGGGAATAGGAGCTCTCCCGATCCCAACAATCTTGCAGAATAATTCAGGGCATTAAACTGCCGAAAACCCTGCTCTACACTGAACTAAACAGTGGGAAGGAAGGAAAATGACCAAGCACGGCCAGAATAAAGGCAACTTCGCGGCCAAACTGGGTAAATATGCCCACCAGGCTAAAGACCGGGCCGCATCGGCCTCCTCGCAGACGGACCACGTGGCCGCTCCCGAATCCCCTCAGCCGTCCCCATGCCCCTCGACAGTGGAGTCCCCCGCTGCGGACCCCTCCTCTCCCCCCACGCCAGATCCAATGTCGGCGCAGATTCTGGCGGCAATCCAGGACTCCAAGGCCGCGCTGACAGTCCTAATCGAGGAGGTCAAGGTAGATGTGAGCCTCCTACGCCAGGATGTGCAGGCCACGAGGCAGAGGGTCCGGGAGCTGGAGGACCGAGTTTCAGCGGTGGAGGACCACACCAGACCACTGGCCGACGAGATAACCTCCCTCAGGCAACAACTCCAAACCCAACAAGCACGGGCAGAGGACCTAGAAAACAGATCCCGCCGGCAGAACGTGAGATTGATTGGAATCCCGGAGGGCAGTGAGGGACGCGATCCGGAGACCTACCTGTATAACTGGCTGAGAGAGACATTTGGAGCCTCCAACCTCTCACCGGTCTTCACAGTAGAAAGGGCACATCGAATCCCTACAAGGCCATTGCCACCTGGCTCCAGGCCCAGACCTATGATAATCCGTTTACTGAACGCAAAAGACCGTGATACTATTCTTCGCCTTGCGAGAACCAAAGAAGACATCCGTATTGGTAACTCTAACATCATGTTTTTCCCGGATTACTCCACAGAACTACAAAAAAAACGAGCAACCTTTCAAGCAGTCAAACCGCGGCTGCGTTCGCTGAATCTACCCTATTCAATGATGTACCCAGCGCGTCTTCGTGTGCAACATGCTGGCACCACAAAGTTTTTCGACACCCCAGTTGATGTAACAGAGTGGCTTGATCACCACATGGGCCTACCGCAGCAGAACTGACTCCAGCTGAAACAGTAACACCCGGAGGTGCACCCACAGGTACCATTCCCCCGGTCACCCACACCCTTGGTCCAGAGAACCAATTATCTATCCCAATAACTCAAACTATACAACCGCCCACTAGACTTCATGTGCTTAAGCGATAGAGAACAGTGCCCACCCCAGGTTACATCCTCTGTACATGAACCTTAACCCAACAACCCCGGACCCCTCCACACGCCACTAGGGCCATAGAAGGCAGCGAAATGCGGATCACAACGCACCAACACCGCCAGGCTGGATCCCCCCCCTCCCCCTCAGCATTTGCAATCCAAAAAGCATTTAATTATATACTGTGATGTACTTTGCAGCCACATCTACAGGTGTTGGGGCCTGGTGCATGGGCAGACCCAGTCATTGGATATCTGTGGCGGACAATTCCATCTATCATCAGGAACGAACTGATACCTGTGGTGGGGGGGGCTCTGGGCGGTGGGGTGGCACTGGGGGCGGCGGGCGGTGTGGGGGTATGATGTAACACCAAGCTAGTCAATCTATCTCCAACTGTATAATCAATATAGGATGTAAATATATCCAAGTCCAACGCAGAACCTGGTTGTAAGATGCCCCTGTTATGCATACCCTAGATAATAGATACAAAATGTATTACTAAGCATGTCAGCCAACTCCTGATTGTATATGCAATGTAAGTTGTGAGTGTATCTAGATCTAACGCTGAAACTGATTAGAAAATGCTCCACTGGCTATGCATGCCCCACGCACTGGCCTTGATTTGCACCTGGTGGCCGCCTCCCCCTCCGGGCCCCCCTTTTCCCTACAATGCTAAATTACCCTCCATCGACTGTGGCGCTGGTAGACACGCATGAATAGGAGAGTTGGGCTCTTACACGCCTCAAACTGTAAAACCTACTCTGCGGCTACCAGGGTATGTGGTTGACAAATAACAACAAATGATACCTACCATACCAGAGCCACAGAATATGCCAGACAATGACAAAGTACCTTGTACATAGAGTCGCTACCTCTATCCCCAAACTCACCCCGGGCTATGTGCAAAAGCTCACAAACCCTGACTAATTGTGCCAGTAACTCGTGCCCCTAGCAGGTGGGAGGCAGGCTGACCCTCTACAGTGGCAATGGGCAGACTAAACTGTAAGAACAATGCTTGCTGTGAAAGGGACACTATCTTGGTCTTTAACCAAACGTTGTGTTAATAGTGATTTATTTGGTCCCAAGCACTACCTGTAATTAGGTAGTTGGAACTACACGGCAGTCCAAGCTGCCTAGATAAGTAATTTCCCGGGTCCGTTTCAATTTGAAATTTATGTACTAATCCAGATATAACTATGTGCTGTGGTATCAGAGATTTCTGCAGAAAAAGGTTATGCTTTGTTTATAATGAAAGCTCTGCAAGCTGGCCAATCATAGTTTAGCTCATTGCTGGGGTAAATCCCAGGAGCCAAGTAGCCAATGTACCTTGTGGTCTAGTTTTCTATTGATGTCTACCTAAAGGTGTCCATATATTAAACTCACCTCCTGACCTTGCCCACGACATCCAATCAATCCTTCTGAAATTTCCTTTTCTATTTTGTGACTGACATACGATCTTAACGGTCCTGCCAGGCCCATTCATTTTGCGATCGTATGTCGGTTGCAAAAAAGAAAGGGAAATTCTGGAAGAATTGATTGAATATCATGGGATGGGTGGGGAGTTGAGTTCTAATGTATGGTCACCTTAAAGGGTATCTTTACTCTAAAAAATCTAATTTTCAAATTTTTTGAAGCGACTCCATTTGATGCAATAGCTGGTGCTGTTATACTTAACATCTGTATGCTATGTGAAAATAACTATGCTACCAATTACAAAGTAACAAACTATTGGACTCCAGTAGGAGAACGCTTGTAGCAGGGTTTGTTTAGAGTGCCAATGATCTCTTCAACAAGGTATTCGAATTCGCTGTACAGTTATTAAATGGCATGTCCACCCGTTTTTTAATTTTTTTCTGTACTGTAGGGATCCTTCTCCCACCTCCAACTGCTATAGTACTGCAGGCAGGGGGCCAGACTGGCAGCCGCATACGTGATTGGCTGAGAGGCAGCTGCAAGCAGACCTAGATTATCGAAATGGGCAGTAGAATGGCAGATGAGATTCAATGTTGATAAATGTAAGGTGATGCATTTGGGATTAATTAATCCCTGTGCCACCTACACCATAAATAACTCTGTGTTAAGTGCTTCTGTAATGGAAAAAGATTTGGGGGAATCTGGTAGATAACAGACTTCGCTATAGCAAACAATGCCAGGTAGCAACGGCTAGAGCTAGCAAGATATTGTCTTGTATAAAAAGGGGAATAGATTCAAGAGAGAAAAATATTATTCTCCCTCTTTACAAGGCACTGGTTAGGCCTCATTTGGAATATGCGGTGCAGTTTTGGAATCCCATATACAAAAGGGACATCTTGGAAATTGAGGCAGTTTAGAGAAGGGCAACTAAATTAATAAGGGGAATGGAGGGGCTTGAATATGCAGGCAGATTAGACAAGTTAGGGCTGTTTACATTGGAGAAGCGACATTTGCGTGGGGACATGATAACCTTATACAAATATATTAATGGTCCATACAATGAACTCTCTGGTGCATTGTTTACTAACAGGTCATATCAGAGGACACGTGGACATCCTTTAAGGTTGGAAGAAAAGAAGTTTCATCTTCAGGTTAGGAAAGGTTTCTTTACAGTGAGAACGGTGAAACTGTGGAACTGTCTTCCAGCAGATGTGGTAATGGCAAGTTCATTGAATAGCTTTAAAAAAGGCCTGGATAAGTCTCTAAAACTAAAAAATATTGAGAATTACTGGTATTAATGCATATAGATCTGGTTGATCCAGGGATACTTTCCGATTGCCGTTTGGAGTCAGGAAGCAATTTTTTCCCCCTTTTTAGCTGGGGTTTTTTGCCTTCCTCTGGATCAACTGTTAGGTAGGGTTTAAAAAAAAAAAAAAAGGGGGTGAATAGGTTGGACTTGATGGACGTATGTCTTTATTCAACCTTAATTACTATGTTACTATAACCCCGGGGGGAAACAGGCAAAGTAAGTAGTGATCGGCTAAGTTTTTTTACAAAGTAGTATAGCGGTTGGGGGTGGGTGAGGGTCCCCTACACTACAGAAAAGGGATTTGGAGCTAGGGGGAGGGAGAGGAAAACAGGAGGGGGAGGGAGGGGGGCTTCAGAGACAGAATGGCAGGCACAGGCAGGCTCCTGGTCTTCGTTTTTTGGGACTTTAAACAGCCTTTGCAGGGCAGCCATTTGGAGCAAGGATGTAAGGTAAGGATTTTTCTACACTAAACAGTGCGGCCATTAGTGGGTTAAAATATAGTTTTGGGGGTGGACATGCCCTTTAATTTAGTTTTATTGTATGTATAATATGTTTTTTTCTCTTTAGCACTTTGTAAAAAAATATATATATATTTTCTGGGCATAAATAAATGCTTCAGAAATACAGACTTGTTTTGTAACATTTCTTTTGTAACATCCAGCCTGATGAAGGGGACTTAGGACTCCCAAAAGTTGGCTTAAATTTTTTTATCTAGTTAGCCAATAAAAGGTATCATAGCTCTACTTCTCTTCTCTTACTTACTGCTAACACGGTACAAACCTCAACTATCAATACTCAAGAAATAATCAGAATGCTGACACTTTCTGCCAGAAAATACTGCTCCTTCACACCAGATTCTTCCTAGTTATAGTAATACCCACCTATTTGGTATGTATGTACAACCATGCACATGTATAGTAAGGATTATTTCCAAAATTAAAAAGCTTATTAAAAAAAAAAAAAAGGATGCACCAAAACAGAAAAATGTTACTTAAAAATAGTGTTGCCCATTTAGGAAACGTATCCTAAAGAAAAGCAAGCAACAAGACAGACAATAGCTACTGTACTTACCAGATTTTTATACTTCTTTTCCAGAAGCCGCAACACCACAGTTCTGCTATAGTATGCATGCTTCAATATAAAAACAGTGATAACCAAATGAGATGAAAACTATGCAAAACAAAACACATTTTTTTCTTCTTTGCAGATTCTCACCTTTTCAGAAACTATTTTTTAAAAATACATTATTAAAAGACAATTATACTCAACTGACTTCTTTCTGGCTCCTCCCACAATCACTGTTACATGAGTGATGGGGAGGGGCTTGAAAATTTTCAGTTACTACTAGAAAGCAGTCAGTTAATACAGGGGTATAATTCTCCTTTAAAGCATAGTATAGCATCTTATGTATCTGAAGTATATTGACAAAAACACACAAAAGTTTAAAAATGGACCAATTTTTTATTTTGAAATATATTCAAAAAAATGTGTGTGAGAGAAATGAGAAAGAAATAAGATTTTCTGAAACAGTGGTGATTACATTTGGAAGAGGGATTAACTAGCTAATGTCAATTTGTCTTTTAAAAAGCTTCCTTCTACATGTTTGTTAATAATTAAAAGCTATAATATTTTCTGCCATGATAAAGCTTGACATCACAAGACTCAAAGTGTCATTAGCAAAATGTGTAGTGTACTGTATGCAGTGTCTTAAACCCACTGGAGGGGAAGCCATGGCAGATTTTAACATTATTGCTGTTTCGTAACAAAGTAAAGCATCCTGGAAGTGACACATTTACACTACAATTCCCTAAGGAATCCAATAATATATCAGGGGGAAATATACAGTATGTCTGTTGCTATTAAGATATGTAACACGTTATGACATAATTTACTTCATCTGTCAAAATAAATGTAAAAATATCTTGAAGTCTGTTTTTCAAAGAGCAATGGGAGGGTTAAAGAAAAGTTTTTTTTATGTGCTTGTCCTACTTTCAAGCACTTTGCACAGTGAAAACAATTCCTATTTTAATGTATTTTATTAAATATGGAAAAGAAGTCTCATGAAATTGAAATGAATTGAAAAGTACTGCCATGGTTTTCAGTGTAAAGGGTACATCTGCGTCAGGAAATAACTTTAGAAAGGCTTTTCAGTTTTAAGCAAGAGTTTGAGGGTAAGCTTTGAAAAGTGCTGTACAGATATAAATGGATTGTGCCTAATCTGAGATGGCATTAGTTTGTACAGCTAAATGTTAAACATAAATGCAATGCAACATAGTAAAAAAAACAAAAAACATACCTGCTGTAACAACAAATAAAAAAGTAAATAAAAAAAATAAAATGTTCTTTCTTGCCCCTAAAACTGATCCTGTGCACTAATAAGGGTTATATGTTCTTGTAAAAAAGGGTTCAATCACTATGATTTTAATCAAACTTGAAATAAAGCTTCCGGGTCCAGATAAATATATTTAATTTACATTACCATCCATTTCTTAAACCACACTGCTTTGGTGTCAATCAGGGCCATGAAGACAATTGGATCAAGAAATATCTGTGCAGAAGGCAAGTTCGAGTCTTGATTAACTGACAAAAGAGACAATGTGCTTTCTACTATCTCTTCCATATACCTGCAGAGAAAAAGAATATTTAACCAATTAACATTTAACAACACAATGCTCAATATTTTCATTGTAAAGTCCTCTTTCAGATTCCAACATGGTACCTAAACTTTTGTTATTAACCTCATTTAATTGAGGACACCTTTCTACTAAGCTTAATCAAAAATTTACTAACAAAATGTCAGCAGCATAATACCTTACACTAATAATAGAACAAGGTCATGTTTTTCTACAACTATGCAAGGTGAGCTGTCAATGTTTCAGGAGATGATAAAATAACATTGTATTTTTGAAAGCAAAAAATGAAAAGAATAACAAATACTGCAATCTAAGCAGCAGATTTTACCACATGTACAATATAAAAATACAAGTTTATTAATCAATATTTTATTATTAAATATATTATATTTTATTTTGTAGATATAAAAAGTTACCAAAAAAACTCCCAGTTATTAAATTAAACAATACTGTAACAATTTTGTGGCACCCCTTAATTCATGTGATTACCCATAGTAAAGGTACCCAACACCTGAACCTTAAAGGGTACAGTATGTCCACCCCTAAACAAAAATTATTTTGCTGATTAGAAACCCTCAATAACCTAGACCTTGCATGGTCTAAATATCTCAATGTTGGCCTCCAAATATACTTACCAGCCCTTGTTCCAATGGCTAACTTCTGCTTGCCTTCCGTGCATGGAAAAAAGCAGAAGGAGCCGGTCCAGCAGCCGCAAGATTGGCTGAGACATATGCCCAATACTCCTGCCCAACTGTAAGTCTATTGGTTGGGAATTAAAGGGCAACTGTGGTCTCCAAACAAGTTAGGGTTAAATGAAAGCCTGCAGTATTTTCTTTATAATGAGCCGACAATCACATCTCTGGCTTCACCCTGTGAGAAATGATATTAAGGTGAATATTTAAACTTCCTGCTTCCAGTAGGTTGAGTGACATCACCTTACCTCTGCTAGCCCCTCTGCCCCAGGGTAGAAGCATGCTCAGTAAAGACTTAATGCTGGGGAAATCAGGAAGTAATTGGGGGGAAAATTGACAGTTGAGAAGAAGAGCCTATTAATGCAGACAGGCTGGTCACATGACTACAAGCTGGTCACATGGCTAAATGCCCTTTTAGAATGGATGGACAGCCTGATCTAAGCAATGTGTTGATGGTAACATAAAAGTTCCACTTTCTTTTGATGCTATCTTTCAGAGTGAAAGCTTTTAATATTTTTTTAGTCTTCCCCTTAAATTGTGCTTTTCTACCACTTTATTCTGGAGCACTTTCCCAACCATGTTGACCCATTTTCAGAACGTTGCACTACTGTTAGTGAAACCTGCAAGGGACAGCTGATTTTATATTAGAGGTAAAACCACTACAGATATTGGGCTTAATATATTATAATTTACAATGTGTAATATGACAAAAGTTATGAATTGTCACAGGATATGATAGTTTCTTTAAGCAATGTAAACAAAGCAAATAAAAAAAAGAAGTCACAAGTGTCAAATAGTTTGAAATATCTAAATGAAATAGGAAAAGTGCAAAAGTACATCCACTATGAGTCTTGCATTATGACAATAAATCACTGAATCTTTGCTGTATCACTAGGAATGTTGTAAGCGTATTGCAAACTAATCCTGAATTCTACCATCCACTAAAGAAGGAACAGATAAGAATGTAAATGAGGTAATTGTATTTGCAAAAGAATTATGAAAAGGAGCCCTTGGAGCAGGGTCTGAGGTAATAATGCTTAGAATATGGATGAGACAGAGGAGAGTAATATCAACTCAGAAAAAGCAGTAGTAAATGTAATTAATTCTAATGCCAGTACTAAAATACAGAGGCGAAATACACATTTTAATGCATACATTTAATGGGTTTCTTATGTTGAGAATAAGACTGTGAAATGAATCAATAATTATTTTCCAAAAAGAGGAGTGGGATGAAGTACTGTACTAAAACTTGGCAAACTAATCTTCTCCAAAACTGATAGGCTAACCCAAATATATATTGTAAACCGAGCATATTCAACCCCACAACAAATTTCCAAATACAAAAGAGATTGCATCCCAAACTGTCAAAATGTGTCAAATAGCCCCGGGTATGTTTTATCACATGATGTGTACATGCCCCAAGATACAAGGGTACTGGCAGTAGGTACTAACCTTCCTAGGTGATACAACAGAATTCCCAGAGGGCCTGGACGCTAAAACCTGTCTAACATTATGGAAGAAATTCCCACTGAAAAAAAATTTCAAGGTTTTTTTAAAAAAGTATTTTTACCATACAAAAAAATGAATATATACCTACAGAAAATTTCCCCTTAAATATGAGAAAGTTTCAAACCGATGGGATATGCCCCTAGACACATGTGAATCCTAACTTATATATATAAAAATAGCTAACATCAACCTAACAGACCCTCAATGTAGTAGCATCCACAACTGAGGATTAGAGAATGGGAGATAACACATAGTGAGAGACAGACACAAATGCGTTCAATAAGTTTACTGTTTATTGAATGTAAATTTATTCCACTGTAAAACGGTTATATATACCACCTCTAAAACAATGGCCTGGAACAGAACACCCTTCCCATATGTATTTGTTGCAAATGAGATCTTTTGCTCAAAGGTCTTAATATAATCAGAGGAGAATATTCAACTACCGACTGAGTAGAGTACGAAGGGTAGTTGAGTTCTCCTTTGGAATACTTGCCAATAAATGGAGAGTGCTACACACCTCCATACAGGTGAAACCAACCCATGCTATTATGGTAGTCAAAGCTGCTTGTGTTTTACATAACTACCTAAGCAACAAAGAAGGCGTTATTGTCCCTGAATCCATAGAGCAGTCACTATGTAACATGGACACTTGTGTGCCACGTGTGAGTGGCATTACATTAAGGAATTAATTATGTGACTATTTTATGTCTGCTGAGGGTTCAGTGTCATGGCAAACCCAATATATTTGATTATTTTTTTCCCCAGTTATTTCCCAATTCCAGTTTTTAATTGTATATTTTTCACATTCCTTGTTGAAATAAATGTTAGTTTTTATTTTGTCGTGTTCTTTGCAAATAATGAGATGTTTATTCAAAACCTTTTTGAAAAAAAAAAAAAAAGAATTCCTGTGCATCAATTTTGTGCATTGGGCATAAGGTATTTCAGATTAACAAAACCTGATTCCTGTATAAAACAAACAAGACAATGTTATCTTTCTTGTGCATCTCTGGTTCCAATTTAGATTTCTACAGCAGGCACATTAACTATGGGACCTTTTTTTATTGCAAAATTGTCCATTCCAAGTAAACATATTTTACCTAACTTTCAACAAGTGCTATAACACGCTTAGCGTTATGTGAACCATAAAACCTCACATCTGTCAAGGCACATACTTACAGTATATCTGGCAACAGAAAAGGCACATATTTCACTTAACTTTTGTGCAAGTGCAAATGCTATAACATATAAACTCCTTTATCATTGTACAAGTAGTAATAGAAGGTATGTGTGATCTAATGGCCTCCATCACAGCAAATGTTAGTGAAAACTAGAGATGTCCAAACTTCGCAAAATCCGGTCCGCTTGAGGATCCGCGAATTTTTGAAAAAATTCGAAAATCCGCGAGCGGACCCATTAAAATGTGTGAGATCTTTGAGCCAACCACTTTGTTAAGATCTTTCATTTCCTTTCTTTGTTCTGTTTCTTTTTCTCTCTTCTTTTTGTTGAAATCAACAATTGCCTTCTACCCAATGCGAATCTAGAAGGAGCCCAGGATGGTCTCAAACAGGTTGATGAATTTGAAGATGAAGTGTCTCTAACATGGTCTTCACAAGGAGCAGGTGTTAGTTAAGCAGCACCTGGAAAATCATGTACTTCTGCTGTTTCAGCTGGGGGATCTGCAGCAACAGACGTTTCTGTGTCCATATTTTCTGAATCAACAATGGAATCCTCTCCTGATATACCAGGACATCCTGATTCTGGGACA
Organism: Hymenochirus boettgeri; assembly: GCA_019447015.1. NCBI lineage: Eukaryota > Metazoa > Chordata > Amphibia > Anura > Pipidae > Hymenochirus > Hymenochirus boettgeri. The sequence goes on along the minus strand of CM033469.1, from coordinate 50,268,446 downwards.
CATCCTGATTCTGGGACATCCTCCACAACAATATTATCCTCAGAAACATTTACATATGCATGTTTGAAAACTAATGTTCTTTCTATGAGACTGGTAATTATTAATCTTACTCAGCAAGTTCCATCACTGGTCTCAAGAAGTCCAGCATTGTAGCATATCTATAATGAACTCTTCTGCTGATGCTAGAGCCACTGCATGTGTCCTTTCTCTGCATTGATATCTCTCTTTAAGTTGTCTTTCACAGACCTCCAGCGTTTCATTATATCTTGAACAATAAAAAGAATAAAATTTGTTTATAATGTATATAAAAACACACAAAATATGGTGAAAAAGCACAAAAAAAGCATTTGTCCTATAGTACTAAATAAACGTTTGCTAATCAACTACAAATCAATTACAAATTGCCTACTATAATGATTACATAAGGATATTGAAAAATGCATAAATAAAAATATATATCTATTTACCTTTTTTGCCCTTTCGTTGTCTGTCATTGTGGCCCAGATATCTTGGAATAGTTTACTGGCTATATTCTTCCAAATCTGCTTGATCCAACAAGTGTTTTTATATCTGGTATTGCCCTTGTCATATAGCTCTACATGGTGTTGCACCTTTGCAATAAAGTCCTCTGTTGCAATTCCAGCCATATTGGATTAGGCCAAAGTCACCAACTCCAGTCTGCAGCACCAACTGTCCTACTGCCAATGTACAACCCTGCACCAGTATGTACCCACAGCCAGCAAGTCCCCCCCCACACTCTTCTTCCAAGCACATGACACAGCCTTCCTTCTTGTCTCCCTTGTGCAAAATCTTGCCACAAAGGAAACAACATCACAGAAAGAAGCTGATATTCTTCAAAATAATTCACAATACCGCATATACAATGCATTTGCATGCGATGTATTTGCCCTCTCATTGACTTGCATTATATGGGTTTCTGTGCAATGATTAAAAAAACAATCAAAAAATGTTGACTGCATGCACTTTCAAAACGCAAAAAAATACAGCACATTACATCGGGTATAGTGGGGCTTAGATCCCGTGATTTACATTATAAAGTGGCTACACTAACAAAATGCAAACGCAATCTGATCATCAAAAGCTCATGAAAACCTTTAGTGGGACCTAGCCCTTAAGTGGGGAACTGTGGTCTCCTAACAAGTTGAGTTTAAATGAAATGCCAGTTTCCTACCTTTAAAACGAGCCATCAACCACCTCTCTACGTGCTCCACAGCCCAAGATATAAAGAAATGACTGACCAGAAAGTTATTGGGTGGGAGGCTGACGTGACATTCCTAAGGCTTCTCCTGCACAATGCCGCCAGCGAGAACAGCCTCAGACTCCCTCAGTGTGTAAGGGAGACAGGAAGTCCCTCCTCCTCTCTGCTGTGTGAAGGACATGCAGCTGCAGAGAAGGTAAGGGAATCTACAGCCCTTCTCGCACTATGTGAAAACAGCCTGTTTCCACAGAGTTTTCGGGGGGGAGGGCAGGGGTGGTGTCAGAGTGGCCCACAGCACTGTGAGCAGGTGGGGCTTAGGTACCAGTGAGTGGGTGGGGCCATGGCACCCGTAAGTGGGCGGGGCCACATGGGGCTGTAAGGGAATGGGCCAAGCGGGGGCTGCAACTTGAGGGGTCCATGAGTGGGAGGGACCAGGGGGGCTGCAAAGGAGAGGAGACACAGGGCAGATTGACTGACAGGTTTCAGAGCAGGAAGCAGGAAGTGCAGGGGACCTGGTGATGCTGCTGCTATATCACACACAAAAATGTAAATATCTTCAAAACTATGTAAAATAAAACAATGAAAATAAATTAAAAAATTCTCAGGAGAGCAATTCCTATCAATTTACCTAAAGTCATTTTTGGACAACAGTTCCCCTTTAAACATTTTTTTAAACAAAATTTAAAAAAAAGAGATTAATAGCTTACGGATACGGTAGACCAAACAGTCAACCAACCAGTAGCAGCAGAGAGATTATGGCCAATTCGAGGGTTACTGAATGAGACATTTGAGGGTTACCGAAATCAAAGGCTACATTTGTGGGTTACCGAATTCGAACGCTACATTTGAGGGTTACCAATTTAAAAAGTCAATAATTAGAATTTTTGATAATTATCGAAAATAAGTCCACCAGTTCTAAAAAAAGAACTAGTTCCAGTAGTTCGGAGTTCGTACAAACTCATAAAGTTTGACCCGAAGTGTACCTATTAATATCTATCAAAAAAAGTGGTTAATCAGGCAATAAGAAGTAAATCAATCCTAGCCATGGCACTTATGATGAGGATACAGGATAACAGGTATCAAGCATCAGGTAATTAGGATACAATAAAAATTAATTACTGAATCAATTAAGAAAATCCCTTTCCAATCCATACTCCTCAAATTCAGCAAATAACAGCTGATCTTATTTGCTCGTACTAAATGTAGTATTTTACTCCACTCTGCACAGTACATCCAGCATAGTTTTTAATAGGGTATTGGAGAATGTATTATATATGTCTAATTAATACAATTTATGGCAGATACACTCATTTTTGATACTTACCCACTCACTGCACTAGTGTAGAGTGAAATGTAGAAATTTGATGTCACTCTACACTAGTACAGTAACACAAAGGCATCCTTTCAGAAATTATCAAAATTTTCCTAACTAGTCCTTGCTCTAGTACAGGGATGTCCAACCTGCAGTCCTCTAGATGTTGGAAAACTGCAATACTTGCAAAGTTCAGTACGGGATTTCTGGGAATTGTAGTTTACCAACATCTGGAGGGTTTTAGGCTGGACTTGCCTGCGCTAGTAAATTGCAGTTTAGTTAGTAAAGTCTTCTACAATGTTCCTTACTGTGTACATGCTGGACTAATCAGTAATATTCACAATAAGCAGTTCTAAATAAAGTATAATATGGTTGCTTAAATATATATAGTTTAAATATCGTACTTCTCTGGATGCCGAATCCAAAAAGATGGGGCCTCTTTCTGATAATCATTCAAAAGTCGTATCTAAAAGTACAAAAAAGTTAAAGGTACCAGTGTCAAACAGAAGTAGTTCTAAGACTACTTTAGAAGGAAGAAATTATTACTGGACCCCTTTAAAAAGGGCAAGTACATAGTTAAATCATACCCACCCCCGCCAACCCCAAAACTGCAAAAGTTAGAAATCTGAGAGATGTAAGACTAACTTGTAATGCTGCCTGTTCGGTTACCTATGTTTATGCTTCCTGGTTCTTGCAGTAAGCAGCTGTCAGACATCAATGCAATGGCTGAATGCTATTCCCTGGAACAAGGATAACACAGTAAAGAGCGCACAACTACCATATTTGAATGCTATTCCCCTAGCTGCCTGAAAGAGGAAGTGGAAACTTTTGAGAGGCAGAGGAAAGGGGAAGAGACTGTCAGCTTTCTAACTATTTTAGTTTTGGGTTTTTATGGGGTGTTTTACCTATATACAATTTTTCATTCGAGGGAGGACATGCCCTTTAACACACAAATGATTTCTGGGTTTGTCATGTCAATTAAATAAGTATACTTTGAATGCATCTTGAATTAAATGAGAGTTCCAAATGTTTAGAAGGTAGAAAAATATCACTGTACCTTTTTTAACACACGGATGATTTCAGGGTTTGTTATGTCAATACCAATTGAATAAGTAAATTTTTGACCATCTCTTGAATTAAATGACAGTTCCAAATGTTTGGCTACAAAATAAAAACAAATCATTACAACAACGAAAGTATGTTAAAAGCACAAAAAAAAAATACTTATTCTTAAGCTATAACAGCAAAATGTTACATTATAAAATGTAGATTTTATAGAAAACACAAAAAAAAAAAAACCTTACAGTGGTTTAAATTATATTAAAAATATTTTTAATGCATAAACTATATTCAAAGAAGCACATTGTCCTCTAATAGGATGCTATGTTTTCATCTTAAAGTCTGTTCATAACAATTTAACAATTAAGGAAAGAAGGGAATGAATTGCTTTTATAACATGATTATTAATGTTCAGAGGGCAGCCCACAGGTGCATGAAAGTCTGTGAGCAGTAAACAATCGACTTAAACCAATTGACATTTCGTACCATAACTTGTTCAGAGTACCAGGTTGTAAGATGGAAACAGTCGTATATTTGATTGATGTTTCAAGGTAGAAGTTGCGGGGGGGGGGGGTGTAATGTGGCCTTCTACCATAATATATTTTAAAAAGATAAGTTAACTTTTATTTAAAAAATTAAAAGGTATGGTTTCTTGCAAAACAAATAACAGTAATTTTTGCCCCTGAGCCACAGGATGACTAAAGAGTGCCCACATTGTTAAGGATTTTGTGCTGTGTATGGTGCAACATTGTTACAAAAATGCTGAATGAGTGAGCATTACATTGGGATCATACCATAAGCTAAGGGTGGTAAAGGTTGTTGCCAAAATTGTAATATCTAGAAATATTTTGCCTGTGTAGTACTATCACCATCTCTCTTGATTTCAAAGTGTATGAGGCTACAATAAGAAGACACCAATCACTGGTGTTTTTGAGTTTCCAAAGAGGATAATCTGCGGGTGGAATCTTGTGCGTTTGACTAGGAAATTAAGGACAAGCAGGGAAATTCAATAAAAGTTCTTATCGTTAAAAATGGTGCTAATTTTGCCCCAACCAATCAGAACTTATGTAACATTTGAAAGCTAACATCTGATTGGTTGGGGCAAAATAGTCTTTCCAGCAGATTATATTAAGTTGATTGAACTTGGAGGTTGAATATTTAGGGAGGTATATAGTAATAAGGCATTACAGTATGTTAACCAGATCACCTATTTATTTTGCACAACACTGCAAAACACGTTGGTTGAACGGGTTGTTTCATAACATTATTTACTATGATTTAAGGTGTGGGGGTAGCCATTTGTCTCAGCCAGCCAGGCAAAATAGGATATTTGAGAGGCCTCAGTGTTTTTTATTTTTTTAACTGACACTGCAAAACCAAAAGACATTAAAAACGAAATTATTTTTATACAATTTCTTTTTAACTAATTTTATGAAACCCAATTATAAAGGATGTGTTTGAAATTTTGAAATGTTTATATTATATAAACTACACAAGTGTAACATACCTAAACTAACATAAATTTCTCTTGCCATGCTTAATGGGGATGAAGAAAAAGTCTTTGCGTAAAATTTTAAAATCCGTTCCTGAAATGAAAGAAATATCTCATTAAATATTATGTCACCATCTTGACACCAAAACGCCACGTGTTATTAAAAAAAAAACAAAAAAAACATTACTCACAAGACTGGTGTGGACTTTGATCTTTCTCAGTAAACAATCTTTACAGTTAAAGCATATCACTTTTTGCAATTATTTACCCTAATATTTGTGGCTGTGGAGCATAGCCAGAAAATAGCCAAGAATACTATTAAGGTAAATACATCTTTTTTTTTTAAAATGATCATTAAGATCTTCAATCGGCACAACCTAATTTGTGAAGTATGTATTTGGTAAAAAAAAAAAAAGCAAATTATGGTTATAATCTGTATCTCTTTTCTGTAGATAAAGCCATAATATAGTAAATATACATCCCAAGGAGTACTCCCTTTTTCTAGTACGTAGCCCGAGCAGTAAGCTGTCAAAGAGCTTGTGCCATGTTTGGCAGCTAATGTGGCTGCATTAGAGATGAGAGGAGAGTCTTAATCCAGATTCAAGGGAAGGAGCGGGATAGTAAGATTTTTTACAAGCCGACTATTAGTTTCCCTGGAAAACATATATTTCAATGGAAAATAGTTTGGGGAACTATAGATGCAGTTGGCACCTTTTCTGTAACAACCACATTGACAGACCTTATATATCTCCTTTAAAATTAAAAATGCAAATATCAACCATGTTAATTGAACAAAATACTTTTTTACTTTTTACTTTCATTAACATTTACACAGATAGGGTACAATGCCATTTCCAAATGTTTTTGGAAATAGCACTGTACACATCATTCAAAAACTTAGTGGGGATCTGTTGTGGGACTTTATTCCGGCGCTACCGTAATGTCTTACATTTACGTGATCCCACGATGCAATACCAGACATCATCTGATTTACGTCTGGTCTTGTATCACAGCATCACTCAAAGTAACACTTTTATATTGGGTCTCCTCATTAGTTTATATTGGAAAATGATTTTAAAATCCTTTTGGGTTATTCAATAAAAGTTCATATTGTTAAAAATGGTGCTAATTTTGCCCCGACCAATCAGATGTTATTTAACATTTGAAAGCTAACATCTGATTGGTTGTACAAAAATAGCACTATTTAAAGCTGGGTACACACCAGCAGATATTTCTGGCCGACCAACCGATAGTGCCGTGTATCGGTTAGTTGGCTGGAAATATCTGATGGTGTGGGATGTGTGCCTTAACAGGTGATCGGGACTGTCGGTAAACCACCCGCACACTGTCGGCCGCGGTCACTATTGCTGCAACCGACAGTCATTTGTCCTGACCGACTGCTTGCTATTAGCGAATGCTCGGTCGGAACAAAAACTCGGCTGGCAATAAGAACTTTTAGTGAATTCAAAAACAAGTGTTCTCCTTTGGCTTTATCTTTTTCCCCCATTGTAGAACCTACTTACCTAACACCTGGCATGGATGAGTATCCCCATGATGTTACCTTAGTTGCACCTGCGACTGGACAGATAAGTTTATGACTGTTCTCAGGATTTGTGAGGGGACTTATAGGTTTAGTAAGGGTTGTACTTACAACTACCGTAATTTCTACATATGGAGGTTTCAGTATTTTTGTATATATGGTTTTAATGTTTTTTATGCTATCACTGTCTATCCCCTGGGTACTACCTTAATAAAGGGAGTGTATATACACTTTTTGTATATTCAATAGTGTGCTGTGTATCTTTGCTCTCTGTTTTGGAACTTTTAGTGAATCTCCCTGATAGTTTATATTATACATACCTAGTTTTTATACATACTCTCTTCTATATTGAAAAAACTTATGCTTTTGCTGTTCCCTGCAGTTGTCATTAGTAAGCTGACATTTCAGGTTTTGCAACATCCTTTTTTTCCCAAAAATGCACATTAATGTGGAATGTCCTAAAAACAGTAAGTTCTACTGATTGGCTGCTGGATGGGTCAAACATGCTAAGATCTCTACTGAGCAAATAAATCAGCCCAGGAGCTTGGTCAAGACCTCTACCGATCTCTATTAGGGGTCCTGTAAACAGGAAGTCAGTATTTTGGAAGCATTTATTTATGCACAGACAAAATGCTAAATGGGCAGAATAAGGTCATTAGGGTGGAAAAATACTGCTCTTTATTCTTAAAAGTACATGTATTTGCACCAATCCCACAATGCAGTTCACATACCACCTATCACCATTCCAGCTACAGCAAAACCATACATAAGAGTTTATGATACTAAAGGTTCATACACACTTGCAATCGTGGATGCCGACCTGCAACGAACAGCTTTTTCAGACAATAATCGTGCCGTGTATGGGCACTTTCTCGGACGAAACGGCTATTTGGTCAGGGATTGCTGCCCGATTGACAGGGCAGATTTTCGAACGTGCGGCCGTTTCGACCGAGAAAGCGTCCACACGATTATCAGCCGAAACCGCCGTTCTTACAAGTCATGCGTTGCGGGTCGCCACCCGTGATCACATGTGTGTACGTACCTTTAGGCACATGATTGACAGCTGAAATGTAGGATGTTTCAGACTGGATATCCAAAGGAAGTAGGGACAGAGCAACAAAAAAATTAGTACAGCGATAGTTGGGAATAATTATTGTTTTCAGTAATGAGAAATTAAAAAAAAAAAAAAGCACCTTGATATAAAAGCAATTATTGGTATTTACCTCTTATTTTGATGTGGGTGCTGGAAAATAAACCTTACTAACATGAGTTAGAAAATATACCTTACTAACATGAGTTTGGGTTTATTTCTAATGTCGCACTGACCATTGTGTTCTTAGAATATGCCCAATCCTAAGCTAGTGTAGGAGCTTGTTTCAGCAGGTCATGCCTACTGGTAGTCCCATGCCTGTTAAATTTCATATTAGACAGAAAAACGTGTGACTGAAGTCAAGAGGTTTGGCAGACAATTCACATGCACACAATTATCTAGGATATTAAATTAAATGTTATAATATATTTAATACATATGTAATTTTTGTGGTAAGTTACAGTTTATTGTTGGATGCTGATGGACAGGCTTTCAGATTATAAAATACTTTTGGTTTAGTTCTCCTTTTAGAGAAGGATTTTGTTCATTTCAGACAGGAACATCTTTACTAAGGAATAACTTTGAAAGGCAATAGATACATAATTTTAAGGAACAGCGCCTAAAAGCTGAAGAATAATAAAAATCCCATTAATACTTCTTACAGTATCTTACAAAAGTGAGTAACACCCCTTACGGATTTTATGATTTGTTTTCATAGCTGACCATGACACTTTGGTACAATGTAAAGTAGTCAGTGTGCAGCTTGTATAAAACTTTAAATTTGCTGCTCCCTCAAAACAACTCAACACACAGCCATTAATGTCTAAACTGCAGGCAACAAAAGTGAATACACCACTAAGTGAAAAATATCCAAATTGTGCCCGAAGTGTCAATATTTTGTGTGGCCACCATTATTTTCCACCACTGCCTTAACTCTCTGGGGCATGGAGTTCACTAGAGCTTTATGGGTTGTCACTTGTATCCTTTTTCACTCCTCCATGGCAACATTATGGAGCTGATGGATGTTAGAAACCTTGAGCTCCTCCACCTTCCATTTAAGGATGCTCCAGAGATGCTTAATAAGGTTTAGGTCTGGAGATATGAAAGGAAAGTATGATTCAAGCTCAACCCATCTGAGGAAATTTAAGTGGAAATGCCCTGTAATCAGAGCAAATTTTGCTACTTTATACTATTTACAACGTCCATTCAACAAAAGTTAAGGCCGTTAATCATACAGAGCCTATGATTAAGGGCCCATAATAGCCCGAAAAGCGTCAAGCGACTGGTCTATGTTTCTATGATACTTCCGTCATATGAATAAAGAAGTTTTACCCTATGGTTTCTCAGTGTGCACTACCATAACTTTTGTTGAATGAACGTTTGATGTTTCGGGACTTAGCGAGGGACCTGGGGCAGAAACACATGGGTCAACAACATGGATAAGTGAGTACGCTACATTTTCTTGCACTGTTAGCATGTTTTTATTGATGTGCGCAGCCCCAAGTGAAAACTATTTGTTAGCGAAGGGTCTGGGGTTTTTACATCCAGACCACCATTTTATAAAAGGATGTGACTTTGTAATACACTGTATATGACCATTGAAAGAATCGCTACATATAATTAAGGAGGAAAAAATAGTGTCTATTTTGTTTTGTATTACCTTGATAATATTTGTACCCCCATGCCTCCTCTACCTTGAATCATAATAACTTAACAGCCTAGTTATTTTACCCAATAAGTTATTATTGCAGTTGCATGGGGTGTAGCAAGGAACTGGAAATCCATATAGGAAGGCAGCAGAAGAGGTACAATATAAAGCAAAGAAGATTAATTCTTAAATAGTTGATCCTGCCAGTCCATGAAATACGATTAGCCTTATTTACCACCAGGCAAAGAGGTAAAATAAGGTAAAAACACGTACTAACCACTATTGAATAGGTTAATGCAAGTTTAACCCCCTTCATTGTGCTGGCTGCACGTGTATCGCAATAGACACCCATGCAAGATACAAGTTATTAAATACCAAGGTTTGTTAGAGTTTTTACCACAAGCTAATAGCTGGCATTAAAGTTGCGCTGGGAATTTAATACAGTATTAAATACCGGAAGCAACATTTACCCGGAGCGATTGCTGCTCTATGTAAATGAGGCCCTGTGTGTTTCCCACCAAGTTAAAACCACAATAAATTGAATTTGAAATTATAAAAAAAAAAAATTGTTGTTTTAGTTTCACAGGGATGTTCAATACTAAACAGATCTTATAGTTTAGGCCGAGAACCATGAGTTAGGATGCAGTGTGTAGATTATAGCCACAGTTTTTTAAAGGGCAACTGTGGGCCCCAAATCAGTTAAGGTTAAATAAAAGATGCAGTCTTTCCTTTAAAATGCCCCTTGTATCACATCTCTGGCTGCAGCCTGTGAGAAATTATATTGTGATGATTTCCTGCTTCCAGTTAGTTGAGTAATTTGACTAATAGGGCACTTGGTTTGGTAGACCCTATAATAGGGGAGGTGCAAATATGGAACGCTTTATACTACACAATTCCATAGAAAAAACATATTGCAACACTCTTATGCAAGATTTATATATATATATATATATATATATATATATATATATATATATAAATCCATTATTATATCAAAATGGGGATATCAGCATTTAAAAAACAATTAAAAGCATTGCCCATCCTTCTTATATCTCCAAATATATAGGGTCATACATATATGCAGTCTAAGAGTATTGGTATACCTATACACAAGTCCGCCGTCCAGTCATATATACAGTCCACATAGTATAAATGTAGAGGTCCAGAATATAGCGTGGTAACAGGTCAGGTACACTGTATGAAGGAGAGGGCTAAAAACCGGGCAGCCGGATAGGACGCGTGAGGAAGCTCTGTGTACACGCTTCTACCCTCAGCTTTAGGGTAGAAGCAAGCTCAGTTCTTAATGGCAGTTCAGAAGAGGGGCCTATTAATGCAGGCAGAGGCTGGTAACGGGATTACAAGGTGGCCACATGGCTTAAAACAGGACGTGTTCAAGCAGCAAGTAATATTGCTGACAGTTTCCAGTAACATGGCTTAAAACAGGAAGTTTTCAAGCAGCAAGTAATATTGCTAACCATTTCCAGCAATAACTTCTCACAAATTTTACCCAGGATCTAAATTAGGGTTAATTTTGAAGGAACGACGGAAGGCTTTTAATAAAACGCTAAGGCCACAGTTACCCTCTTTTTTCTCTTTAGTAACCCTGACAAGATATAAAATTGGCTACACCTATTTAAAATGTTTAAATAGGAAAACGTTTACATTGATTCCTAATGTGCCTGAACAAGCCTGCAAGATACCAATGGACCATAGTGAGTGGGGTCATGGCAGGGTAGAGGTAGATCCAGACAGAAAAGACAGGAAGAAGGTGATTGGTAATGGAGGGGTAGAGAGTTCAGGGAAAGGGGTGAAGCAAGGGGATGCAGTAGAAATGGTTTCACTTTCAGGGAGAAGAGCACTCCCTCCCACCCACCCTCCTAGGGGTATGATCATTAGGTAATAGATCCAATGGAATGGCAGAAAGTAGGATTCTGTCACAGCAGGGGTGGTGGTCTATAAAGTGCATAGGTGGTGGAGATCAGTGAGACACGTTGTTTGTGCAATCGACTAGGCCTAGTTTAGGGGGGCCTTTGATATACGGCCAACATAGCAGCAAGTTCATATGGGGGATAGGCACTTATCAAGTCTGTGTTATTGCAGCTGATGAGATAGATGGAAAGATAGAGAGCACTCAGCTCTACTGTTGCCATGTACACTCCAAATTTCTCTCTACCAGTCTTTAATGCAGCTGGAAAGCAATGTGTGCATTCTAGTTTGCCTCCCCCTCCCTGCATTACTATTTTTATTCTTGTGCATATACCAGTCTGTTAATCACCCTCTCCTATTTCTGTCCTCATTCTCTCTTTCACTTGGCTTCTCTACTTCTCTTTCACACATACTATTGTATCTCAATTTTCACTGTTTCAGGTAATCTCCCAACACAAAGGCAGCACTCTGCTAATTGCTGGATCTTCTTTACTCTGTGGGATCACAGCTGACATTTTCAGACAGCTTTATGCTATGAGGCTGATGTATTGTGAATTTCAATAAGTTACTTGAAGCTCTGTGTATGAATATTTGCCCTGCAGGTCCAAAGCTTATAAAATGGATGGCAGCATATGCAACATAATTAATCCATGACTGCTGACAAAAGCCCAGCAAGGTGGGTTTATCAGCAGCATTTGCCAGTAATATTCCAAAATTGTGTAATAATACATTAGGGATCAAAACATAGATAAGAATGGCTTTGATTAATGGTTTATAAGTTTGCAATTTTTTCTGTTGTATTCAGTTAGATCGACTGGACTTAAAAGTTTAGCTCTTGAATACGTTTCGCTAGTCATCCGACTGGCTTTCTCAATGCAGAATGACTTGTACAAGAATCTGTTGGCAATATAAGTACCTTGAAAGTCCCAATTAGCATATCACAGCCAAGTGTTAGGGACCTTCTTAATGCAAGGTGTGGACGCATTGAGGCTAAGGAGTGTTATCAAAAACTGCACAGGGTAAGGTGTCGAAAAAGCATTGTACATGGCAGACAGTTGGTGTCAACCCCCCCACCCCCTCTATTCAGGCTTGGTTTCTTAATTTTTTCTAACACCTGGCTGCCATATGCTAATTGTGACTTTCAAAGGTACTTCTATTGCCAACAGATTCTTGTACAAGTCATTCTGAATTGAGAAAGCCAGTTGGAAGATTAGCAAAAAGTCTTCAAGAACTAAACTTTACAGTTGATCTAATTGAATACAACAGATATACCATGACCTGGATGAATGAGAACTTTCACAAGCAGTTTGCAATTTTACTACAAAAACAACAACCTAGAAAAAAATAAATTAAAAGGGACACTAAACTGGATTTTAAGTACCAATGAAACCTGTATTTATTACTCACAGGAAGGCGAGGACACTTATTCCTACCTCCCTGTATATATAAGAACACCCGGGAAACAGTGCAACACTTACCTTACCTCACAGGGAGGTTGGAATGAACGTTTTCATCTCCCTGTGAATAATAGATACAGGTTTTAAAAAGACTGATCAGTGGGAAAAATCCTTACTGTAAACATGGAGTCTGGGTCAGCCAGGGAGAGAGTGAGATTTTTCTGAAGAACATTCCAGCATTCACATTTGAGAACATCTGAAGGTGGAGCAGAACACAGCGTTTCCATTGCTTCCTTCCTAACCTTTAAAGGAGTAAAACAGTGTTAAGTTAATAATAAAATGTTGTATTTGAAATGACCATGCTAACAGAAACATCCAAGACAACAATTTTATTTTCAGTTGTATTCCATGGTAGCAGCCATTCATAATTAATTCTGCCAAATGGTCTTTGACTTTAATAACGTTGCTTATTTCTAATGCTAATAAAAAGCTAATCATCTGAAAAGCCATCATGGGAGAAAACCAAAATTGAAAAACTTAATCAATTGTGCATTTTATAGTTTCAGCATGAGAGAAGTCACAGTATGGCCAAAACCAAGAAGTAAATGAAATGCATCATCTCTAGGGAACTCAATGTGTTCAATTTTTTTTATGTTTCTCTCATACCTATTTCACTTTTACAAATATACAGTAAACTGTACTATTTGATTTTAGGTTTTAAGTACAGTAAGTGAAGCTGTTGCTTATTTATTACCTGCTTTCAACAAACTATAATGAAGGGGGAACTGTGGTCTCCATACAAGTGTCCTTTAAAAAATAAAAAGTACATTCTTAATTACTCCAGGATAATGCTTCTAGCTGCAGTGTATAGCAGTATAAAGGGTGTTTTTTTCTTGCTAGTGCTGTGATCTGTGACCTCACCAGTAACACTGCTCTGCCCCCAAGCCTTCATCTGTAGCATTCCCACTGCTGGGACAGAGCATCATCACCCCCCTAAACTTCTAAATCATTTTTAAAGCTAGAAACCTGAAAATATTTTTGGGATGGACAGAGAATGGCTGTAGGTCCGTAAATAGCTTTCGGTGAGGGGGTGTTATAGTCACATAATTTGCTGTGTAAGAAGCCTCTTCTTACACAGCACATTATGTGACTAAACTTACAATCCAGAGAAGCTAGACACATCATCCTAGATTTGTTTGAAATCTAAAGGACAAACTCCAGCCTCAAAATAACTTTTCATATTTGAAAGGCTCACCCCCCAAAACCCAACGTTCGTTATAGTCTTACCTTCATCCGACACTCCTACAATGAGAAATTACAACTTACAGAACTGCAATCCCTCGCCTGATGCCCCTCCTCCTCTGCATCTGTTGCTGATTATGAGTGCTTGCAACCGCTAGCTTGTTAATGGCAGTCGTGGCCCAGATTGACAGTCATAAACGTTAAGCAGAGATCAGACTGGCAATGGATCGCAGTTGTGTAAGTTGTAATTCCTCATGGCAGAAGCGTCGGGTAAAGGAATATAAAGGACCTGTTTTTTTTTTTGTTTTCTTTTCTTTTTGGGGGGTGGAGGGGTGCTTTCAAATATGAAAAGTTATTTTGATGCTGGATTACCCTTTAAGGACATTTGTATGGAAATCACAGTTACCCTTTAAGCCCAGCTTCGATGTGAAGAAGGTTTCAAACAGAGTGGTAAAAAGGATTTAATAATATTGGCAACTTTTAACCCCATGCAAATACAGACTTTATGTCTAAATAAACTGAACAGAAATACAGATGCGGTATTTGTGTCTCTACTTTTCCCCAAAGAATCCTACTCTGTAGTAAATTCTTCAAAAGTGAATGGTATCCCCCATTGTTTATTACATAAAGCAGACATTTTATGGCTTATTTTAATAAGAGGTAAAAAGATGCCAGAGCTGTTAATTTGCAGCAACCAATCAGATGATACTTTTTACTGGTCTAATACAGTTATAAAATATTTGATAATATCTGATTGGTTATTGGTATCTGCAGATTAACAGCACAGGCAGAAATTTTCATCTCATAAATAAGCCCCTTTGTGTTTAGTTTATAACATAACAGTAAACCCCCGTTTCTTGATGGAATCTGCAACCCTCTTTAACGCACATCCACCTTTCGCTGCGCATTTTGGGTAATAGAAGGGCATTAATGATCCGTACAGACCTACCGGCAAACGCATTGTGGGCAGTTCTAATGTGCATGTAGGTGGGTCTATATAAGTTTATAAGATCACAAACCCCCGATTCTTGATGGAATCGGCAACCCCCTGTGACGCACATCCACCTTTCACTGCACATTTTGGGTAATAGAATGGTTTTAATGACCTGGTATTAATGACCTACCGGCGTGAACGCATTGTGGGCAGTTCTGGTGTGCGCGCATAGGTGGGTCTATATGTATATGATAGCGAATCCCCCGATTCTTAAAAGAATCGCAAAGCCACCACTGCACAACCGCCCCATGCTCCGGTGCTCTCACAGTTAAGTACTTCCACTGTTTATCACATGGGCGGTGGTTAATATACAGTAAGTGTAAGCACACAGTAAGTTCCCCCCACACACAGAGTGTTAATATGCATTAAGTGCCCTCACAGCTCTATGGGATAGGGACCTCCTTAATTCTTGTGGCAAAGCTTTTGCAATTCTATTTATATAATCGATATACATCTGTACTGAACTATCTATGTATTTGTTCCCCTTGTATGACGTTATTGTACTTTGTTACTGTACATTGCCGCGTCCCCAAGTGGCGCTTTATAAATAAACTATACATACATACAGTAAATATACAGTAAGTATCCACACAAAGTGTTAATAGACAGTAAGTGCCCCATATAGTGTTAATATACAGTTAGTATCCCAACATAGGGTAATATACAGTAAGTGTCCCCAGAGTGTTAATATACAGTAAATGTCCCCACAGAGAGTGTTAATATACAGTAATTGTCCCCCACATAGTGTTAATACAAAGAAAGTGCCCCCCATAAAGCGTGTTACTATACAGAAAGTAGGGATGGCCGGTTCGCGGATCCGAACCCGGATCCACCGTGGATTTATCCCGTTCGCGAACGGTGGATTTTTCCGGATTTTCCGCCTTCCGAACTTCCGAACCGCGGATTTCTCGTATTTTCAAAAATTTTTGAAATTACAAGATTTCTCGTATTTTCGAAATTTTGCGTTAATACGTATTTTCGAAAATTTTTCGAAATTACGAGAAACTTGTAATTTTCGAGAATATTTTCCATTTTAATGGGTCCGCTCGCGGATTTTCGAATTTTTTTGAAAATTCGCGGATTCTCGAGCGGGCCGGATTTTGCGAAGTTCGGACATCTCTAACAGTAAGCCCCCCAATACAGCGTGTCCATATACAGCAATCCCAATAGTATAGTATTTAAGGTTGAATAAAGACGTACGCCCATTCAGTTCAACCTACTCAGCAATACCCACACTTCCTGTCTGTTGATCCAGAGGAAGGAGAAAAAAAAAAACACCAAAATTATGAAGGGGGAAAAAAATCCTTCCTGACTCCAAGTGGCAATTGGAAATATCCCTGGATCAACTCTACTTTATGTATCAATACCTGTAACTTGCAACATTCCTTGTTTTCAGAAACTCATCCAGCTTTCTTTTGAAACTGGCAAATGAACCTGCCATAACAACGTCCACTGGAAGACAGTTCCATAGCTTTACCGTTCTCACAGTGAAAAACCCTTTCAGAACTTGAAGACTAAATATCTTTTCTTCAAGTCTTAAGGGACGTCTGTGTATCCTTTGACATTTTATTTTGGTGAGCAATGCCCCAGATAGTTAATTGTATGGCCCGTTAATGTATTTATAGATAGTAATCATATCCCCACGCTAGCATCTTTTCTCTGGTGTAAATAATTGTAACTTTTCCAATCTGTCTTCATATTAAAGCTGCAGATCAAAAGTGTGTAATGCTGCTTGTTCCCATCAATAATTATATGGTGCTGCCAGCCCTAATAAAACTGCCAATCTTTATTACACTTTTACGGCAAACATGAAAAAGAACAACAGAGTCTAAGCCTTACGTGTTTCAGGCGCATCTGCGTCCCTAGTCATAGGCATGGGAACAAGAAGCATTACACCCTTTTGATCTAAAGTGCACCTGGGCCAATCAGAAACACCGGTGAGTGATCTTCTCTGCTTACTGAATGAAATGTGTGCAATAATGGTAGAGAGTTTAGACCAGCCGGGCAGATGCACCCGGAACACTATGCTCAATAAGTGAGTGTTTCAGATATATGTACTAACCCATGTTGTTTAGGGATAAAGCTAAATTAATTTCCCTATCTGGGGATATTTACCCTCAGAGGGATCAATGGGGTTGCCAGCATCTACTTTAAGTCTTATTTCATATTCAAGCTCCCCCATAGCCTTTATTATTTTAGTTACTCTTCTGTGAACCCTTCCATTTCCAAGCGTAAAGTAAAAGGTTTTCTCATTTGTATCCAACACAGAAGTGTGGTAGCTTACATTCTTGTTAACGAATAAACAATGTTAATTCCGCTAGATTACATTTTCCTTGTATATATCTTTTAAAGTACCTCTTAATGTACCTATTTAATTTTTAGGTTGGACTTACTAATAACTGAACTGTAACTAGTACAACTTTTCTTGTTCTGAAACACTCCCTTCTTTTGTAAAACAAACAAGGCATATTGGATGTTTCCTTGCTACTTTTTCAGAAGTAATTTAATTCTGGAGTACCAGTTCCATTGTACTTGTCTTAAAGCCACTTTGTATGTAAAGGGCAGAGATCTGAAATTCAAGTTGCCAAATTACTGTACTTTAAACCACTTCATAAAGAAATAATGTGGAAAATAGGTAAACAAAAATGTTGAGAATTGTTTCTACCTCTTCAGGCTGGTTAGGGTCCAGCTGTTCTGCAATAAGTTGCAATTGTTCTTGGTTCATAAAAGTGTAACTCTGCAAATAAAAAAAAAGGAAACTATCCCTTACAATTGCAGTTATAATAGAAATGAAAAGAAAACAGTCACATTTAAAATTGAAATGATGTATGCAGTCCTACCATACACAGGTACAAATAAACATGACGTTAGGCAAAAATAATCAAAATGTTTTCTCTTTTTTTAATTTATGAAAATACAGTACATATATCAAGTAACACTGATCTTTTTATTGGCAGGTCAACAGTTTAGCTCAGAGACAGCTGCCTAAATTAGTATATTATATAGATTGGATTAAATATGTACACTGTAAAATTTGATTTTAAAAAATGTCCTGGAACAAATGTCCAGGAAAGTATAATTCATTCCAACTATCACTGTACCATTTTTGTGTTGATCTGTACCCTATTACTTTAGATATCAAGTCTGAAACATATTACATTTAAGCTGTCAATAAAGTGCCTATGGGCTAGGCCACACTGATTCGCTTTTAAGTGCGATCCGATCACGCTTTTAAAAGCACATACTAGTGTGGCCCAATTGATGTGGCCACACTACTGCGCTGCATGTGTGATCCATTAATCGGAGCGCATGCGATCCGCAATTTTTGTATCATGAACTCTTTTGTTAGGTATAGTTTTGCTGTAGCTGAAATGGTGACAGTTGGTACGTGGTGGGATTTCCTACCATCTCTTAAAGGTATTACTGAGCATGCTTGCCATCCCAGAGAGTGAGTCTGGCATGGGGCTGGGGGACAGAAGGAATGATCTTGAGCAAAACAAGTACTAGATTGAATTCATGCAGCAACATGAATACATGTAAGCTTACGTGTATTCATTTATAGATGAAAATGAGGCAAAGCAATTTCTTCTGTATACAATTCCTTTAAGCTGGGTACCCACAGTAATGATAAAGGGAGCCGTCCGTGATTGCCAGGGAGTGTTACAGACAATCTTCCCTATACTTTATATGAACATTGTGTAGCCACACCTTGGGACTACTGACTGGTAGATATGCGGGGAGAGGTGAACCTGTACTCTTGGCACTTTAGCAGTTTCTTCCCTCTATTTTGCTACTGTATATATATTTGAGTGTGATTGCATTGTCTTTTAATGCATTTATTTGTATATATTCCTGTCACATTAAAGTTTAAATTTATAGCATGTTGCAGTCATTTTGCCATTTTCTCTATTGCCTCATTATATTGCAGATTTTGCACCTTTTTACTTATTTGAGTATTCACGATTAGGTCAGTGCCCTATTTATATTTTTGTATTTATATCACAGCCACATCTTTATCAGATGACAGATGGAATCTTACAGATTCTGTCTGTCATCTGTTAAAGATTGGTACTGTTGGTAACTATCTTACCTGATTAAATGAAGAGTCACTGTCCGAGCAATTATCGGTATAACACTGTGTATGTTGCTCCTGCAAAGTTGTTTTCTGAACGTCTTTGTTTTTTGATTGATCTTCTTCAAATTTATTTAGAAGAGTTTCTACAACAGCCATCATAACATTCTTCAGTGAAAGCATCATATCAGTATACCTAAAATGTAACACAAGTCAACAGGGTATAAGCATATACATTATAATAAAGGTATAGCATAATGAGCTAAACAGTATGATTACAATTCCAATTTGGTCTATAACTGAATAGAGGTTATTATTGCTACAGCCATTTGAAAATAAGGCAAGCATGGCTTGTTGGGTCTATTACACGCAGTCTGTTTCTGTGGGTCCTGGGGGTGTATATGGGTGGAGATGGCATTATTCACCTGCTAGTTGTACATTACATAAACGACTTCTCATAGGCTATAGAGGAACACAAAAATAAAGGCCAGAAAAGTAGCAACTAACGATAGAAATTAAAAAAAATGTTTGCTCTCGGTTTTAAATGGGATTTCCTCTATATTCTATTTATAAAAGAGTCCTTACATACACCTATGCCAATCGTACATTGTCTAGCGTGTCCGATAGAGAAGAAGAGAATGTATGATTTTTGCAAGAACGCCATTACACAGTACACAATCAGAAAATCCCAATATTTCATTAGTTGTTCATGGAACTACTCATTAGCACTTCTAAATTCTCATGGTGATAAATTATTAATGAAATTAGTTCCAACATTCAGAAAAGTCTTTTGCTAGAGATAAAAAGCCAAAAGTATTTAACACATCAGTTCTTTATTCCATCTTTTTTTTAATAAAATGGTTCCCAAGCACAAAGACAGCTGTGTCAGAAAAGTTTAAGAGTACAACTCTTTCCTTCGTATGTGAACTTTACTTTTTAAAAACCCAGGCATATGTCTGACGTCTTAAATATTGATTAAGCGCCCACATATTGTGCAAATGTACAAATCATTGAGCAAATGTGATTTTATACTTTTGCCTAATGAGTAATCAGCTAACCACATTACTGATTTTCCTGGCTTTGCAAGGCTCTATGGCATGGAAAAATTAAATAATGATACAACAGATGGAAAATAGTTTTTCTGGAAGTCTCATACTTGATCTGACACTAACATGCCCATACATGTTTGTCACTCGCTAAAACCAATACTTTTATTAATATAACTCCATAAAATCACACAATCAGGACCATGCCTGACGCGTTTCGTGCACCATGCACTTCATCAGACGTGTGTCCTGTTAGCTACGTAACTTCCTTTTAACAGGTGAGAGGCACACAAATTAACATATTAAATGGAAAGCACCAAAAAGATCAACCCTCGAATGCCCAAGGTACAGTCATAAAATAAAATAAACACAAATAAGAACACAAATAAACAATATAGAGCAACAATAATATGTGTGATAGTACAGAAAAGTATATAAATCTAAAACCCCGTTTGTTGCCAACTTGCAGGTAAGAACGGCTGCATTAAGGGCTAGGCCACACATGAGCGTTTTATTCGCATTTGCGCACGCGGTTGCACGTGCGTTTTGGTTATTATGGAAATCGCGGGAATGCAAAAATTCCCACGATTTCCGATGTGCATGCGATTGTGCATAGGTTTCCGTTTTGGTAATGCATGTGTTCACCATTTTTGGTGTGTTAACGCATGCGTTTCCATAACGGAAAACAGCAAAATCTAATGTGCAAAATGCACAAGAATCGCGCACAAATCGCATGCGACAATGCACACAGTTGCGCGCGCGATTCTGGCATGTTGCAGTGTGACCTCAGCCTAAAACTGATCTGCCATTTCTCTGTTTGAACGTCAAATTGAATTAAATGTTTAATAGAAGAATGGCCAGCTAGACAGAGATAAATTAAACACGGATTCATGATTTGGCTGCATAAGAGGAATAGGCTTATGTTAAATTAAGTCCGTATAGTTTAGATGTGGGCCTAGGCACTCCTTCAGGCAATGTGCCAGTGTATTTCAGGTGCTGCTTCCCTCTGTCCTCTACCTCAAGGGCTCCACGCTATAGCACAAGCAAATAAGGGTTGATGGAAGCGCACACTGTTTGTCAGAAAAATTCTGTTTTATTGCATAACACAAACACACAACGTTTCAGAGAACCCTATGTCTCCTTCATCATACACCTGATGAAGGAGACATAGCGTTCTCCGAAACGTTGTGTGAATGGCAAGCTGTGTGTAAAACACTACAAGAGAATCAGGATTTCCTGATCAAGAGAGCAGACAAAGGAGAGAATTTAGTATTCTGGGCTAGCAAATTATATCTAGAAGCAACGCACAAGTTACTTAGACTAGCCGTAGTCTATTCTTCTTTCCAACCCGATAGGGTCATACACAGGAATGAAAAATATACAGGGGGAAGACGCACACTGCAAATCAAACTTAGTTTTATTTCATACCATGATCACACATATACAACATTTTGGGGGCCTTGCACCAATGTTTTGCAATTAAAAGTATACAACATACGGAAGGTAATATCCTAAGACGGTTGTTAAAGTGAGGATCATTTAAAATTTAAAACTTGTCTCCCTCAAACTGAATGGTTTAAATGAGGAACTTGATTTTGGGGGTTTTATCTAATTAATGTATCACCAAACACAGACTAGTAATATGGGACATTACATTATAATATATGGCCTATTTAAGACGAGCCTCTTTGAATTACCTTTAAATGATAGATGTGCATTATATAGACATCTATATTTCTAGGGGTATATTGATAATGAAATAATATATAGGTATATAAATTGACTGCACACATATATTATTAACTAGGCTGGAATATATTTTCCAGTCTTGCATGAAACATTTAATCATCATACGTGAGTGCTTTAAATGTATTTAACTCTGGTGATAGTCTATGTAATATTTTTTTTTTTTGTTTGTTTATATGATTCATATAATTTATAATGAGCAATAAATAAACGGGGAGATTCAATGAAAGTTCTTAATGTTAAAAATGGTGCTAATTTTCCCCAACCAATCAGATGTTAGCTTATATAATTAAGGTTGGGGCAACATTATTTTTAACAATAAGAACTTTTATTGAATAACCCTGTAAGTGTATGACTGTTATAGTATATGAGCTGACATAATTATGCTTCCTGACACAATGATGGCATGGTGACTTGACATTGGGCACGTATGAGCACGTTAAAAGGCATGGCGCACACAGACACTATTAGCCACAGTAGAAGTCAAGTAAGGGACGAAATGCATGGGGAAACAAGGAACTTTTTTGTGGCGCTCGGTATGTATATTTTTTCCTTATTGCATCTTCCCTTGTTGTTAAAGAGGTTAGAAACAAAGACACTGACATAATAAGTGGTGCTCCTATATTTTACTTTTTCTAAAGATTGTTCAATGAAATTGTAAGCTGTGGGGATATTAGGCTATGTCCGGAGAAGTATCTTTGCAGGCATCCCACCTTTTTCAGGAGCTCTTGGAGTCTCGCGGTTTTCCTGTGGGTCTTCCCAGAGAAAACTCCTGCAAGTATCCTGAGAAAGGATAAAAAGCTAAAAAGACCTTTTTGGGGAGTGTGAGCGTTTCTGCTGGTTGGTTATATTGTCCAGTGGGTGCAGGAGGTTAGTCCTAGAAAAGGATTTTGCGAGGTAGGGATATTTGGCCTTTATCACATTTTTTACAAAACAGTAAACATGCATTTGTTTGACAATAGAAGTAAATAAAGCAATACAAGTCTAATGGAAATGGAAGCAAAAAATTTTTTATATATATATATATATATATATATATATATATATATATATATATATTCTCTCTCTGTCTCT